>CM042666.1:6918527-7528111 GCA_023638005.1 Forsythia suspensa
AACAATTAAGTCTGTTAGGGTATTTTAAAACTTGATGTCCTATGGTCATCTAACTTGGGAGTCATCGGCCCAAAGCTCGCTACATGGGTCACATAGAAAGCTTGTAAGAGAGAAGTATTGCACAAGATGTAAGACTGTTTATATTAGTTAAATAAAATAAAAAGAGTTAGAAGTGCTCTGTAAAGATTACTAGTTTAGGACTTCAGAGACTGAAGATGAGAATTTAGAAATCACTCACCATCTTAATTCTAGGAATACAAGTTTCTAATTTTTACCACTTAATTTGAAAAGACATTGTATTAATCGATAGGAACCAAATTCGCTAAAACATCTCGTAATTGGAGAGAAAAAAATATTAGAAATGTGATATTTTACGGGAGGTGTAAAGAATAAATGACATCAAAGGGTTCGAGATTATAAAAATATCAACAACACAATATTGGTCGTGGTCTAACACATGTGTAAGTTCAATATTTGGGTATTCACACACTTACAAAAGCTTGTGCATCGGATAAGCAAAAATTTTTCTGGTGTTGTTTAATATATTTCTAAAAGTGTTACTTTATATTTGAACCCGAGGCATATGGTAAGAAAATTTAACATTAACTAAATTTCTGTTAATTCTTTTAGCTTAGTTTATATTTGTAGTTTAATTTTATTTTTGTTCGAGGACGAACAAATGTTTAGTTTGTGGGTGTTTGATAAGTGCATTTTGTGCACTTATTTAGGTCTTTAAATAAGCTTTCATACTGTTATTTTATTGATTTTATACTTAATTTACTGTATCATTCTTGTTATTTCAATTTTAGATCTGTTTATAAGCAATTGGAGAAGAATAGATGGAAAGAGCAACAATTTGATAAAATCGACGAGTAAGTTGAGTTTTTGAAGTGAATATCAAGAGCCAACAATTGGAGGATGAGAAAGAAGATAAAATTAATAAGTTTAAAGTGTGTTGGAGTGACAATGAAGAGTTGAAGCAACTGATCCAACACTTGAAAGTCAAAGAACCGAATTAAGAAACCAAAGCATGTGGAGAAATTCGAGCACAAATTTTGGTATTAAAATATTTACAAGGTAAATGATATACCATTGGAAAGATAATTGAAGTCACGAGTCCACCACTTTTATTGATCTCAATTTGGAGTTTCCTAAAAGAAGTTATGGCCATTTGAAAAATAACCGCCTAGTGTGTTTTTTTGTATACGTGGATTTTGTTTTCTTTTTGTGTTCGACTCAATTAGGAAACCTTTTGGGATGCAATTTTAATGATTTTTTGAAATATTTTGGGGCATAATTATGGAACTATAATCATAAGTTATTAACTCATAACAAAAAAGAACCGAATTAGGGCCGATTTGGGAGCCGATTTAGAGAGAAAAAACAAGAGACAAATCAAGAAACGAAGATGAAGATTCATCTTTTCAAGATTTAAACGAAGATCAAGTTCATGATGTTATCTTTCAAGTTTTCTTCCATATCTGGGTGATGGCTTCTATGTTTTATTTTCTTTTTCTATGTATGTTAGGCTAAATTCTTTTAGTGCCAGAATCATGATGACGCTTGTAACATGATTCTTTAATTCTTTGAACCTAGTTTTTGATATTTAAGCACGTTTTTAATTCTCGAATAATTAATATTAATTTTTTCATCTACAATTATGTATGCAATAGTCAGTATGCTTTACGTGATCTTTAAGTATTCACAAATTCTAATACATTATTGTATGTTCGCATCCGTCATAGAGATATAGTCGGGTTTATATATGGATATGTTTATTTACGCAGAGAGAGATATTGTTAAACAAATTAGGAATATTGATCTTCATAATTAATTCATGCTATCAAATTCAACATTCGGGTTAAAGAGAATTGATATAAGTGGCTTCGGGATCCTACTACGCTTTTTTCCCCCAATTTTAAAGCAATTCTTCTATAATTTACTCTCTTATTTGATTGACTTATAATTATTTATTATTTTTAGTTAAGAATTTAATTAGTTTAAGAAACCAAATTTCCAAAGTTAACATATTCAGTTAAGGTTAGTATAATTGCAATTGAATTATCTAAATTCATGTGGGTACGATACTTGGACTTATAATCTACTTTATTACTTGTGCAATCTGTACACTTGCAGAATATTAAACACATAAAATAGCTGACAAAAATTATCGACCCTAATTTTGTATGACTGAGAACAATAATATCGCAGAAAAGAAAAATAGATATACAAGAACACGCATTTTACGTAGGTTATTGTCTTAATGTGAGACTATATCATATTTACGCCCTTCTGTTGATTTACTATAGAGAAGTTTACAAAACAAATCTTACACTCTCAAACTTTGTTTTTATTTTTCTAGCATCTCCCTCCCTTTATCTTGATCGTAAAATAAACCTTAGTGATGGATCAATCAACGGCATATAGAGACAATATATTTATATATATATGACTTAATATAATAAGAAAATGAAGAAGATACTTACATTAGGCCCGCTCAAAATGTCATTTCCTGTGTTCGCTTTAGGTAAGAACCCATGCACATTAGACGTCCAATTCAATATGCATGGGTAGTGCGCCACTATATTGGTATATATCTTCCTTCCAACAATTGTATCATTTCATAAATCCATACTTTGGAGACGATTAAGAATCTACCAACCCTATAAGGAATTTAGGGTTTAGCACTCGTATCCTCGATGATTAAAAACTGCTTCCTCAAACCAGATTTAGTGATGAAAGTGTGGTCTTGAACAACTCCTTGCCCCAGTGCATATGAATTCAACTCATCGTGAGTTGAGTAGAACCATCATACAATCTTCAACTCATCTCTTGTACTCCATGGTGAACATCAAATAAGTGAGGAAACAAGAATTACGATGATTACAACATCCCGATCATCGTAATTTGGCATTCGCACAAAAAGATGAGACACATTTGAGGGTGAAATACAAGGAAGGTGGCCAAAATACTCTTGTTTGATCCTACAAAATGTGTTATCAAACTTATTGCATTTATCGTCACCACAACAAGGTAAACCTGTAATGACACAAAATTCCTTGATGGAAAAGCATAAGAGGTTGCTGCCAATGTTGAACCACATTTCATTTAGATTGAGCTGCCTAACCTCTCTTAGAAGAACTTGGTAGATGAGTTTATGATTTAAGTTGATTTTGTTGGCATCCAAAAAATGAGCAAAGCATGTCTCTGAAGATTGTTTTTTGTGAATCAGATAACCTTCCAGCCAATGTACTAAAAATCTTAGTCTTCGAGTATGCGTTAACTTGTCCAAGTGACCAATGGTCGAGATGCATTAGGAAGTCCCAATCCGGTACATGTAATGAAAGAAGTGCTACGAATTAAATTAAACATATCGACATTTCACTCATGTAGTTGTGACTTAAAAAAATGCAATATCATTAGTTGATGGCTAATGTGGTATCATAAGTTAGAATCATGAATAATTATTAAAATAACATCAATGGGATAAAACAGTCACAAGGAAGATTACATGTAGGGATGGGAACGAAATGGAACGGAATGGGGTGGGGTGGGGTGGGGTGGGGTGGCGTGGGGTGGGGCGGCGGCAGCGGGCGGCACGGCCGGGTTGACCATTCCCATCCCTGCCCTGTCGGGGATTTTTGGGAGGCGGGTATAAAAAAATCCTCATTTATCGCCTCGTTTAATTAATTAATTAATTTTTAATATTATTTTTTATATTTTTGCACACAATTTAAATTTTAAAATATAAAGTCATTGAGATACAATGATCAATATAATTAGTGTCAACAATTAACAATGTTAGTAGAGATACAATGATCGATATATACATTATCTACAATAGTTAATTGTTGACACTACTACCTTTTTGGCACAATGCATAGACATTAACTACAACATAAAGATGTTAATAACTTCAATTAAGTATATTGTTTCTTCCCATGCTGCCATTATATTTGTACTAGTCTCAATGGGTACCATAATGGTGTACCTCTATCGATCAATAATGAAAGATAACAAGTGCATGCAGCTTCTAGAATAACAAACAATATGCATAAATAGTCAATGACATATATACAATAAGATTATTAATATATGTGTTCAATAATGGACAATCTAAGCAAGATCACACACATGCAGCCTCGGAAAAACCTTAATTAGTCAACATTGATGTTGAAATGAAAAAAAAAAAAAAACCAAACTCATTTAATCATAAATACGAATTTAATAGACATGCATGTAGTCACATGAACAACAGAAAAATTCAAAACGGCCAGAAAAAAAAAAAAAAACATTCTTCCCTTCCGGCACCGATATCATATACTTCTTCTTCTCCGCCATGTTCGGATTTTTATTGTCGCGTTTGCACTTTTTTCCAAGAAGAAAATTTCCGTTTGCTTTTGCCATTGGTTATGTTTTTACTACCGCCAAGTGTGAAAGCCATGCCCAATGTTCTGAAAAGATTCAAAAAGATGAATCAGGAGAAAAATGTAGATTTCAAATATAAGATTTGTTCCTTGTACCAAAACGAAAAACTTTGTTCGAATGACATCGCATTAACAACGATTGTTGGGTAAAAACTAAGAAACCAAAATGAAAGATTAAGAAAGATACATACAAGTCAAAATATCCGCTCGAAATTGAACGTAGTAGATAAATTTTTTGGAAATCAGTTGGATAAATCACAATAAACTAGATAGAGATTTTGAAATTTTTTTTTTCTGTGTGAAAAAAGAGAGTAAAGTATGAGACATAATGAATTAAATGACTATCAATCCAATGATTTGATAGCTTGCAAGATTTACTCCATTAAATTAGGAAGATACATTTGGTCCCTTTACATATATTTAAAACTACATAAAAAAGGAAATAATACATTATTAAGATTCAATAAATTTGAACGAAAGTAAGTATAAATAACTAAATTAATGAAGACCACTATACTTAAAAAATGTGGATGTCCTAATTTTTATTTATAGATAAAGAAATAGATTGTGTACAAGTTGTACTTTGATGGGACAAAATAAACCCAGTTTAGATGTGACGGGACGTGTTAAATACAAGATTTCAATGATATACACGTTGTCTTCTCTTGAGCTTTTAAATCAAGTGGTTAATCAGCACGTTCCTTCCCTTCCCCATAGTAATAGGCCCTTCTGGGGTCCTCCTTTCCCCATGTTCCAACCTCTAGGTCCTCATGTGTTGATTTGACAAGGCGATAGAAAAATAAAGGTCTATTTGGCTAGATCAAGTGTTTTTGTAAATGTGTATATCAAGTGAACCCGGGAGTTCCCCCAAACACTTCAGGAGGCTACATGACTGCATTCCTATTGCAGCTACCAAGAGCCACCATGAAGTGGTCAGAGGAACTCTAGGGAACTCCTGATGTTGCTCAATACTCTCCTTATGCAGCCTGCAATGTGGTAACCTAATTCTGTTGACACACCTATTTATATAATCAATGCAGCCTTCTTTGCAATGCAGGAAGACAATGTACCTGATAAGCAAAACCCTTGAGCATTGTACCTGGATACCAATGTGGTTATGTTCAGGTTCGAGAATATTGTTGAATAGTCCTTTCTCTTTTGTTTCCTTGTCTTCTCTAGAACCTCGGTTCTATTCCGATAATGTTACTATTCCTGTAATAATGAAGGGCATGCAATATGACAGTATATATTTAACCAACATAACAAGACTATTTAACGAAGTTCAACCTAATAATCTTGTCTGTTTTACATATATTTACGCGACAATGGCCACAATCTGTCTAATTAGTGAACATAACTTGCACAGATTCACATCAGTTAAACAGCCTTTTGTCCATATGAAAAGAGAGAAAAAGATAGTACTTTTTCAGAGATTCAGATAGGAAATACCAAAGAATATATGGCCACATGTTAAGAAGAATGATTCTCCACTCTTAACTTGTCACACAATACTGACCAGGTTCAATATTTAAAAATCATGGAATATGATTTGTATAGGTGCAAGCCGACACGAAGATATTAGTCTTATGAAAACCCATGGTTCAGACTAAGCATTTACAGCATGTACTTGATATGTAATGGACACGTGAGATACTTGTCAATTTTTCTGTCCAATACTGTATAGTCGGATATGTAGTGTTACCAATGCAGAGTAAAGATAAATTCATGGGGTTAAAATGTAAAAAGCTTCAAAGAGGACTACTTCAACATGAACAAAACTTGGACATTCTGTGTAAATGACCTTGCCAAGAATGTAGGCCAAATGATGAAAACAGAATAAATGACTAGCATCTCTATCTTTCGATCCTTATTGCTTTCTAAGTTTCATGTGTTTCTGTTCAAATGCATAATTTCTACGTGTACGTGATATCATAATTAAGCATCCTCGAGTAGGTTAGAATGCTTGAAATGGGATCAATTAAGAGGTTGAATTAAGCACAAGAATGATACAATAAATCTACAGCACCTTTTTCTTGCCTTAAACGTTGCAATTTGAATTCTCTATAATGCAGTTGGTCCACAGTTGGGGTTAGGTTAAAGGGCTAGTCCTATAATCCTCAGTTTTCATTCTGTAGAAGAACTGAAATCTTGGCCGACGGGGTCTTGATAGGACTCAAGAAACACTACTGAACACATACTATATATACCAGTAGTTAATATTGGCTTACCAAACAGGAACTGAATTAAGAGGCAGATCAGGTTTACAATAGAGTTCCTCGACACTTCATTGAGTAATCATCAGTACCAACTCATTGAATGGTTATCTGATATTATGTAGTTTTCAAGATCAGTGGTGGAATGGTTGATAAGACACAAATGAATTATCAACTACATGTAGGCGCTTGTCACTTTCCAACTACTCAGTAGAACATTTCTATAGAGGGCCTTAAAACTCTGCCAATAGTGCCTTAATAGTACTAGAATGATTAGTGGATATTGGTTTATAAGAAACTCATGAAACGAGTCAAAAGAAGCAGAAGAGGTTTCCACTAGAGTTCCCTTGACTACTTCATTGAGTACTCTATTGAGGGATGAATTAAATATCAAAATATTAACCAACATATAAGGATTTGGACTACTACTCTTAATAAGGTTGATATTTTAAGATAGAACCTCAAATCTTGTTATACTCTCTTCAATGAACATTCCCCGTGCACTCATTGAAGTGTTTGGGGGAACTCTCGTGGTCATTTAATATCATATCATTTTCAATGTCATGGAATGGTTGATCAGTCGGTTATGAATTATTGGAATTATTGACTGATGGTGAATCGGTCAACAATTACATCGAATCTTCTCCCCACCCCCAAATACTCACACTGTAGTCTTTAATTTACATTGTTTGGAATTGTGATTGACATCTATTTGTCAATAAATGCAAACTTATGGAAGCATTTAAAAGATTTTCATTGGTTCCATTTAAGTCCTCATACTTTAATTTTTGTAACATTTGGATCCCCACTCACGGATTCTGCCCAAAAGAGAGAAGCTCGGTAATTTTATCGGAAGACTGAATCTATCGTTGCGACTATTCATACAACTATAACGAAGTGTTAAGAACGTTTTCTCAACTAGATTAAACATTAAAATAACAATATAAATTTGAAAACAATTTTGGATTATGTTTTTGAAGCAAAACTAGGAGTATAAAATTTAATTTCTTCTCATTCCCAAATTCAAATTACATTACTAACTAAATAAATTATTCCTTAAAGATCATAAAACTGGTCCCATATTAGGTGTCCTAAGCCAAAGGCCCACAGTGATCACAAATATGAAAAGAAAAATTCTCAGAAATAGCACTTAATTAAGCCATTTAACTATTTAATCCTACTTTCGTAAATTTTCATGTAGCAACTGTATTCGAACTTTCTTAGCTCCTTTTTTATTACACTGTCGTAAATTTTCAGCTTCAGCGCCTTTTGAATGGACAAAATCGAGTACTTTCTACATGAAGCTTTCACTTTTCCTCTCTTTCGAGTTTGGACTCAATTATCGTTCGACCTCAATTGTTTATTTCTACTAGGGTCAAGAACAACGAGGCACAAATTTTTCGTATATAAACTAAATATTTACTCAATTCACAGTCGAGCAAAGATACAACTAATCTCTAATCGACCAATCTAACTTGTAGCTAACTAAACAATCTTGATCTAGAGTTTGGAATGTTGCTAGCTGATAAATACATTTTGTGTACTTATTCAGACTTTAAAACTATAGCTTTTGTCCCGTTATTTTATATATTTTCTACTTAATTTAGAGTATTTTCCTTTGTATTTCAGTTTCGGACCAGTTTCTAAGCAATTGGAGAAGAATGCCGGAAAGAGCAACAACTTGGCGAATGTTTAGGAAGTACAAGAATACAATTGCACTCAATAAAAGTTTGAAGGACCATATAGGAGGTTGTTGAAAGATTTGTGGGCTAAAGAATCCAAAATCAAAGTTGGAAGACTAAAACGTGCAAGCAAAATATTTAAGTTGGGTGAATGCCCAACGTCACAATCGTCCAATAGAAATAAATTATTTTGCCTGGTGAACCCCCGAAGATCGCCCAAAGGCAATTTTTCGCTTGAAATTATTATTATTATTATTATTTTTTTTTTTGCCTTTTTTAATTCGACTCCAATGAGGAAACTTTTTAGGCCATGATTTTATGATATATTGGGATATTTTGGGACACTATGATGATGATATATATATATATATATATATATATATATATATATATATATATATATATATAATATGAGTTCTTAACCCAAAAATAGAAAGTCAATTATTGAGAGATTTCAAAAAGAGAAACGAGAAACGAATATCAAGATCCATTCTTTCTAGTTTTCTTCTTATCTGGGTGGTGGATTCTATATTTTCTTTATGTTTTCTTCCTCTTAGTATGTTAGGCTAGATTTATTTTATGCTAGAATCATGATGAAACTTGTATCATGAACCTTTAATTCTTTGAACTTAATATTTGATATTCAAACACGTTTTTAATTTTGAACAATTGATATTGATTTTTTTTCATCTACAATTATACATGCAATAATTGTATGATTTTTGTGGCTTGTTTTACTATCGAGAGATTGAAAATATGTTAAACATTGTATCAATTGTCGTAGAGGTTGATAGATGATAGAGATATACCGCTATACTTTACATGATCTTTAAGTATTTACAAATTTTAATGCATTCTTGTATGTTTGCATCCGTCATAGAGATATAGCCGGGGTCACATATACGGATATGTTTAATTCTACTCGAGAGAGATTGTTGAACCAATTAGAAATATTGATCTTCATAATTAATTCATGCGGAAATATGATATAGTCTCACATTAAGACAATAACCTCTGTAAAATTGCATGTTCTTGTATGTCTATTTTTTTTTCTGCGATATTATTGCTCTCAATGATATAAAATTAGGGTCGATAAATCTTGTCAATAATTTTATTTGTTTAATATTTTGCAAGTGTACGGATCGCACAAGTAATAAAGTGGGTTATGAGTTCAAGTATCGTACTCACATGAATTTTGATAATTCCATTGCAATTATACTAACCATAACAGAATCTGTTAACTTTGGAAATTTGGTTTCTTAAACTAATTAAATTCTTAACTAAAAATAATAAATAATTATAAGTCAAACAAATAAGAGATTAAATTAGAAAAGAATTACTTTAAAATTAGAAAAGAAAAGCGTACTAAAATCCTGAATCCACTTATACCAATTCTCTTTAATCCAAACCGTTGAATTTAATAGCATGAATTAATTATGAAGATCAATATTTCTAATTTGTTTAACAATCACTCTCGAATAGAATTAAACATATCCCTATATATGACCCCACTATATCTCTATGACGGATGTAAACATACAAGAATGCATTAGAATTTGTGAATAGTTAAAGATCACGTAATGTGTAGCAGTATATCTCTATTTCCTATCGGACTCTATGATAATCGATACTATGTATAACCTATTTTCAATCTCTTGATGGTAAAATAAGCCACAAGACTCGTACAACTATTGCACACATAATTGTAGATAAAGAGAAATCAATATCAATTATTCAGAATTAAAAATGTGCTTATATATCAAAAACTAGGTTCAAAGAATCAAACGATCATTTTACAAGTTTCATTATGATCCTAGCATTAAAAGAATTTAGCCTAACATACTAAGAAGAAGAAAATAAAACGAAAAACAAAACATTGAAACCATCACCCGGATATGAAGAAAACTTGAAAGATAAAATCTTCAATTTGATATTCATTTAAATCTTGAAAGGATGAATCTTGATCTTCGTTTCTTGATTTCTCTCTTATTTCTCTCTCTAAATCGGCTCCCAAATCGGCTCTAATCAGGCTCTAATCCGGCTCTTTTTTGTTATGAGTTAATAGCTTATATTTATAGTTCCATAATTGTGTCCCAAAAGATCCCCAAAAACTATTAAAATCGCGTCCCAAAAGGTTTCCTTATTGGAGTCGAACACGAAAAGAAAACAAAATCCGCGTCTGACATAAATACACTAGGCGGCTGTTTTTCAAATGGCCATAACTTCTTGTAGAAAATTACAAATTGAGATCCGTAAAAAGTGGTAGACTCGTAATTCAATTATCTTTCCAATGGCGTATCATTTACCTTTTGAATATTTTAATACCAAAATTTGTGCTCGAATTTCCCCACATTCTTCGGTTTCTCAATTCGATTCTTTGACTTTCAAGTGTTTAATCAGTTTTGCTTCAACTCTTCATTGTTATTCCAACAAACCTTAAACTTATTAATTTTATCTTCTTTCTCATCCTCCAATAGTTGGCTCTTGATATTCACTTAAAAAAACTCAACTTACTCGTTGATTTCACCAAATTGTTGTTCCAATTGTTTATAAACGGATCCAAAACTGAAATACGAAGAATAATACACTAAATTAATTATAAAATCAATAAAATGAAGGTAGAAAAGCTTAGTTTAAAGACCTGAATAAATGCACAAAATGCACTTCTCAGACACCTCCAAACTAAACATTTGTTTGTCCTCGAAAGAAAATAAGATTAAACTACAAATTTAAACTAAGCTAAAAGAATTAAAAGGAATTGAGTTAATGTAAAAATTTCTTACCATATGCCTCGGGTTCGAATATAAAGTAACACTTTAAGAAATATATTAAACAACACCACAAAAATTTTTACTTATCCATTGCTCGACCTTTTGTAAGTGTGTGAATAGCCAAATATTGAACTTACACTTGTATTGGACCACGAACAACATCGTGTTGTTGATATTTTTATAATCTCTAACCCTTTGATGTCATTTATTCTTTACACCTCTCGTAAAATATCACACTTCTAATATTTTTCTCTCAATTTCGAGGTGTTCTAGTGAATTTAGTTCCTATCGATTAATACAATGCCTTTTCAAATTAAGTGGTAAAAATTAGAAACTTGTATTCCTAGAATTAGGATGGTGAGTAATTTCTAAATTCACATCTTTAGTCTCTGGGACCTAAACTAGCAATCCTTATCGAACACTTCTAACTATTTTTATTTTATTTAACTAATATAAACAGGCTTACATCTTGTGCAATACTTCTCTCTCACATAATTTCTATGTGACGCATGTAGCGATCTTCGGGCCATTGACTCCCAAGTTAGATCACCATAGGGCATCAGAAAATACCCTAACAGACTTAATTGCTCGAGTCCCATAGGCTATAAGAGAAGTAAAGATGTAATTTTTTCTATAATGACCCATGTAGAGAGCTTTGGGCCGATGACTCCCAAGTCAGATGACCATAGTGCACCAGGTTTAAAATACCCTAATAGGTTTAATTGTTTGAGTCAGATATTTTATTTTAAATTTTTTTTTATCAACAGTGAGTAGTACTTGATTTAGATTCCTTAACCACAACCTATTCAACCAAAGATGAGACCCATAAAATTCAAACCATCAAAATTCTACAAAAACATGTATTAACTTTAACACCCCAAACTTTTTCAATTTAGGAACGGATTTTTCACAATAATCTTAAGTTAATAATATCAACCCATACACTCAAGTCTTGTTTTCAATAAGTGATAAGTCAATAGTGGCTACGTGCTTCAAATCTAGTCTAACGTGGATAAGTATTCAGATAAAAGCACGAGTTAAAATATTGTCTAATATTCTAACTAAAAGTGTACTTAAATTCAAACAAATATCATCATTGGCGGCAAGATATTCAACACTAGCTATAAATTTTTATTTTTGTTTTTTGAAAAATGAAATATTAATAATTTAAAAAAAAAATTTGCAGTTATACATACCCAAATAATAAGCAAATTCAAAATAATTAAGTATTTTGATACTTAACCCACCCCAAACTAAAATATTACATTGACCCCAATATAATAGCAAAATAAAGTAAATAAATGAGGAAAAAGATCAGTTACTCCCTAGATATAAATGTGGAGAAGATGGATATGGCTGGTTGAAAGTCCGGTTGAGGTGGACTCAGATGTAGTACTGGGACTCTTGGTCCAAAGATGGACATCCTACGATTGACATTGTGAGGCTTTATAAGTGCTTTATAAGTGCATTAAACATCTTTGGACGTTGCGACCTCTTATGCCCTTGGCCATAGTTGATCAATTCTTTTCAAAGTCCTCTTAAAGGCTACTCTTGCACTTTTCCATTAATTAAACTTTAATAGGATCTTGTATCCTCATATGGGTCGATCTAAGAAAATATTAATTAAAAGACCACAAATCTAATTCATGGCCATCCAAATGTAAAGCTCATTATTTATTTACTGATAAATTGGTCTATTTTATAGACTTTTTTTCAACGTACTTATTTAAAGAATTCGACGCGGGATTACTATCATACATTATTGTTTAAATGTAGGGACTTTACTAAGATATTTCACTTTGTCCCAAATCGAAAAAATACATAAAAAATAAAGCTCTATAAATAAGTAATTACATTATCTATTTTTATATCATAATAATTCAAGTACTTATTTATTTTAATAAATTACTTTAACATTTAAAATATAATATGAAAAATTAAAAATAAATAAATTCAAAATTAAAAGGGGCAAGGGGTTAGCTGGGACGGGGCAAAAAGTAAAAAATAAATAAATTTAAAATTAAAAGGGGTATGGGGTTTCCCTTCCCCTGCCTCGCTTTAAGTGGGGATCGGGGCTGGGATGGGGAAGAAAATTCTCCACAGGGTGCCTGCCTCACCACATCCCGATGTCATGTAAGGGGATCGGGCCGGGATGGGGCTTCTCCGCCTCATCCTGCCCCTCGATGTCATCCATACATGACACCCTTTATATATGAATCCATTGTTATATTGAAATACACATTTCTCTCTCATTTCTCTTATCTTATTCTCACCGTTTTATAACGTAATTAAATTTGATGGGTCTTGATATATATTATTATCTACGTGGATTTTCTTTCATGAAATTACCAATGGGAAAAGTCCATAACTAAATTTTATCAATGGATGTAATGTCGGTAAAATAGATATTTTCATATAGTCGTGTCATAATTAAAGTAAAGTTGATCTTGAGTTCCAAATTTATAAAGTTGTCTACATATATAACAATATATTGCCTGTGCAAATTTCATAACAAAAATGTGTATTCTTTGAACTCAAAGTCTATATTTGACTATTTAAACATCAAAAATGTTAAGAACATGTATAGTAGATTTTGTAAAAATTGTTATGTTCATTGACTTATAACTAATTACTTTCGTTATAGTGCATGCCTGACCCCCAAGTTCTTATCAAGTAATTAACTTTAACGTACAAATATTTGTATCTTTGTGTTAGAATTTGTTGACCTTCTTGTCCTCCTTCCTCTCTACATACTAACCTTTGTGCAAAAATATTTGCAATAAATTTCGAAACATTGCGACACCGATGCCTAAGAAGGGAATGCACACATTGAAGGACATTAATATATATATTGAACTAGCTCATACAGATACTACGTTATACACGCCATAGGTTGCAATAAATCCACATAGATAGCAGAGGAAAGGTACGACCCTTATTCTATTCTTCCATCCGATTTACGAAGAGCGAGCGGGGAACTTCCTTCGGATAAGATTTAGGCCGGGGCATTACAAATTATATGGATGTCCTGTGTTGAACAAGTCATTTGTATAAGCAAACATTGAAACCAAGAAAAAATACAGTAAAGAAAGAAAGAAATATAATCCCTAATACCAAAGTCTTGTAAACATATTTCTTTTTTGTATACATAATTACGATCAAAACTTGTTATCTATCTTTGATACACGTTGCATTCTATTCCACGGAACATCCTATATAAATAAAAAGTACTTATTGATTCTTTGCTTCCTATCAAAAGTGATGAAGTACATTGCAATTGCAATTTATAGTAACTATAAGAAGCTTCTACATGAGCCTCAATGAACCACATTTATATATATTCTTCACTCTTAGAAATGTGGTGTTGGGTATCCACCCCTTGTCTTTGGGTGGATCAATGGTCGAAGCCCAATAAATTAGACCAATTAAGAAGGTCCAATGGCAATTTTGGTTGAGAATTTGGATAGCAATTTTAGTTAAAGTCCAAAACTATCATAATAAGAAACCCATAGGAAAAAGAAAAAGGAGAATCCCACTAGGTCTTTAATTCGATGCCCTTAATTATAATTCTTTATTGGGGCATTGAGGAGTAGAATCAAGGGGTTAGTGCATGAAAGAAAAAACCAATTCACCCCAAAATGGGGAGAAAATATGAGAGCAAAAGTGCTAAAAATTAGCAGAATCTGGGCAGCCTACGCAACAGTGATCAAACATTGATATCAGAGTGGTATGGGGTCCAATCATCATGAAATTTGTATAGAATGTTAACGGTTCATTTTTATTAAAATCCAAAAGTTAAGATCATGATCCAACGGTTCATTTGTGAAAATATTCTATGTGAAAAGTGGGAAAATTTTGTTAACATATTTTCTTTGTTATTTTTGAGTAGTATTGCCAAGAACTTCTTTTTGAGATAATTGTGATTGGGTGAATTGTTATTGTTGCTTTTGAGAGATTCCGTCTTTGATAGACGAGGATTATTTGTATTCCAAGACTTGTGTTCTTTATGTTGGTTAATGTGCCTCTAGTGTTGACTAGAGAGGCTTAATGGGATTTCATCTTTTGAGATGATGAGATGTTGTTAACATGCCAAGAGTCGTGTTATTGAGGTTGGTTGTACCTTACCTCGAGTATTGACTAGAGAGAAAATTATGAGTTTCCATCTTTGTTAGATGGTGGTTTATTATTGGCGCCAAGACGTGTTCTTGATGTAATTAGGTTTTGCCTCTAGTATTGACTAGAAAATAGTGTGCCCATTATTATTGATATAATAGAATAATATTCAGAGTTAGTTGGTGGACGTATGTACATTATCGAACCACGTTAAATATTAATCGATCAATTCACGGATTATTTATTTTGCACGAGAGGAAAAATTAATTATATTCCGTTTCATGATTTATTCAAATTGTAGTTTTTTTTCATGTGGTTCCTTAAATACATCAATATATCTAGTAAATATAGTGTGTAATTAACGAATGAAAATAGGGAATACATTATACCTAATCTATGGAATTTAAATTTTTAGTAAGAATGAAAAAATATGTGTAAATTAATAAAATCAAAACTAAAAAGGGAACTATTGGAATAGTTAAAGTATGGTTTGGATAAAATCTTCCATAAAATGATTTTCATTATATTGAGCTTTTAATATATTATAGGTTATATATACATAAATAGATTGTATACCTGTTAGACTTTGAATAGGAAAATTGAACCCAGCTGTGTACATGTTAGACTTTGAATACGAAAATTGAACCCAGCCTACATGTGACTTGTTGAAAACAAAATTTGAATGATATACACGTGGTCTTCTTTAACAACTTGAAATTTTCATCCAGTGATTCATCCTGTGTGTTCCCTTCCCATTCCCCCACTAGTAATAGGCCCTTATGGCTTCCCTCTTTACCCCGCGCTCCAGCCCTCAAGGTCCTCGTGTTGATTTGACAAGACGATAGAAAAATGGAGCTATATTCGAATGTGTTTCAAAATGTACATATCAAGTGAACCCGGGAGTTCCCCCAAACACTTCAGGAGGCTGCATGACTGCATTGCTGTTGCAGCTACCAAGAGCCACCGTGAAGCGGTAGGAGGAACTCTAGGGAACTCCTGATGTTTCTCAACGCTCTCCTTATGCTGCATGCAATGTGGTAACCTAATTCTGTAGACACGGCTATTTATATAATCAATGCAGCCTTCTTCGTAATGCAGGAAGACAATGCACCTGATAAGCGAAACCCTTGAGCATTGTACCTGGATACAAATGTGGGTAATGTTCAAGTTCTAGAATATTGATGAATATTCAGTTCTCTTTTTGTTTCCTTGTCTTCTCTAGAACCTTGGTTCTATTCCCATAATGTCAATATTTCTGGTAATAATGAAGGGCATGCAATGAAATATATATTTTACCAACATAACAAGACCATTTAATGATGTTCAACCTAATACGCATCTGATTTACATATATTTACATGAAAATTTCCCCAATCTGTCTAATTTATTGGGATGTTTATGAGTTTGCCTATTAGCTAATATAACTTGCACAGATTCACATCAGTGAAAAAAAGCATTTTTTATCCATTGAAAAGAAAAAGGAAGTATTTTTCAGACATTCAGAGAAGAAATACCAAAGAATATTGTTGTGAAAATAATGTGATTGCAAGTGCACAATATCGTTAACAAGTAATAAAGTGGACTTTTTGAGTCCGGATTATCGTTCCCACGAAGACTATCTTATTTAGATACTAGTTAAATTAATCAAAGCGCTAATCTATTGAAAACAAGTTAAAATCAATTGAATTTGAATATTTAAGCTAAAACTTTGGATTTTTTTCAAAATAATAATAAAGCGTAAATCAAGAATTAATAAAATATGATGGTTGAAGCGCTTGGACGAAACGAATTCACCTAGTTGTCATCTCTAATTCCTCCTCTCAAGATTCGCTTTTCTAAAGTTGTATTCGGTCGAATTCACAAATTTAACCTAATTTACCTCTCTCGAGTTCAAATTAGTCCTATCTAATTAAGTCAACTTAGGCGGTGAGAATGGTCTTTAATTAGATGCATTAAATCTCCTAAGAATTCAATTCAAGACCGTGACAATAACAAAAGCGTATCTCTACCTTTTATCCAATTGCTGATTTTACTACGTGGTCTAGATTAATAATTTACCTCTCGGTTCATTACAATCCACAAATCAATGACAAATAATGGCCAATTATTTCAAGCATTAAGAAAAGAAATAAAATCAAATACATAAACAATTTATATATTAAAAACTTGAGATTCAAATTAAAGAATTAAACTTAGGCTACATCGTTCATCCAAACATTAAATCTAGCTATTCATGACTCGGGAAAAGAAAAGATGAAGAGAAGGAAAGACATAACCGGATCTTGAAAATAATAGATGAAGAAACGCTGAATATCTTGCACCAAGAACTCTTTGCCTTCAAGCTCCAATCTTCAATTCCGCCTTTGTTCTTCGCCTCTTGGTATCTCTCTCTCAATATGATTTTTACAAGATTTTTCGACCTCCAATTATAAGTGTATCTGTCTTATTTATAGGTCTCTCAAGATGACCTAAAAGATCCTCAAAATCCTAAAAATCGTGGACTACAAGTTTCCTAATTGCATTGGGACTCAAAAAGGAAACAAAATAATCGGAAAATCCATGTGAGATTTGGCCCAGGCGCGCGTAATTTGCCTCTGTTGTTTCTTCATGTAGTCAAGGCGATCGCTCACTTTGAGCTCAGGCGTCACCACTCTATTTTCTTTGTATCTCGCGCCTTTGGTCCTTCAACTTTTTGATTGTGGTCATTTTAGTCCTCTGATTTATTCTTTTATTTCACTTTAGTCCTCTTTTATTTGCAAATCCCGGTCCTTCAACTTTTGTATGTTTGCAAATTGATCCCCATCTCCAAGTTTTCGTACACTTTCAGTCCTTTTCACCTATTTTGCTTTGTTTTTCTCCAATTCCATCAAATCTTGGGTTTTGACCTGAAATAATTAAATCAACACACAATTAAGTAGAAAAGTACTTATGAGCACTTACAATTGTCCACTTTTAATGGTCTAGATAAGTGTAAAATCACACTTATCAAATATATGGCCACATGCTAAGAAAAATGATTCTCCACTCTTAACATGTCACACAATACGCACTGTGTTCAAGATTTAAAAATCATGGGATTTGAGTTATATGGTAAGTATAGGCAAGACGGCATGAAGATATGAGTCTTATGAAATACCCATGATTGAGATTAAGGTTTTACGGCATGCGTGCAAGAAGAAGACAAATACAGCTTCAGACACCAAATAAGTTTCGAGGTCGCGACAAGGCTTGTTCGTTATTGATGGTGTGTGAAACGGGTACACTTAGTAGTTCTAAAAACCAAAGATTGTGACATAATCAATTAAACATAGCGTAAGACGATAATAGGTACAACCTCGTCTTTTCATTCATTACACCTCCATTACAATGGGTCGTTATATGAACATAGGTTTAACCAAAACCTTGAGATACAACCATTATGACCTTGTTTCACCATGGCGCATGACGAATCATTACGTCTCATTAATGCCACACATGTTTTCAGCCCATTTCAAAAGCTCTACAAAATACTTCAACAAAAAGGGAGGTTCACATAAGTTCCTAAAGACGAGTTCATCTAGGCTTTTGTATTACATCATGTAAGAGTGGGTTACAAGAGGTTCCATATTCCGAAAGTCAAAAATGTCTATAAAAAGATAGGTAAATTCATAATTTGGGAGCCTGGGTCAATGAGGGTAATATGACCTCACATATATCTTGGTCATCAAATGGTACTCTTGGCTTTGTGAATTTGGCTCCCACCTTTGCCCCACGACTTCAAAGAAATCTTGGTCCATTTCCTAAAAGTGTCATGAAATGACTTTGTATTGTGACATTCAAGGAGTAAAATAAGGTGTGTGCCATATCACATAAATGTATCGTTTGCCTTTCTTGGTGTCCTTCCCATAACCAAAATTTGAACACCAAGCGCTTAACTTTAAGAAAAAAAATGTGCACTTTCGCATGATGGCCAAACTTCTTTGGACCTTGCGTCCTCTTATGGGCTAGTTATGCCCTTGATCCTAGTTGATCAAATCTTTTTTTTGGACCTCGTGTCCTCTTAAAGGCTACTCTTGCACTTTTCCATTAATTAAACTTTAATCGGACCTTGTATCCTCATATGGGTCGATCTAAAAAAATATTAATTTGCAAAATATTAATTAAAAGACCACAAATCCAATTCATGGCCATCCAAATGTAAAGCTCATTATTTATTTACTGATAAATTGGTCTCTTTTATAGACTTTTTCTTCAACGTACTTATTTAAAGAATTCGATGTGGGATTACTGTCATACATTTATTATTTAAATGTAGGAATTTCACTAAGATATTTCTTTCTCCCAAATCGAAAAAATATCCGTTACAAAAGAAAGCTCTATAAATAATGTAATTATGTTATTTATTTTTGATATCTTAATAATTCAAGTACTTATTTATTTTAATAAATTAATTTAACATGTAAAATATAATATGAAAAATAAAAAATAAATAAATTCAAAATTAAAAGGGGTAAGGGGTAAGGGGCTTCCCTTCCATTGTCCTGCTTTAAGTGGGGATCGGGCTGGGACGGGCGGAAAAATCCCCTCGTGGTGCCCGCCTGCCCCGCCTCGCCCGCCTCGCCTCCGCCTCGTCTCTGTTGTTATCCCTACATGGTACTCTTTATATGAGTCCATTGTTGTAATGAAATACACATTTGTCCCTCAATTCTCTTCTCTTATTCTCACAGTTTTATAACATGATTAGATTTGATGGGTCTTGATATATATTATTATCTACGTGGATTTTCACATGAAATTACCAATGGGAAAAGTCCATTACTAAATTTTATCAATGGATGTACCGTCAGTAAAATAGATATTTTCATTTAGTGGTGTCATAATTAAAGTAAAGTAAATGTCATATAGTGGTGTCATATAGTGCTTATATTTTTTGGTGCCTAGGGATGCCTATTGTATATGTATCTTATTTTCACCTACCTTTAGTGTAACATTTTGTACTTAGGTAGTGCTCTGTTGTTTGGTTTTTCCACTTGAATGCCCGGTGTATTTGTACAGTTTTTGATCTATATATTTTTACATTCGATCAAAAAAAAAGTTGATCTTGAGTTCCAAATTTATAAAGTTGTCTACATATACAACAATATATTGCCTGTGCAAATTTCATAACAAAAATATGTATTCTTTAAATTCGAAGTCTATATTTGACTATTTAAACGTCAAAAATGTTAAGAACATGTATAGTAGATTTTGTAAAAAATGTTAGGTTCATTGACTTATAACTAATTACTTTCATTATAGTGCATGCCTGACCCCAAGTTCTTATCAAGTAATTAACTTTAGCCAATAGATATTTGTATGTTTGTGTTAGAATTTGTTGACCTTCTCGTCCTCCTCCCTCTCTACATACTAACCTTTTTGAGCAAAAGATTTTGAAACATTGCGACTCTGACGTCGAAGAAGGGAATGCACACATTGAAGGACATTGATGTATATATTGAACTAGCTCATACAGATACTACGTTATACATGCCATGGGTTGCAACAAATCCACATAGATAGTAGAGGGAAGGTACGGCCCTTTTTCATTCTTTCATCCGATTTACGAAGAGCGGGCGGGGAATTTCCTTCGGATAAGATTTGGGCTGGGTGATTACAAACTATATGGATGTCCTGTCGAACAAGTCATTTGTATAAGCAAACATTGAAACTAAGAAAAAATACAGTAAATAAAGAAAGAAATATAATCCCTAAAACCAAAGTCTTGTAAACATATTTCTTGTTTGTGTACATAATTAAGATCAAAACTTGTTATCTATCTTTGATACACGATTGCATTCTATTCCACGGAACATCCTATATAAAGAAAAAGTACTTATTGATTCTTTTCTTCCGGTCAAAAGTGATGAAGTACATTGCAATTGCAATTTATAGTAACTATAAGAAGCTTCTACATAAGCCTCAATGAACCACATTCATCTACATTCTTCACACTTAGACATGTGGTGTTGGGTATCCACACCTTGTCTTGGGGTGGATCAATGGTCCAAGCCCAATAAATTAGACCAATTAAGAAGGTCCAATGGCCATTTTGATTGAGAATGTGGATAGCAATTTTAGTTAAAGTCCAAAACTATCATATTAAGAAACCCATAGGAAAAATACAAAGGAGAATCCCACTAGGACTTTAATTCGATGCCCGTAATTATAATTCTATATTGGGGCATTGAGGAGTAGAATCAAGGGGTGAGTTCATGAAAGAAAAAACCAATTCACCCCAAAATAGAGAAAAAATATGAGAGCAAATGTGCGTAAAATAAGCAGAATGTGGGCACCCTCATACGCAATGCAGATCAAACATTAATATCAGAGTGGTATGGGTCCGATCATCATGAAATTTGGATAGAATGTTAACGATTCATTTTTATTAAAATCCAAAAGTTATGATCACGATCCAACGGTTCATTTGTGAAAATATTCTGAACATTGGAAAAATTTTGTTAACATCTTTTTTTTGTTATTTTTGAGTAGTATTGCCAAGAACTTTTTCTTGAGATAGTTGTGATTGGGTGAATTGATAATGTTGCTTTTGAGAGATTCCGTCTTTGATAGACAAGGATTATTTGTATGCCAAGACTTGTGTTCTTTAAATTGGTTAATGAGCCTCTAGTGTTGACTAGAGAGGCTTAATGGGATTTCATCTTTTAAGATGATGAGACGTTGTTAGCATGCCAAGACTCGTGTTCTTGAGGTTGGTTGTACCTTACCTCTACTATTGACTAGAGAGAAAATTATGAGTTTCGATCTTTGTTTGATGGTGGTTTATTATTGTTGCCAAGACGTGTTTTTTATGTAGATAGGTTTTGCCTCTAGTATTGACTAGAGAAAAAAATATTGTACCCATTATTATTGCTATAATAGAACAATATTCGGAGTTAGGTGGTGGACGTATGCACATTGTCGAACCACGTTAAATATTAATCGTTAATTTCATGGATTATTGATTTTGCACGAGAGGAAAAATTAATTATATTCCGTTTCATGATTCATTCAAATTATTGTTTTTTTTTTTTTCATGTGGTTCCTTAAATACATCAATATTAGTAAATACAGTGTGTAATTAACGAATGAATATAGGGAATACAACATACCTTATCTATGTAATCAAAATTTTTAGTACGAATGAAAAAATATGTGTCAATTAATAAAATAAAAACTAAAAAGTGTACTATTGTTAAAGTATGGTTTGGATAAAATCGTCCATAAAATGATTTTCATTTTTTGAGCTTTTAATATATTATAAATTATATATACATAATGTACGTGTTAGACTTTGAATAGGAAAATTGAACCCAGCCTACACTTGACTTTTTGAAAACAAAATTTGAATGATATACATATGGCCTTTTTTAACAACTTGAACTATTCATCTAGTGATTCATCCGTGTGTTCCCTCCCCGTTCCCCCACTAGTAATAGGCCCTTATGGCTTCCCTCTTTACCCCGCGCTCCAGCCCTCAAGGTCCTCGTGTTGATTTGACAAGACGATAGAAAAATGGAGCTACATTCGAATGTGTTTCAAAATGTACATATCAAGTGAACCCGCGAGTTCCCCTAAACACTTCAGGAGGCTGCATGACTGCATTGCTGTTGCAGCTACCAAGAGCCACCGTGAAGCGGTCGGAGGAACTCTAGGGAACTCCTGATGTTTCTCAACACTCTCCTTATGCAGCATGCAATGTGGTAACCTAATTCTGTAGACACGGCTATTTATAAAATCAATGCAGCCTTCTTCGCAATGCAGGAAGACAATGCACCTGATAAGCCAAAACCCTTGAGCATTGTACCTGGATACAATTGTGGGTTATGTTCAAGTTCTTGAATATTGATGAATATTCAGTTCTCTTTTTGTTTCCTTGTCTTCTCTAGAACCTCGGTTCTATTCCCATAATGTTACTATTTCTGGTAATAATGAAGGGCATGCAATGAAATATATATATATATATATATATATATATATATATATATATATATATATATTACCAACATAACCAGACTATTTAAAGATGTTCAACCTAATACTCGTCTGATTTACATATATTTACACGAAAATTTCCCCAATCTGTCTAATTAATTGGGATGTTTATGAGTTTGCCTATTAGCTAATATAACTTGCAAGATTCACATCAGTGAAAAAATCATTTTTTATCCATTGAAAAGAGAGAAAAAGGTAGTATTTTTTCAGAGATTCAGAGAAGATATACCAAAGAATATATGGCTACATGCTATGAAAAATGATTCTCCACTCTTAACATGGCACACAATACAGACCAGGTTCAAGATTTAAAAATCATGGGATTTGTGTTATATGGTAAGTATAGGCAAGACGGCATGAAGATATGAGTCTTATGAAATACCCATGATTCAGATTAAGCTTTTATGGCATGCAGGCAAGAAGACAAGAATACAGTTTCGCACCCCAGAGTTTCGAGGTTGCGACAAGGCTTGTTCGTTATTGATGGTGTGTGAAACGGGTACCCTTAGTAGTAGCAAAAGCCAAAGATTGTGACATAATCAATTAAACATAGCAGAAGAGGATAATAGGTAGACCCTGTCTTTTGATTCATTACACCTCCATTAAAATAGGTCGTTATATGAACATAGGTTTAACTAAAACCTTGAGATACAACCATTATGACCTTGTTTCACCATGGCACATGACAAATCATTACGTCTCATTAATGCCACACGTGTTTTCAGCCCATTTCAAAAGCTCTACAAAATACTTCAACAAAAAGGGAGGTTCACATAAGTTCCTAAAGACGAGTTCATCTAGGCTTTTGTATTACATCACGTAAGAGGGGTTACAAGAGGTTCCATAGTCCGAAAGTCGTAAATGTCTACAAAAAGATAGGTCAATTCATAATTTGGGAGCCTGGGTCAGTGAGGGTAATATGACCACACATCTATCTTGATGATCAAATGGTACTCATGGCTTTCTGAATCTGGCTCCCACCTTTGCCCCATGACTTCAAAGAAATATCGGTCCATTTCCTAAAAGTGTCATGAAACGACTTTGAATAGTGACATTTAAGGAGTAAAATAAGGTGTCAGCCATATTGCCAATAAATGTATCGTTTGTCTTTCTTAGTGCCCTTCCCAAAAGTAAAATTTGTACACCAAGCGCTCAACTTAAAAAAAAAAAAAATTGTGGACTTTCGCACGATGGCCAAACTTCTTTGGACCTTGCGTTCTCTTATGGGCTACTTATGACCTTGGCTATAGTTGATCAATTCTTTTCTTTGTACCTTGTGTCCTCTTGCACTTTTCCATTAATTAAACTTTAATTGGACCTTGTATCCTTATATGGGTCGATCGAAGAAAATATTAATTTGCAAAATATTAATTAAAAGACCACAAATCCAATTCATGGCCATCCAAATGTAAAGCTCATTTTTTATTTGCTGATAGTTGGTCTCTTTTATAGACTTTTCCTTCAATGTACTTATTTAAAGAATTCGATGTGGGATTATTGTCCTACATTTATTGTTTAAATGTAGGGACTTTACTAAGATATTTCACTTTGTCCAAAATCGAAAAAATATCCGTTACAAAAGAAAGCTCTATAAATAACTAAAATTTATGCTCATAATTATTAACAAATGTGCTAATTAAAATTATTTTATTATTATTAAGTAATCATATTATTTAAAATTCAAACTTTAAGTTTATCATTACAATATAAAAAGAAAAATAAATTTTATTTTGACACAAATAAAAAGTTTCATTGCTACAGTACTTATATTTGTACAATATTTTACCATTAAGTTGAATGATAAAAAAAAAGAGAAATAAAAAAATGCAACTAAACCCCAACCAACAAAATTGCAACTAAACCCCCTAACCCAAATATGAAATTATTGCCATCACCGGATGATCTAGCACTGGCTTTTTGTAATTGAAACCCACTTCCAAATCACAACCAATAGAGCATTCCCCCGCCACCACATCTGGCGAAGAAGAAAGTAGCGAAAAAGAATAAGACAATATGCTAATTGGAGACTATGACTCAACATATCATCAAGAGCCAATCTAGTATTGATGAGGACAACATGCCTGTTAGAGATTTCATTGCAATGCAACATGCCAATATAGCGAGATATGAGGCTACTTCTGAGATTGATGAGGACAACATACTTGTGGGAGATTTCATCGCAATGCAGCAGGCCAGTATAGCGAGATATGATACAAATTCTGAGATTGATGAGGACAACATATTTGTTAGAAATTTCATCGCTATGCAGCAGGCCAATATAGTGTGATATGATGCAACTTGTGAGATTGACGAGGACAACATGCTTGTTGGATAATTCATCGCAGATCACCCAAATTTCTCTTGGAAGGATAATTACAATAATATCAGAATACAAGGTCCTAAGTTTAAGCAGCAAGAAAAGAGAATACCACTAGAAGACATATTTAATAAATACATGGAGACAGCTGAAGGGTACATATAATCTAATAATCAGTTCATGAGAAAGACGGAGACACTTTTCAAAATCAAAGCACTTTAATAAAGAATCTCGAGACACAAGTAGGTTAGATAGCAGATGCTATTTCAGGCAGAGTACTAGGTACGTTGCCAAGCAATATAGAGGTGAATCCCAACGAAAGTGTTACAGAAGTTACTACCATAAGTGGGGTTCAATTACCAGAAATCCATGTAAAGAGGCCAGTTGCAAATAAAGAAAAAGTATCGTCCACTGACTAGGAGCACATGGAAGAGATTGAGTAGACAATAGATATTAAAGAGAGTTTAGGTACACCACAGGTTAAGGCAACCGTTCCTACGAAACCATATGAGCCTCCGTTCCCATTTTCTCTAATAATACAAAAGCACAAGTTAGACAAGCAACTCTCCAACTTCCATCTTTCTTCTAAAATTAATTTTGTGATCAAGGTCGATGAGGAAGTTGAGGTTTTCGTAGTTGTGTTCGAGCAAGGTGCTACACTAAAATCATATTTTTATGAGGAGCACAAATTCAATTTTTTGAGGATAAATGAAAAATGGTGCAAAGTCAATAGATGCAAGCAAAGCATGTCCTCCAATGCACTATTCAAAGTGCCGTAAAGCAACCAGACAATAAGTCAAATTAATGACTATAAATAAGTGATTAATGGGAGACAACTTATTTTTTGATTCTTATTAATTAATTTAGTTTAAATAATTCACTAGTTTTTATTTCATTTATTATTTAATGAACTTATAAAACCTCACCATGTCAATCGCAGAATGTCCATCTTTGGACCAAGAGTCCTAGCACTACATCTGAGTCCACTTCAATTAAACTTTCAACCAGCCAGATCGATCTTCACATTTATCTCTGGAGAGTACTTGATCTTTTTTCTCCTTAATTTATTTGTTTTATTTTGCTTTTACATTGGAGACAATGTAATAATTTAGTTTGGGGGTGGGTTAAGTATCATGATACTTAATTATTTTGAATTTGCTTATTATTCGGGTCTGTATAATTTCAAATTTCTTATTTTTTTTAAATTATTATTATTTCATTTTTCAAAAAATAAAATAAAATTTATAGCTATTGTTGAATATCTTGCCACCAATGATGATATTTGATTGAATTTAAGTACATTTTTAGTTAGAATATTAGACAATATTTTAATTCATGCTTTTATCTGAATACTTATCCATGTTAGATTAGATTTGAAGTACATAACCACTATTGACTTATCACTTATTCGAAACATGACTTGAGTGTGAGAACAATTTGGAGGTGTTAAAGTTAGTACATATTTTTGTAGAATTTTTATAGTTTGGGTTTTCTATGTCTCATCTTTGGTTGAATAAGTTGTAGTCAAAGAATCTAAATTGAGCACTAGTCACTGTTGATAAAATAAAATAAAATAAAATATCTGACTCGAACAATTAAGCCTGTTAGGGTATTTTAAAACTTGTTGCCTTATGTTTATCTGACTTGGGAGTCATCGGCCCAAAGTTCGCTACATAGGTCATTATAAAAAAAAAATTTACATCTTCACTTCTCTTATAGCCGGTAGGACTCGAACAATTAAGTCTGTTAGGGATATTTTAAAACTTGATGCCCTATGGTCATCTAACTTGGGAGTCATCGGCCCAAAGCTCGCTAGATGGGTCACATAGAAAGCTTGTGAGAGAGAAGTATTGCACAAGATGTAAGACTGTTTATATTAGTTAAATAAAATAAAAAGAGTTAGAAGTGCTCTGTAGAGATTACTAGTTTAGGACTTCAGAGACTGAAGATGAGAATTTAAAAATCACTCACCATCTTAATTCTCGGAATACAAGTTTCTAATTTTTACCACTTAATTTGAAAAGATATTGTTTTATTCGATAGGAACCAAATTCACTAAAACATCTCGTAATTGGAGAGAAAAAATATTAGAAATGTGATATTTTACGGGAGGTGTAAAGAATAAATGACATCAAAGGGGTTCGAGATTATAAAAATATCAATAACACAATATTGTTCGTGGTCTAACACATGTGTAAGTTCAATATTTGGTTATTCACATACTTACAGAAGGTTGAGCATCGGATAAGTAAAAATTTTTCTGGTGTTGTTTAATATATTTCTAAAAGTGTTACTTTATATTTGAACCCAAGGCATATGGTAAGAAAATTTAACATTAACTCAATTCCTGTTAATTCTTTTAGCTTAGTTTATATTTGTAGTTTAATTTTATTTTTGTTCGAGGACGAACAAATGTTTAGTTTGTGGGTGTTTGATAAGTGCATTTTGTGCCCTTATTTAGGTCTTTAAATAAGCTTTCATACTGTTATTTTATTGATTTTATACTTAATTTACTGTATCATTCTTATTATTTCAATTTTAGATCTGTTTATAAGCAATTAGAGAAGAATGGACGGAAAGAGCAACAATTTGATAAAATCGACGAGTAAGTTGAGTTTTTGAAGTGAATATCAAGAGCCAACTATTGGAGGATGAGAAAGAAGATAAAATTAATAAGTTTAAGGTGTGTTGGAGTGACAATGAAGAGTTGAAGCAATTGATCCAACACTTGAAAGTCAAAGAACCGAATTGAGAAACCAAAGTATGTGGAGAAATTCGAGCACAAATTTTGGTATTAAAATATTTACAAGGTAAATGATATACCATTGGAAAGATAATTGAAGTACGAGTCCACCACTTTTTATTGATCTCAATTTGGAGTTTCATAAAAGAAGTTATGGCCATTTGAAAAATAACCGCCTAGTGTATTTTTGCATACGCGGATTTTGTTTTCTTTTTGTGTTCGACTCCAATTAGGAAACCTTTTGGGATGCAATTTTAATGATTTTTTGAAATATTTTGGGGCACAATTATGGAACTATAATCATAAGTTATTAACTCATAAAAAAAAAGAACCGAATTAGGGCCGATTTGGGAGCCGATTTAGAGAGAAAAAACAAGAGACAAATCAAGAAACGAAGATCAAGATTCATCTTTTCAAGATTTAAACGAAGATCAAGTTCATGATTTTATCTTTCTAGTTTTCTTCCATATCTGGGTGATGGCTTCTATGTTTTATTTTTCATTTTATTTTCTTCTTCTATGTATGTTATGTTAAATTCTTTTAGTGCCAGAATCATGATGAAGCTTGTAACATGATTCTTTAATTCTTTGAATCTAGTTTTTGATATTTAAGCACGTTTTTAATTCTGAATAATTAATATTGATTTTTTTCATCTACAATTATGTGTGCAATAGCTGTATGAGTTTTGTGGCTTATTTTACCATTGAGAGATTGAAAATGGTTTATACATAATATCAATTATCGTAGAGTCCGATACGGGATGGAGATGTACTGCTATGTTTTACGTGATCTTTAAGCATTCACAAATTCTAATACATTATTGTATGTTCGCATCCGTCATAGAGATATAGTCGGGTTATATATATGGATATGTTTAATTCTGCTCGAGAGATAATGTTAAACAAATTAGGAATATTGATCTTCATAATTAATTCATGCTATCAAATTCAACATTTCGGGTTAAAGAGAATTGATATAAGTGGCTTCGGGATCCTAATACCCTTTTTTCCCCCAATTTTAAAGCAATTCTTCTATAATTTACTCTCTTATTTGTTTGACTTATAATTATTTATTATTTTTAGTTAAGAATTTAATCAGTTTAAGAAACCAAATTTCCAAAGTTAACATATTCAGTTAGGGTTAGTATAATTGCAATTGAATTATCTAAATTCATGTGGGTACGATACTTGAACTCATAATCTATTTTATTACTTGTGCGATCTGTACACTTACGGAATATTAAACACATAAAATCGCTTACAAAAATTATCGACCCTAATTTTGTATGACTGAGAACAATAATATCGCAGAAAGAAAAATAGATATACAAGAACACGCATTTTACAGAGGTTATTGTCTTAATGTGAGACTATATCATATTTCCGCCGCTACAGTGATTTACTATAGAGAAGTTTACAAAACAAATCTTACACTCTCAAACTTTGTGTTTTATTTTTCTCTAGCATCTCCCTCCCTTTATCTTGATCGTAAAATAAACCTTAGTGATGGATCGATCAACGGCGTATAGAGACAATATATTTATATATATATGACTTAATATAATAAGAAAATGAAGAAGATATTTACATTAGGCCTGCTCAAAATGTCATTTCCGAGGTTCAGTTTAGGTAAGAACCCATGCACATTAGACGTCCAATTCAATATGTATGGGTAGTGCACCACTATATTGGTACATATCTTCCCTTCCAACAATTGTATCATTTCATAAATCCATACTTTGGGGACGATTAAGAATCTACCAACCCTATAAGGAATTTAGGGTTTAGCACCGTCCTCGATGATTAAAAACTCATTCCTCAAACCAGATTTAGTGATGAAAGTGTGGTCTTGAACAACTCCTTGCCCCAGGCATATGAATTCAACTCATCAGAGTTGAGTAGAACCATCATACAATCTTCAACTCGTCTCTTGTACTCCATGGTGAACATCAAATAAGTGAGGGAACAAGAATTCTGATGATTACAACATCCCGATCACTGTAATTTGGCATTCGCAGGAAAAGATGAGACACATTTGAGGGTGAAATACAAGGAAGGTGGCCAAAATACTCTTGTTTGATCCTACAAAATGTGTTATCAAACTTATTGCATTTATCGTCACCACAGCAAGGTAAACCTGTAATGACACAAAATTCCTTGATGGAAAAGCATAAGAGGTTGCTGCCAATGTTGAACCACATTTCATTTAGATTGAGCTGCCTAACCTCTCTCAGAAGAACTTGGTAGATGAGTTTATGATTTAAGTCGATTTTGTTGGCATCCAAAAAATGAACAAAGCATGTCTCTGAAGATTGTTTTTTGTGAATCAGATAACCTTCCAGCCAATGTACTAAAAATCTTAGTCTTCGAGTATAAGTTAACTTGTCCAAGTGACCAATGGTCGAGATGCATTAGGAAGTCCCAATCCTGCACATGTAATGAAAGAAGTTCTACGAATTAAATTAAACATATCTACATTTCACTCATGTAGTTGTGACTTAAAAAAATGCAATATCATTAGTTGATGGCTAATGTGGTATCATAAGTTAGAATCATGAATAATTATTAAAATAACATCAATGTGATAAAACAGTCACAAGGAAGATTACATGTAGGGATGGGAACGAAACGGAACGGAATGGGGTGGGGTGGGCGGGCGGGTGGCGCAAGGCGGGGCCGGGTTGACCATTCCCATCCCTGCCCCGTCGGGGATTTTTGGGAGGCGGGTATAAAAAAATCCTCATTTATCGCCTCGTTTAATTAATTAATTAATTTTTAATATTATTTTTTATATTTTTGCACACAATTTAAATTTTAAAATATAAAAATAAAATATAAAGTCATTGAGATACAATGATCAATATAATTAGTGTCAACAATTAACAATGTTAGTAGAGATACAATGATCGATCTATACATTATCTACAATAGTTAATTGTTGACACTACTACCTTTTTGGCACAATGCATAGACATTAACTACAACATAAAGATGTTAATAGCTTCAATTAAGTATATTGTTTCTTCCCCATGCTGCCATTATATTTGTACTAGTCTCAATGGGTACCATAATGGTATACCTCTATCGATCAATAATGAAAGATAACAAGTGCATGCAGCTTCTAGAATAACAAACAATATGCATAAATAGTCAATGACATATTTACAATAAGATTATTAATATATGTGTTCAATAATGGACAATCTAAGCAAGATCACACACATGCAGCCTCGGAAAAACCTTAAATAGTCAACATTGATGTTGAAATGAAAAAAAAAAAAAAAAAACCAAACTCATTTAATCATAAATACGAATTTAATAGACATGCATGTAGTCACATGAACAACAAAAAATTCAAAACGGCCAGAAAAAAAAAAAAAAACCTTCTTCCCTTCCGGCACCGATATCATATACTTCTTCTTCTCCGCCATGTTCGGATTTTTATTGTCGCGTTTGCACTTTTTTCCAAGAAGAAAATTTCCGTTTGCTTTTGCCATTGGTTATGTTTTGGCTACCGCTACGTGTGAAAGCCATGCCCAATGTTCTGAAAAGATTCAAAAAGATGAATAAGGAGAAAAATGTAGATTTCAAATATAAGATTTGTTCCTTGTACCAAAACGAAAAACTTTGTTCGAATGACATCGCATTAACAATGATTGTTGGGTAAAAACTAAGAAACCAAAATGAAAGATTAAGAAAGATACATACAAGTCAAAATATCCGCTCGAAATTGAACGTAGTAGATAAATTTTTTGGAAATCAGTTGGATAAATCACAATAAACTAGATAGAGATTTTGAAATTTTTTTTTTTGCTGTGTGAAAAAAGAGAGTAAAGTATGAGACATAATGAATTAAATGACTATCAATCCAATTATTTGATAGCTTGCAAGATTTACTCCATTAAATTAGGAAGATACATTTGGTCCCTTTACATATATTTAAAACTACATAAAAAAGGAAATAATACATTATTAAGATTCAATAAATTTGAACGAAAGTAAGTATAAATAACTAAATTAATGAAGACCAGTATACTTTAAAAATGTGGATGTCCTAATTTTTATTTATAGATAAAGAAATAGATTGTGTACAAGTTGTACTTTGATGGGACAAAATAAACCCAGTCTAGATGTGACGGGACGTGTTAAATACAAGATTTCAATGATATACACGTTGTCTTCTCTTGAGCTTTTAATCAAGTGGTTAATCAGCACGTTCCCTTCCCCTTCCCCATAGTAATAGGCCCTTCTGGGGTCCTCCTTTCCCCATGTTCCAACCCTCTAGGTCCTCATGTGTTGATTTGACAAGGCGATAGAAAAATAAAGGTCTATTTGGCTAGATCAAGTGTTTTTGTAAATGTGTATATCAAGTGAACCCGGGAGTTCCCCCAAACACTTCAGGAGGCTACATGACTGCATTCCTATTGCAGCTACCAAGAGCCACCATGAAGTGGTCAGAGGAACTCTAGGGAACTCTGATGTTGCTCAATACTCTCCTTATGCAGCCTGCAATGTGGTAACCTAATTCTGTTGACACACCTATTTATATAATCAATGCAGCCTTCTTTGCAATGCAGGAAGACAATGTACCTGATAAGCAAAACCCTTGAGCATTGTACCTGGATACCAATGTGGTTATGTTCAGGTTCGAGAATATTGTTGAATAGTCCTTTCTCTTTTGTCTTCTCTAGAACCTCGGTTCTATTCCGATAATGTTACTATTCCTGTAATAATGAAGGGCATGCAATATGACAGTATATATTTAACCAACATAACAAGACTATTTAACGAAGTTCAACCTAATAATCTTGTCTGTTTTACATATATTTACGCGACAATGGCCACAATCTGTCTAATTAGTGAACATAACTTGCACAGATTCACATCAGTTAAACAGCCTTTTGTCCATATGAAAAGAGAGAAAAGATAGTACTTTTCAGAGATTCAGATAGGAAATACCAAAGAATATATGGCCACATGTTAAGAAGAATGATTCTCCACTCTTAACTTGTCACACAATACTGACCAGGTTCAATAATTAAAAATCATGGAATATGATTTGTATAGGCGCAAGCCGACACGAAGATATTAGTCTTATGAAAAACCCATGGTTCAGACTAAGCTTTTACAGCATGTACTTGATATGTAAGGGACACGTGAGATACTGTCAATTTTTCTGTCCAATACTGTATAGTCGGATATGTAGTGTTACCAATGCAGAGTAAAGATAAATTCATGGGGTTAAAATGTAAAAAGCTTCAAAGAGGACTACTTCAACATGAACAAAACTTGGACATTCTGTGTAAATGAACCTTGACAAGAATGTAGGCCAAATGATGAAAACAGAATAAATGACTAACATCTCTATCTTTCGATCCTTATTGCTTTCTAAGTTTCATGTGTTTCTGTTCAAATGCATAATTTCTATGTGTACGTGATATCATAATTAAGCATCCTCGAGTAAGTTAGAATGCTTGAAATGGGATCAATTAAGAGGTTGAATTAAGCACAAGAATGATACAACAAATCTACAGCACCTTTTTCTTGCCTTAAACGTTGCAATTTGAATTCTCTATAATGCAGTTGGTCCACAGTTGGGGCTAGGTTAAAGGGCTAGTCTAACGTGTATAAGTATTCAGATAAAAGCACGAGTTAAAATATTGTCTAATATTCTAACTAAAAGTGTACTTAAATTCAAACAAATATCATCATTGGCGGCAAGATATTCAACACTAGCTATAAATTTTTGTTTTTATTTTTTGAAAAATGAAATATTAATAATTTAAAAAATAAATTTACAGTTATACAGACCCAAATAATAAGCAAATTCAAAATAATTAAGTATTTTGATACTTAACCCACCCCAAACTAAAATATTATTTTGACCCCAATATAATAGCAAAATAAAGTAAATAAAGAAAGAAAAAGATCAGTTACTCCCTAGATATAAATGTGGAGAAGATGGATATGGCTGGTTGAAAGTCCGGTTGAGGTGGACTCAGATGTAGTACTGGGACTCTTGGTCCAAAGATGGACATCCTGCGATTGACATGGTGAGGCTTTATAAGTGCTTTATAAGTGCATTAAACATCTTTGGACGTTGCGACCTCTTATGCCTTTGGCCATAGTTGATCAATTCTTTTCAAAGTCCTCTTAAAGGCTACTCATACACTTTTCCATTAATTAAACTTTAATAGGATCTTGTATCCTCATATGGGTCGATCTAAGAAAATATTAATTAAAAGACCACAAATCTAATTCATGGCCATCCAAATGTAAAGCTCATTATTTATTTACTGATAAATTGGTCTATTTTATAGACTTTTTCTTCAACGTACTTATTTAAAGAATTCGACGTGGGATTACTTTAAATAATGTAATTTTGTTATCTACTTTTTACATCATAATAATTCAAGTACTTATTTATTTTAATAAATTACTTTAACATTTAAAATATAATATGAAAAATAAAAAATAAATAAATTCAAAATTAAAAGGGGCAAGGGGTTAGCTGGGACGGGGAAAAAATAAAAAATAAATAAATTTAAAATTAAAAGGGGTAAGGGGTTTCCCTTCCCCTGCCTTGCTTTAAGTGGGGATCGGGGCTGGGATGGGGCAGAAAATTCTCCGCAGGGTGCCCGCCTCACCCTGTCCTGATGTCATCCATACATGATACCCTTTATATATGAATCCACTGTTATATTGAAATACACATTTCTCTCTCAATTCTCTTATCTTATTCTCACCGTTTTATAACGTAATTAAATTTGATGGGTCTTGATATATATTATTATCTACATGGATTTTCTTTCATGAAATTACCAATGGGAAAAGTCCATAACAAAATTTTATCAATGGATGTAATGTCGGTAAAATAGATATTTTCATATAGTCATGTCATAATTAAAGTAAAGTTGATCTTGAGTTCCAAATTTATAAAGTTGTCTACATATATAACAATATATTGCCTGTGCAAATTTCAAAACAAAAATATGTATTCTTTGAACTCAAAGTCTATATTTGACTATTTAAACATCAAAAATGTTAAGAACATGTATAGTAGATTTTGTAAAAATTGTTATGTTCATTGACTTATAACTAATTACTTTCGTTATAGTGCATGCCTGGCCCCCAAGTTCTTATCAAAAAATTAACTTTAACGTACAAATATTTGTATCTTTGTGTTAGAATTTGTTGACCTTCTTGTCCTCCTTCCTCTCTACATACTAACCTTTGTGCAAAAATATTTGCAATAAATTTCGAAACATTGCGACACCGATGCCTAAGAAGGGAATGCACACATTGAAGGACATTAATATATATATTGAACTAGCTCATACAGATACTACGTTATACACGCCATAGGTTGCAATAAATCCACATAGATAGCAGAGGAAAGGTACGACCCTTATTCTATTCTTCCATCCGATTTACGAAGAGCGGGCGGGGAACTTCCTTCGGATAAGATTTAGGCCGGGGCATTACAAATTATATGGATGTCCTGTCGAACAAGTCATTTGTATAAGCAAACATTGAAACCAAGAAAAAATACAGTAAAGAAAGAAAGAAATATAATCCCCAATACCAAAGTCTTGTAAACATATTTCTTTTTTGTATACATAATTACGATCAAAACTTGTTATCTATCTTTGATACACGTTGCATTCTATTCCACGGAACATCCTATATAAATAAAAAGTACTTATTGATTCTATGCTTCCTATCAAAAGTGATGAAGTACATTGCAATTGCAATTTATAGTAACTATAAGAAGCTTCTACATGAGCCTCAATGAACCACATTTATATATATTCTTCACTCTTAGAAATGTGGTGTTGGGTGATAAGTGCATTTTGTGCACTTATTCGGACCTTTAAACTAAGCTTTTATTCTGTCATTTTATTGAATTTTTACTTAAGTTAGTGTATTTTCCTTTCTATTTCAGTTTTGGACCCGTTTATAAGCACATGGAGAAGATTGGATGAAAAGAGCATAAAATTTGGTAAAATCGACGAGTAAATGATATACCATTGGAAAGATAATCGAATTATGAGTCCACCACTCTTTACGGATCTCAATTTGGAACTTTCTACAAGAAGTTATGACCATTTGAAAAACAACCGTCCAGTGTTAATTTTGCTGTGGGACTTTTGTTTCCTTTTCGAATTCTAATTCGATTAGGAAACCTTTTTGACACGATTTTCATAATATTTTGAGATATTTTAGAGCACAATTAGGTAACTATATATATGAGTTATTAACTCATAACAAGGATGAAATTTTGGGAGCCAATTTGGAGAGAAGAACGGAGACAAATCAAGAACTAAGATCAAGATTCATCATTTCAAGATTAAGACGAAGATCAAGTTCAATATTCTATCTCTCAATTATTTTCTTCATATCCGGTGATGAACTCCATATTTTCATCTCTTCTTTATTTTCGTATTATTAGTATGCTAGGCTAGAATTAAATAGTGCTAGGATCGTGATGAAGCTTGTATCATGAATCTTTAATTCTTCTAACCTAGTTTTTGATATTTAAGCATGTTTTTATTTTTGAACAATTGACATTGATTTTCTCTTCATCAACAATTATATGCCCAATAGTTGTGTGAGTCTTGTGGCTTATTTTACCTTCGAGAGATGGAAAATATGTTATACATATATTAATTGACGTAGAGTCCAATAGGGGATAGAAATATACCGCTATGCTTTACGTGATCTCTAAGTATTCACAAATTCTAACGCATTCTTATATGCTCGCATTCGTCATAGAAATATAGTCGGGTCGCATATAGGAATAGGTTTAATTCTACTCGAAAGAGATTGTTAAATTAAATTAGGAATATTGATCTTCATAATTAAATCATGTTATCAAATTTAATGGTTCCAAGTTAAGATAATTGATATAAGTGGATTCAAATCCTAGTACACTTTTCTTTTCTTTTCTTTTCCAATTTTAAAGTAATTCTCATTTAGTTTAATTTCTTATTTGTTTGATTTACAATTAGTTAATTAATTTAGTTCATGTTTTAATTAGTTTAAGAAACAAACATTCAAAGTTCATTAGATTCGGTTAAGGTTAATATATTTGAACCGAACTATCTAAATCTTCGTGGGAACGATACTTGAACTCAATATCCACTTTATTACTTGAGCGATCCGTGCACTTGGAATTATTTAAGATATAAAATCGCGACAAGTTTTTGGCGCCGTTGTCGGGGATTTAGTTTTAGTTCTTTTCAGCTTATATTAACACTAATTCGAACTATTTTTTTTATTAATATTATTATTATTATTATTATTATTATTATTATTATTATTATTATTTGAGTTTACTTGAGTTTCAATTTCTCTTTCTTGAGACCACAACACAAGATGGAATATCAAGAGATTGATGAAGATAATATGCTAGTTGGAGACTTTTTAACTCCACAGATCATTAAGAGCCAATCTAGCATTGATGAGGACAACATGCTTGTTGCAGATTTTTTCGCAATGCACAAGACTAATGTCATGAGATATGACGCAATTTCGATATTGATGAAAACAACGTGCTCGTTGGAGATTTTATCGCAATGCAAAGAAAGCTAAAGAGATTTATGAGGAAGTAGACATTATCAAGGTGCTATCTCGCAAAAATAGATTATTTGGCACACAAAATAGAGAACATGTCACAATCGGTCCTATGTAATAAAAATGAAGAAATCAACTTGTGAAGAGTGTGGGCAAATCACTACACATCAAAATGCCCTATTCTATTACAAAGAACCCATGCAAGCCGAATATGTTCAAAGGTGGCCATTATCAAGCAAAATTATGCTTTCTCCAACACATATAATCCAAGGTGGCGAAACCATCCAAATTTCTCTTGGAAAGATAATCGAATAATTTAGACCACGTTTTTTGACCAAAAAGAGTACATCATTAGAAGACTCAATCAATAAATTTATCTAGAGAACCCAATGCCTTCATGGATAAGACAGATACTACTCTTCAAAATCAAGGTGCTTCAATAAAGAATCTAGAGACACGATGGGGCGGGATGGCGGTTGCTTTATCGTGCAGAGCACCGTGTACTTTGCCAATTAATGTAGAGGTGAATTCCAATGAAAGTGTTACAAAATTGTTACCACCAAAAGTGAAGTTCAATTACTGTAAATTCATGTGAAGAGGCCAGTTGCAAATAAAAAATGAACCATCCAATCGATGAGGAGCACGTGAATGACCGAATGACAACATATATTAAAGAGAGTTCGGATACATCACAAGTTAAGACAACTATTCCTATCAAACCATATGAGCCTCCGATCTTACTTCCTCAGAGATTACATAAGCACAGTTAGACAAGCAATTCTCCTACTCTTATATTTCTTCTAAAATTGATTTTGTGATCAAGGTCGACGAAGAAGTTGAAATTTTCGTGGTTATGTTCGAGCAAGATGCTAACCTAAAATCATTTTTTTATAGGGAGCACAAATTCAAAATTTTGAGGATAAATGAAAATTGGTGCAAAGTCAATAGATGCAAGCAAAGCAGGTCCTCAAAAGCATTATACAAAGTGTCCTCAAAAGCATTATACAAAGTGACGTGTGCAATCGAAAATAAGTCAAGCTAATGACTATAAATAAGCGCTTAATGGAAGGCAACCCATTTTCTAACCCTTTTATTTACTTGCTTTATATGTAGTAGTTTTAATCAATTTAATTAATTTATTAGTTTTTATTTCATTTATCTATGCCCTTAAAAGCTTTACTATGTCAATCGCAGGATTTCTACTTTGCAAGAGTCCCACTCCACATCCGAATCCACTTCAACCTGACCTTCACCACCCGGATCCATCTTCTTCATATTTATCTCCGGTGTAACTCGATCTTTTCCTCCTCAATTTGCTTTATTTTGTTATTACATTGGGGACAATGCAATGTTTTAGTTTGGGGTGGGTTAAGTATCGTAATACTTAATTATTTTGAATTTGCTTATTTTTCGGTCTTAAAAAAATCTATTAATTTTTGTTGAATATCTTGCTTTAATGATGAGATTTGTTTGAAGTTGAGTACATTTTAGTAGAATATTGGACAACACTTGAACACATGCTTTTATCCGAGTACTTATCCATGTTAGACTAGATTTGAAGTACGTGGTCACCGTTGACTTATCACTTATTGGAAACATGACTTGAGTGTATGTGTTGATATTATTGACTTAGATCATCATATAAAAATTAAAAAAAAAAAATCTGCTCCTAAATCTTTAGACTAGTAACCAAACTGTTTGAGAATAGTTTGGGGTGTTAAAGTTAGTACATGTTTTTGTGGAATTTTGATGGTTTGGGTTTTCGGATCTCATCTTTGGTTGAATAGGTTGTAGTCAAGAAATCTAAATCGAGCACCACTCACCGATATAAAAAAAATAATAAAATATCTAACTCGAACAATTAAGCCTGTTAGGGTATTTTGAAACCTGGTGCCCTATGGTCATCTGACTTGGGAATCATCGGCCCAAAGCTTGTTACATGAGTCAAAAAAAAAAATTAAAAAAGAAAAAAAGAAAAATTACATCTTCACTTCTCTTATAGCCTGTGAGACTCGAGCAATTAAGTCTTTTAGGGTATTTCAAAACTTGGTGCCCTATGGTCATCTGACTTGGGAGTCATCGGCCCAAAACTCGCTACAAGAGTCACATAGAAAGCTAGTGAGAGAGAAGTATTGCACAAGATGTAAGATCGTTTATATTGGTTAAATAAAATAAAAATAGTTAGAAGTGCTCGGTAAGGATTGCTAGGTTAGAACCTAAGAGACTGAAGATGAGAATTTAGAAATCACTCACCATCCTAGTTCTAGGAATACAAGTTTCTAATTTTTACCACTTTATTTGAAAAAAACATTGTGATAATCAATAGAAACCAAATTTGCTAGAACACCTCGGGATTGGAGAGAAAAGCATAAGAAGTGTGAGATTTTACGAGAGGTGTAAGAAATAAATGACTACAAAGGGTTCGGGATTGTAAAAAAAATATCAACGACACAATATTGGTCATGGTCTAATACAGGTATAAGTTCAATTTTTGGCTACTCACACACTCACTAAAGGTCGAGCATGGGATAAGTGAAAATTCTTTGTGTTGTTTGATCTCTTTCTAAACGTGTTATTTATTTTTCAACCTTGAGGCATATGGTAAGAAATTCAACATTAAGTCACTTCCTGTTAATTCTTTTAGCTTAGTTTAAAGTTCTAGTTTATTTTATTTTTTGTTCGAGGACAAACAAACATTGAGTTTGGGGTGTTTGATAAGTGCATTTTGTGCACTTATTCGGACCTTTAAACTAAGCATTTATTCTGTCATTTTATTGAATTTTTACTTAAGTTAGTGTATTTTCCTTTCTATTTCGCTTTTTGGACTCGTTTATAAGCACATGGAGAAGATTGGATGAAAAGAGCATAAAATTTGGTAAAATCGACAAGTAAATGATATACCATTGGAAGATAATCGAATTACTGAGTCCACCACTTTTTACGGATCTCAATTTGGAACTTTCTACAAGAAGTTATGGCCGCTTGAAAACAACCGTCCAATGTTAATTTTGTTTGCCAGATTTTGTTGTTTCCTTTTAAATTCTAATTCGATTAGGAAACCTTTTTGACGCAATTTTCATAATATTTTGAGATATTTTAGGGCACAATTAGGTAACTATATATATGAGTTATTAACTCATAACAAGGATGAAATTTTGGGGAGCCGAATTTGGAGAGAAGAACGGGAGACAAATCAAGAACTAAGATCAAGATTCATCCTTTGAAGATTAAAACGAAGATCAAGTTCAATATTCTATCTCTCAATTATTTTCTTCATATCCGGGTGATGAACTCCATATTTTCATCTTTTCTTTATTTTCGTATTATTAGTATGCTAGGCTAGAATTAAATAGTGCTAGGATCGTGATGAAGCTTGTATCATGAATCTTTAATTCTTCAACCTAGTTTTTGATATTTAAGCATGTTTTATTTTTGAACAATTGATATTGATTTTCTCTTCATCTACAATTATATGCGCAATAGTTGTATGAGTCTTGTGGCTTATTTTACCTTCTAGAGATGAAAATATGTTATACATATATTAATTGTCGTAGAGTCCGATAGGGGTAGAAATATACCGCTATGCTTTACGTGATCTCTAAGTATTCACAAATTCTAATGCATTCTTGTATGCTCGCATTCGTCATAGAAATATAGTCGGGTCGCATATAGGAATAGGTTTAATTCTACTCGAAAGAGATTGTTAAATTAAATTAAGAATATTGATCTTTATAAGTAAAATCATGTTATCAAATTTAATGGTTCCGGTTAAAGATAATTGATATAAGTGGATTCGAAATCCTAGTACACTTTTTTTTTCTTTTCTTTTCCAATTTTAAAGTAATTCTCATTTAGTTTAATTTCTTATTTTTTTGATTTATAATTAGTTAATTAATTTAGTTCATGTTTTAATTAGTTTAAGAAACAAACATTCAAAGTTCATTAGATTCGGTTAAGGTTAATATATTTGAACCGATACTTGAACTCAATATCTACTTTATTACTTGAGCGATCCGTGCACTTGCGGAATTATTTAAGATATAAAATCGCTGACAAGTTTTTGGCACCGTTGCCGGGGATTTAGTTTTAGTTCTTTTCAGTTATATTAACACTAATTCGAACTAATTTTTTATTAATATTATTATTATTATTATTATTATTATTTGAGTTTACTTCAGTTTCAATTTCTCTTTTCTTCAGACCACAACATAAGATGGAATATCAAGAGATTGATGAAGATAATATGCTAGTTGGAGACTTTTTAACTCCACAGATCATTAAGAGCCAATCTAGCATTGATGAGGACAACATGCTTGTTGGAGATTTTTTCACAATGCACAAGATTAATGTCATGAGATGTGACGCAATTTCTGATATTGATGAAAACAACATGCTCGTTGGAGATTTTATCGCAATGCAGCAGGCTAAAGAGATTTATGAGGAAGTAGACATTATCAAGGTGCTATTTGCAAAAATAGATTATTTGGCACACAAAATAGAGAACATGTCACAATCAGTCTATGTAATAAAAATGAAGAAATCAACTTGCGAAGAGTGTGGGGCAAATCACTACACATCAAAATGCCCTATTCTATTACAGCAACCCATGCAAGCCGAATATGTTCAAGGTGGCCATTATCAAGAAAATTATGCTTTCTCCAACACATATAATCCAAGGTGGCGAAACCATCCAAATTTCTCTTGGAAAGATAATCGAATAATTTAGACCACAGCTTTTATTGACCAAAAAGAGTACATCATTAGAAGACTCAATCAATAAATTTATCGAGAGAACCGAAGGTTCATGCATAAGATGATACTACTCTTCAAAATCAAGGTGCTTCAATAAAGAATCTAGAGACACAGATGGGGCGGATGGCGGTTGCTTTATCAAAGTGAGCACCGTGTACTTTGCCAATTAATGTAGAGGTGAATCCTAATGAAAGTGTTACAAATTACACTACCAAAAGTGAAGTTCAATTACCGAAATTCATGTGAAGAGGCCATTGCAAATAAAAAAATGAACCATCCAATCGATGAGGAGCACGTAGAACGATCGAATAGACAACATATATTAAAGAGAGTTCAGATACATCACAAGTTAAGACAACTATTCCTATCAAACCATATGAGCCTCCGATCTTACTTCCTCGAGAGATTACATAAGCACGCTTAGACAAGCAATTCTCCTACTCTTCTATTTCTTCTAAAATTGATTTTTGATCAAGGTCGACGAAGAAGTTGAAATTTTCGTGGTTATGTTCGAGCAAGATGCTAACCTAAAATCATATTTTTATGGGGAGCACAAATTCAAAATTTTGAGGATAAATGAAAATTGGTGCAAAGTCAATAGATGCAAGCAAAGCAGGTCCTCAAAAGCATTATACAAAGTGTCCTCAAAAGCATTATACAAAGTGCCGTGAGCAATCAGAAAATAAGTCAAGCTAATGACTATAAATAAGCGCTTAATGGGAGGCAACCCATTTTCTAACCCTTTTATTTACTTGCTTTATATGTAGTAGTTTTAATCAATTTAATTAATTTATTAGTTTTTATTTCATTTATCTATGCCCTTAAAAAGCTTTACTATGTCAATCGCAGGATTTCCTACTTTGCAAGAGTCCCAGCTCCACATCTGAATCCACTTCAACCGGACCTTCAGCCAGCCAGATCCATCTTCTTCATATTTATCTCCGGGGTGTAACTGATCTTTTTCCTCCTCAATTTGCTTTATTTTGTTATTACATTGGGGACAATGCAATGTTTTAGTTTGGGGGTGGGTTAAGTATCAGAATACTTAATTATTTTGAATTTGCTTATTTTTCGGGTCTTAAAAAAAATCTATTAATTTTTTGTTGAATATCTTGCTGCCAATGATGAGATTTGTTTGAAGTTGAGTACATTTTTAGTAGAATATTGGACAACACTTGAACACATGCTTTTATCTGAATACTTATCCATGTTAGACTAGATTTGAAGTACGTGGTCACTGTTGACTTATCACTTATTGGAAACATGACTTGAGTGTATGTGTTGATATTATTGACTTAGATCATTATATAAAAATGAAAATAAAAATCTCGTTCCTAAATCTTTAGACTAGTAACCAAACTGTTTGAGAACAGTTTGGGGGTGTTAAAGTTAGTACATGTTTTTGTGGAATTTTGATGGTTTGGGTTTTTTGGATCTCATCTTTGGTTGAATAGGTTGTAGTCAAGAAATCTAAATCGAGCACTACTCGCTGCTGATAAAAAAAAAAAATATCTGACTCGAACAATTAAGCCTGTTAGGGTATTTTGAAACCTGGTGCCCTATGGTCATCTGACTTGGGAATCATCGGCCCAAAGCCCGTTACATGAGTCAAAAAAAAATTAAAAAAGAAAAAAAGAAAAATTATATCTTCACTTCTCTTATAGCCTGTGAGACTCGAGCAATTAAGTCTGTTAGGGTATTTCAAAACTTGGTGCCCTATGGTCATCTAATTTGGGAGTCATCGGCCCAAAGCTCGCTACAAGAGTCACATAGAAAGCTAGTGAGAGAGAAGTATTGCACAAGATGTAAGATCGTTTATATTGGTTAAATAAAATAAAAATAGTTAGAAATGCTAGGAAAGGATTGCTAGGTTAGAACCTAAGAGATTGAAGATGAGAATTTAGAAATCACTCACCATCTTAGTTCTAGGAATACAAGTTTCTAATTTTTTCCACTTTATTTGAAAAAAGCATTGTGATAATCAATAGAAACCAAATTTGCTAGAACACCTCGGGATTGGAGAGAAAAGCATAAGAAGTGTGAGATTTTACGAGAGGTGTAAGAAATAAATGACTACAAAGGGTTCGGGATTGTAAAAAAAATATCAACGACACAATATTGGTCATGGTCTAATACAGGTATAAGTTCAATTTTGGCTACTCACACACTCACTAAAGGTCGAGCATGGGATAAGTGAAAATTCTTTGTGTTGTTTGATCTCTTTCTAAACGTGTTATTTATTTTTCAACCTTGAGGCATATGGTAAGAAATTCAACATTAAGTCACTTCCTGTTAATTCTTTTAGCTTAGTTTAAAGTTCTAGTTTATTTTTATTTTTTTGTTCGAGGACGAACAAATATTTAGTTTGGGGGTGTTTGATAAGTGCATTTTGTGCACTTATTTGGACCTTTAAACTAAGCTTTTATTCTGTCATTTTATTGAATTTTTACTTAAGTTAGTGTATTTTCCTTTCTATTTCAGTTTTAGACCCGTTTATAAGCACATGGAGAAGATTGGATGAAAAGAGCATAAAATTTGGTAAAATTGACGAGTAAATAATATACCATTGGAAAGATAATCGAATTACGAGTCCACCACTTTTTACGGATCTCAATTTGAAACTTTCTACAAGAAGTTATGGCCGTTTGAAAAACAACCGTCCAATGTTAATTTTGCTGCGGGATTTTTGTTTCCTTTTCGAATTCTAATTCGATTAGGAAACCTTTTTTGACGCAATTTTCATAATATTTTGAGATATTTTAGGGCACAATTAGGTAACTATATATATGAGTTATTAACTCATAACAAGGATGAAATTTTGGAGAGCCGAATTTGGAGAGAAGAACGGGAGACAAATCAAGAACTAAGATCAAGATTCATCCTTTGAAGATTAAGACGAAGATCAAGTTCAATATTCTATCTCTCAATTATTTTCTTCATATCCGGGTGATGAACTCCATATTTTCATCTCTTCTTTATTTTCGTATTATTAGTATGCTAGGCTAGAATTAAATAGTGCTAGGATCGTGATGAAGCTTGTATCATGAATCTTTAATTCTTCGAACCTAGTTTTTGATATTTAAGCATGTTTTTATTTTTGAACAATTGATATTGATTTTCTCTTCATCTACAATTATATGCGTAATAGTTGTATGAGTCTTGTGGCTTATTTTACCTTCGAGAGATGAAAAATATGTTATACATATATTAATTGTCGTAGAGTCCGATAGGGAATAGAAATATACCGCTATGCTTTACGTGATCTCTAAGTATTCACAAATTCTAATGCATTCTTGTATGCTCGCATTCGTCATAGAAATATAGTCGGGTCGCATATAGGAATAGGTTTAATTCTACTCAAAAGAGATTGTTAAATTAAATTAGGAATATTGATCTTCATAAGTAAATCATGTTATCAAATTTAATGGTTCCGGTTAAAGATAATTGATATAAGTGGATTCGAAATTCTAGTACACTTTTCTTTTCTTTTCTTTTCCAATTTTAAAGTAATTCTCATTTAGTTTAATTTCTTATTTGTTTGATTTATAATTTGTTTGATACACGTTGCATTCTATTCCACGGAACATCCTATATAAATAAAAAGTACTTATTGATTCTTTGCTTCCTATCAAAAGTGATGAAGTACATTGCAATTGCAATTTATAGTAACTATAAGAAGCTTCTACATGAGCCTCAATGAACTACATTTACATATATTCTTCACTCTTAGAAATGTGGTGTTGGGTATCCACCCCTTGTCTTTGGGTGGATCAATGGTCGAAGCCCAATAAATTAGACCAATTAAGAAGGTCCAATGGCCATTTTGATTGAGAATTTGGATAGCAATTTTAGTTAAAGTCCAAAACTATCATAATAAGAAACCCATAGGAAAAAGAAAAAGGAGAATCCCACTAGGTCTTTAATTCGATGCCCTTAATTATAATTCTTTATTGGGGCATTGAGGAGTATAATCAAGGGGTTAGTGCATGAAAGAAAAAACCAATTCACCCCAAAATAGGGAGAAAATATGAGAGCAAAAGTGCTAAAAATTAGCAGAATCTTGGCAGCCTACGCAACAGTGATCAAACATTGATATCAGAGTGGTATGGGGTCCGATCATCATGAAATTTGGATAGAATGTTAACGGTTCATTTTTATTAAAATCCAAAAGTTAAGATCATGATCCAACGGTTCATTTGTGAAAACATTGGGAAAATTTTGTTAACATATTTTCTTTGTTATTTTTGAGTAGTATTGCCAAGAACTTCTTTTTGAGATAATTGTGATTGGGTGAATTGTTATTGTTGCTTTTGAGAGATTCCTTCTTTGATAGACGAGGATTATTTGTATTCCAAGACTTGTGTTCTTTATGTTGGTTAATGTGCCTCTAGTGTTGACTAGAGAGGCTTAATGGGATTTCATCTTTTGAGATGATGAGATGTTGTTAACATGCCAAGAGTCGTGTTATTGAGGTTGGTTGTACCTTACCTCGAGTATTGACTAGAGAGAAAATTATGAGTTTCCATCTTTGTTAGATGGTGGTTTATTTTTGGCGCCAAGACGTGTTCTTGATGTAATTAGGTTTTGCCTCTAGTATTGACTAGAAAATAGTGTACCCATTATTATTGATATAATAGAAGAATATTCAGAGTTAGGTGGTGGATGTATGCACATTATCGAACCATGTTAAATATTAATCGATCATTTCACGGATTATTTATTTTGCACGAGAGGAAAAATTAATTATATTCCGATTCATGATTTATTCAAATTGTTGTTTTTTTTTTCATGTGGTTCCTTAAATACATCAATATATCTAGTAAATACAGTGTGTACTTAACGAATGAATATAGGGAATACATTATACCTAATCTATGGAATTTAAATTTTTAGTAAGAATGAAAAAATATGTGTAAATTAATAAAATCAAAACTAAAAAGGGTACTATTGGAATAGTTAAAGTATGGTTTGGATAAAATCTTCCATAAAATGATTTTCATTATATTGAGCTTTTAATATATTATAGATTATATATACATAAATAGATCGTGTACCTGTTAGACTTTGAATAGGAAAATTGAACCCAGCTACATGTTAGACTTTGAATACGAAAATTGAACCCAGCCTACATGTGACTTGTGGAAAACAAAATTTGAATGATATACACGTGGTCTTCTTTAACAACTTGAAATTTTCATCCAGTGATTCATCCTGTATGTTCCTTCCGCTTCCCCACTAGTAATAGGCCCTATGGCTTCCCTCTTTACCCAGCGCTCCAGCCCTCAAGGTCCTCGTGTTGATTTGACAAGACGATAGAAAAATGGAGCTATATTCGAATGTGTTTCAAAATGTACATATCAAGTGAACCCAGGAGTTCCCCCAAACACTTCAGGAGGCTGCATGACTGCATTGCTGTTGCAGCTACCAAGAGCCACCGTGAAGCGTTCGAGGAACTCTAGGGAACTCCTGACGCTTTCTCAACGCTCTCCTTGCAGCAGCATGCAATGTGGTAACCTAATTCTGTAGACACGGCTATTTATCTAATCAATGCAGCCTTCTTCGCAATGCAGGAAGACAATGCACCTGATAAGCCAAAACCCTTGAGCATTGTACCTGGATACAATTGTGGGTTATGTTCAAGTTCTTGAAAAGACAATGCACCTGATAAGCCAAAACCCTTGAGCATTGTACCTGGATACAATTGTGGGTTATGTTCAAGTTCTTGAATATTGATGAATATTCAGTTCTCTTTTTGTTTCCTTGTCTTCTCTAGAACCTCGGTTCTATTCCCATAATGTTACTATTTCTGGTAATAATGAAGGGCATGCAATGAAATATATATATATTTTACCAACATAACTAGACTATTTAAAGATGTTCAACCTAATACTCGTCTGATTTACATATATTTACACGAAAATTTCCCCAATCTGTCTAATTAATTGGGATGTTTATGAGTTTGCCTATTAGCTAATATAACTTGCAAGATTCACATCAGTGAAAAAAGCATTTTTTATCCATTGAAAACAGAGAAAAAGGTTGTATTTTTTCAGAGATATTCAGAGAAGATATACCAAAGAATATATGGCTACATGCTATGAAAAATGATTCTCAACTCTTAACATGGCACACAATACAGACCAGGTTCAAGATTTAAAAATCATGGGATTTGAGTTATATGGTAAGTATAGGCAAGACGGCATGAAGATATGAGTCTTATGAAATACCCATGATTCAGATTAAGCTTTTATGGCATGCAGGCAAGAAGACAAGAATACAGTTTCGCACCCCAGAGTTTCGAGGTCGCGACAAGGCTTGTTCGTTATTGATGGTGTGTGAAACGGGTACCCTTACTAGTAGCAAAAGCCAAAGATTGTGACATAATCAATTAAACATAGCAGAAGAGGATAATAGGTAACCCTGTCTTTTGATTCATTACACCTCCATTAAAATAGGTCATTATATGAACATAGGTTTAACTAAAACCTTGAGATACAACCATTATGACCTTGTTTCACCATGGCACATGACAAATCATGACGTCTCATTAATGCCACACGTGTTTTCAGCCCATTTCAAAAGCTCTACAAATTACTTCAACTAAAAGGGAGGTTCACATAAGTTCCTAAAGACGAGTTCAACTAGGCTTTTGTATTACATCACGTAAGAGGGGTTACAAGAGGTTCCATAGTCCGAAAGTCGTAAATGTCTACAAAAAGATAGGTCAATTCATAATTTGGGAGCCTGGGTCAGTGAGGGCAATATGACCACACATCTATCTTGATGATCAAATGGTACTCATGGCTTTCTGAATCTGGCTCCCACCTTTGCCCCACGACTTCAAAGAAATATCGGTCCATTTCCTAAAAGTGTCATGAAACGACTTTGAGTAGTGACATTCAAGGAGTAAAATAAGGTGTCAGCCATATTGCCAATAAATGTATCGTTTGTCTTTCTTAGTGCCCTTCCCACAAGTAAAATTTATACACCAAGCGCTGAACTTAAAAAAAAAAAAAAATTGTGGACTTTCGCACGATGGCCAAACTTCTTTGGACCTTGCGTTCTCTTATGGGCTACTTATGACCTTGGCCATAGTTGATCAATTCTTTTCTTTGGACCTTGTGTCCTCTTGCACTTTTCCATTAATTAAACTTTAATCGGACCTTGCATCCTTCTACGGGTCGATCTAAGAAAATATTAATTTGCAAAATATTAATTAAAAGACCACAAATCCAATTCATGGCCATCCAAATGTAAAGCTCATTATTTATTTGCTCATAATTGGTCTCTTTTATAGACTTTTCCTTCAATGTACTTATTTAAAGAATTCGATGTGGGATTACTGTCATACATTTATTGTTTAAATGTAGGGACTTTACTAAGATATTTCACTTTGTCCAAAATCGAAAAAATATTCGTTACAAAAGAAAGCTCTATAAATAACTAAAATTTATGCTCATAATTATTTACAAATGTGCTAATTAAAATTATTTTATTATTATTAAGTAATCATATTATTTAAAATTCAAACTTTAATTTTATCATTACAACATAAAAAGAAAAAAAAATTTTATTTTGACACAAATAAAAAGTTTAGTTGCTACGGTCCTTATATTTGTACAATATTTTACCATTAAGTTGATTGATAAAAAAAAAAAAAAAAATAAAAAAAAAATTGCAACTAAACCCCAACCAACAAAATTGCAACTAAACCCCCTAACCCAAATATGAAATTATTGCCATCACCGGATGATCTAGCACTGGCTTTTTGTAATCGAAACCCACATCCAAATCACAACCAATAGAGCATTCTCCCACCACCACATCTGGCGAACAAGAAAGAGGCGAAAAAGAATAAGAAAGTGTCGAAGAAGAGAGTCGGCGGCCGTCCCTGCCTGGCCAGAGTTTGACTCTCAACCGACGACTGAACCTGACAACTCGCGATCCAACCGCTTTAGAATCTTCTCCGTCGTATTGGGGTCCCAAAATTTGTCCTAATCACGACCGAGGAGATTTGGGACAAGACAGAGAAAAATGCCTACCCAACTCGCATTCCATCTTCAATATCAGTCGGCAAAACTTTAACACCCAATCCAACAACAAACTGCATAGATGAATATGAGCTAAAATTAACAAGATATTCATAACCAAGACAGATATGTGTGTGTTCAAATAAATCATAGGGAGGGTCCCAAATCTCCTCTGCCGTGATCACTCTGCATTTTCCAACCTAATTGTTTTGGCAAATTTCAATATTTTGTCCTTATAATCATGAGTGAACTTCGTATGGAAGATTTTTTTTTGCAATTTGCTGTGGCCAAAATCGCAGGTGTTGTTGGCGGTGGTTGAATTTGAGTTGGGATTTCATAAAATATACAAAATAATTTAGTATATTATCAATTAGTTAGTTTCTTTTAATTTTTAATAAAAAATTAAAGTGTCGGGCCCATTTTTACTTTTTACTTTTAACACTATTTCGAACTTTATTTGTTTAATTTTTGTATTATTATTATTATTATTATTATTATTATTATTATTATTATTTATTATTATTATTATTATTTATTATTATTATTATTATTTTGTTTATTTCAGTGTTCGATTGGTCTCATTTCAGACCACCACACAAGATAGAAGATCAGGAGATTAATGAAGACAATATGCTAGTTAGAGACTTTATGACTCAACATATCATCAAGAGCCAATCTAGTATTGATGAGGACAACGTGCTTGTTAGAGATTTCATTGCAATGCAACATGCCAATATAGCGAGATATGAGGCTACTTCTGAGATTGATGAGGACAACATACTTGTGGGAGATTTCATCGCAATGCAGCAGGCCAGTATAGTGAGATATGATGCAAATTTTGAGATTGATGAGGACAACATGTTTGTTAGAAATTTCATCGCTATGCAGCAGGCCAATATAGTGTGATATGATGCAACTTGTGAGATTGACGAGGACAACATGCTTGTTGGATATTTCATCGAGATCACCCAAATTTCTCTTGGAAGGATAATTACAATAATATCAAAAATACAAGGTCCTCAGTTTAAGTAGCAAGAAAAGAGAATATCACTAGAAGACATATTTAATAAATTCATGGAGACGGCTGAAGGGTACATATAATCTAATAATCAGTTCATGAGAAAGACGGAGACCTCTTTTCAAAATCAAAGCGCTTTAATAAAGAATCTCGAGACACAAGTAGGTTAGATAGCAGTTGCTATTTCAGGCAGAGTACCAGGTGCGTTGCCAAGCAATATAGAGGTTAATCCCAACGAAAGTGTTACAGAAGTTACTACCATAAGTGGGGTTTAATTATCAGAAATCCATGTAAAGAGGCCAGTTGCAAATAAAGAAAAGTATCGTCCACTGATTTGGAGCATGTGGAAGAGATTGAGCAGACAATAGATATTAAAGAGAGTTTAGGTACACCACAGGTTAAGGCAACCGTTCCTACGAAACCATATGAGCCTCTGTTCCCATTTTCTCTAATAATACAAAAGCACAAGTTAGACAAGCAACTCTCCAACTTCCATCTTTCTTCTAAAATTGATTTTGTTATCAAGGTCGATGAGGAAGTTGAGGTTTTCGTAGTTGTGTTCGAGCAAGGTGCTACACTAAAATCATATTTTTATGAGGAGCACAAATTCAATTTTTTGAGGATAAACGAAAATGGTGCAAAGTCAATAGATGCAAGCAAAGCATGTCCTCCAATGCACTATTCAAAGTGCCGTAAAGCAACCAGACAATAAGTCAAATTAATGACTATAAATAAGTGCTTAATGGGAGACAACCTATTTTTTGATTCTTATTAATTAATTTAGTTTAAATAATTCACTAGTTTTTATTTCATTTATTGTTTAATGCACTTATAAAACCTCACCATGTCAATGGCATGATGTCCATCTTTGGACCAAGAGTCCTAGCACTACATCTGAGTCCACTTCAACTAGACTTTCAACTTGCCAGATCCATCTTCTCCACATTTATCTCCGGAGAGTAACTGATCTTATTTATCTCCGGAGAGTAACTGATCTTTTTTCTCCTTAATTTATTTGTTTTATTTTGCTTTTACATTGGAGATAATGTAATATTTTAGTTTGGGGGTGGGTTAAGTATCATGATACTTAATTATTTTGAATTTGCTTATTATTCGAGTCTGTATAATTGCAAATTTCTTATTTTTTTTAAAATTATTATTATTTCATTTTTCAAAAAATAAAATAAAATTTATAGCTATTGTTGAATATCTTGCCGCCAATGATGATATTTGATTGAATTTAAGTACGTTTTTAGTTAGAATATTAGACAATATTTTAATTCATGCTTTTATCTGAATACTTATCCATGTTAGATTAGATTTGAAGTACATAGCCACTATTGACTCATCACTTATTATAAACATGACTTGAGTGTGAGAACAATTTGGAGGTGTTAAAGTTAGTACATGTTTTTGTAGAATTTTGATAGTTTGGGTTTTCTGTGTCTCATCTTTGGTTGAATAAATTGTAGTCAAGGAATCTAAATTGAGCACTACTCACTGTTGATAAAAAAAATAAAATAAAATATCTGACTCGAACAATTAAGCCTGTTAGGATATTTTAAAACCTGTTGCCCTATAGTTATCTGACTTGGGAGTCATCGCCCAAAGTTCGCTACATGGGTCATTATAAAAAAAAAATTACATCTTCACTTCTCTTATAGCAGGTAGGACTCAAACAATTAAGTTTGTTATGGTATTTTAAAACTTCATGCCCTATGGTCATCTGACTTGGGAGTCATCGGTCCAAAGCTCGCTACATGGGTCACATAGAAAACATGTGAGAGAGAAGTATTGCACAAGATGTAAGACTGTTTATATTAGTTAAATAAAATAAAAAGAGTTAGAAGTGCTCTGTAAAGATTACTACTTTAAGACCTCAGAGACTGAAGATGAGAATTTAGAAATCACTCACCTGAAATACAAGTTTCTAATTTTTACCACTTAATTTGAAAAGACATTGTATTAATCGATAGGAACCAAATTCGCTAAAACATCTCGTAATTGGAGAGAAAAAATATTAGAAATATGATATTTTACGAGAGGTGTAAAGAATAAATGACATCAAAGGGTTCGAGATTATAAAAATATCAACAACACAATATTGGTCGTGGTCTAACACAAGTGTAAGTTCAATATTTGGTTATTCACACACTTACAAAAGGTTGAGCATTGGATAAGTAAAAAATTTTCTGGTGTTGTTTAATATATTTCTAAAAGTGTTACTTTATATTTGAACCTGAGGCATATGGTAAGAAAATTTAACATTAACTCAATTCCTATTAATTCTTTTAGCTTAGTTTATATTTGTAGTTTAATTTTGTGGGTGTTTGATAAGTGCATTTTGTGTACTTATTTAAGTCTTTAAATAAGCTTTCATACTGTTAATTTATTGATTTTATATTTAATTTACTGTATCATTCTTGTTATTTCAATTTTAGATCTTTTTATAAGCAATTGGAGAAGAATGGACGAAAGAGCAATAATTTGATAAAATCGACGAGTAAGTTGAGTTTTTGAAGTGAATATCAAGAGCCAACTATTGGAGGATGAGAAATAAGATAAAATCAATAAGTTTAAGGTGTATTGGAGTGACAATGAAGAGTTGAAGCAACTGATCCAACACTTGAAAGTCAAAGAACCGAATTGAGAAACCAAAGCATGTAGAGAAATTCGAGCACAAATTTTGGTATTAAAATATTTACAAGGTAAATGATATACCATTGGAAAGATAATTGAAGTGCGAGTCCACCACTTTTTATTGATCTCAATTTGGAGTTTCCTAAAAGAAGTTATGGCCATTTGAAAAATAACCGCCTAGTGTATTTTTGCAGACGCGGATTTTGTTTTCTTTTTGTGTTCGACTCCAATTAGAAAACCTTTTGGGATGCAATTTTAATGATTTTTTGAAATCTTTTGGGGCACAATTATGGAACTATAATCATAAGTTATTAACTCATAACAAAAAAGAACCGAATTAGGGCCGATTTGGGAGCCGATTTAGAGAGAAAAAACAAGAGACAAATCAAGAAACGAAGATCAAGATTTAAACGAAGATCAAGTTCATGATTTTATCTTTCAAGTTTTCTTCCATATCTGGGTGATGGCTTCTATGTTTTATTTTTTATTTTATTTTCTTCTTCTATGTATGTTAGGCTAAATTCTTTTAGTGCCAGAATCATGATGAAGCTTGTAACATGATTCTTTAAATCTTTGAACCTAGTTTTTGATATTTAAGCACGTTTTTAATTCTAAATAATTAATATTGATTTTTTTTCATCTACAATTATGTGTGCAATAGTTGTATGAGGCTTTGGTGGCTTATTTTACCATTGAGAGATTGAAAATGGGTTATACATAGTATCAATTATCGTAGAGTCCGATACGGGATAGAGATGTACCGCTATGCTTTACGTGATCTTTAAGTATTTACAAATTCTAATACATTCTTGTATGTTCGCATCCGTCATAGAGATATAGTCGAGTTATATATATGGATATGTTTAATTCTGCTCGAGAGATATTGTTAAACAAATTAGGAATATTGATCTTCATAATTAATTCATGCTATCAAATTCAAAAGTTCGGGTTAAAGAGAATTGATATAAGTGGCTTCGGGATCCTAATACACTTTTTCCCCCAATTTTAAAGCAATTCTTCTATAATTTACTCTCTTATTTGTTTGACTTATAATTATTTATTATTTTTAGTTAAGAATTTAATTAGTTTAAGAAGCCAAATTTCCAAAGTTAACATATTCAGTTAAGGTTAGTATAATTGCAATTGAATTATTTAAATTCATGTGGGTATGATACTTGGACTCATAATTTACTTTATTATTTGTGCGATCTGTACAGCTGCAGAATATTAAACATATAAAATCGCTGACAAAATTTACCGACCCTAATTTTGTATGACTGAGAACAATAATATCGCAAAAAGAAAAATAGATATACAAGAACACGCATTTTACAGAGGTTATTGTCTTAATGTGAGACTATATCATATTTCCGCCACACATGTTGATTTACTATAGAAAAGTTTATAAAACAAATCTTACACTCTCAAACTTTGTGTTTTATTTTTCTCTAGCATCTCCTCCCTTTATCTTGATCGTAAAATAAACCTTAGTGACGGATTGATCAACGGCGATAGAGGCAATATATATATATATATATATATATATATATATATATATATATATATATATATATATATATATATATATATATATATATATATATATATATATATGGTGTGCGAAAAGAAAAACTCGATCCACCGGGCGTGATAAGGTTTATCTTAAGGTTAGGTTTGCGAGATCCGCTTAATGCGAAATTGTGTCTACTAGTCCTTTTATTGTAAAATAAAAGTTTATAAATTGACTATCTTGTTTTATAACTTTGTGTGTTATAATTTCTTCTAATTCTTTGACTTTTCTTTCAAAAGTATTTAAATCTTTATTCTGTAAAATAATAGTTTCTTCTAATAAAGATGAATCTAATTCTGATACTTCTCTAAAAACTTTATCTAATAATTTATATCTATTCCCTATACTTTTTCTTATTCTTTTTAACTCTTTTTCTATTTCTTCTAACAAGAAATTAAATTCTTTGAGAATTTCTGGAGATAATTCTAGTTCTTTTACTCCTGATGTTGACGCTTCTTCTGATTTTGAGCCTAAAGTTGATGGGTTCATAAAAATTTTTTGTTTTTCAAATTTTAACTTTATCCTACTCGTACTTCCCTTTTCATAAATTCTTTTGTATTAACAAATCTCCATTTTTTTTAACGGAAAACAAATATCACCACCTAAGACATGTTAACTTTAACCTAATTTCTTTCATCAAGGTTACCCATGATACTCCCTTAATAAATTCCTAAATTAATTGTTTCCCTTTCCCCAACATCTAAAGGATATCACAGGCTCCCTCCGACCAACAATCCTTATTTATTTGGGTCACTCAGGATTAATTTAGAAATAGTATGGCTTCTAAAAATCAAGTTGTGCTTTTATAACATGCATAGAATGAAATGATTGATAAACAACTATCAACAACACATTTCAACAGAATACTTCATAATCATAAAAAATAAATACAGATAAAACATTTTGGAGATCTGCTAATACATAAAAAGAAATTACTACTAAGGATTTCCCTTTTGAAAAATCCCGAAATTATCTAAAAAAACTTAATTGAAATACAAGTTTAGATAAGCATGTACCTTTTTACAAGCTTTGTACAATTTGGATTGAGAATTTTTCTATGTAAGAAAGAGTTATTGTGAGAAGCAAAGAGTGAGCAGGGTGCAAAACTCTTGGGTCATACTTCTTACAAATGAAATACTCCTCCTTATATAATAAAATTCTTGGGAGCAGAAACAAAAGTAATCTAATCTAAATCTAAAAGGACGATTTACTTGTCTAAAAATCTTCTGCTTTTGCAAAGTTTTCTTCATTCCTTTTGACACGCGTTTCACCGAGAAACTTCATGTCAAAAGTTCAACAGTTCTTTGTTTGGACGTTTTCTTGAAAAAATCTCTCACAACATCTCCTTTTGCAAAGTCCTCTAGCATTTTTTGAATTCTTTTCAAAAGATCTACAGTAAAATGACTTCTTTTCAAAAGATAAACAGTACTCTGTCTTGTCTTTTTCTGCTTGGCAGGGCATCTTTAAAAATCTGAAACTTGAAAACAAGAGCATCTTCTTCCTCTTTGAAAAGTCTGAGAGCAAAGATCTGTCACGAAACTTGTTCCTTAGGTGTCAAGATTGTGTTCTACTGTAGGAGAAAATGACATTCCTGAATTTGAATTATTGCATCCTCTTCGTTCTTCAGTTCTATTATCATCACTGTTTTCTTGTGAAAAATCTTCTGGTTCTAGATTCCTTTTTTGATCTTCTTGGATTTCTTTTTCTTTGTCATTTTCTTTCTTTGCTAAAATTCTGTTGAGAGCTTCATTGATGACTTCTTCAATTTTCTTTTCATTATTCTTTTTTTTTTTTTTTTACAACTTTCTTTTTTCTTTTTTAGGTAACTTCATCTTTTTGAAATTCTTGAATTTGAGAAAGGAGTCTGTTGATTGAAATGATGTCATCATTCGGGTCTTAGCTATCGTGCAGAATTTCTTTACCTTTACTATTTTGGGTTTCTGGGTTGTGAGATGGGCTTGCAGAATAGTCTACTAATAAATCAAATTTGCCACTGGGCTGGCCAAGAGTATCCCAGATTGGGGTCTTTTCTGGATTTTCAAGGAAATCAACAGTTCCTGAGTCTGTTGAACTTTAGGCAAGTCCACAGCCGTCAACAGGTTTGATAAGTCTTTACCAGTCACCGTTTGAACTGGACTAGCTACTGACTTTACTGGTTGAGTAGTACCTTTTGGATAGATAAGCTTTAAATTCACAATTTCTTTTTCTAATGAAGCTATTTTCTTCTGTAATGAAATTCTTTCTAAAATAAGGGCTTCATTTGACTCGTTGATAATCTTAAAATTATTTTGCATACACTCACAGTGAGTGCAAAAAATCTTTTTATCTCTACTGGGAGAAAAGTCAAGTGGTGATTCTTGAAAATTTCTAAGAAAAGGAGAAATATAGAAATTTAATCAAATAAGCTGTCTAGCAGATTCTAAAGCTTCTTGAAAACTTTTGAATCCTTTGTAAAGGGGATCTTTAAAGTTATTAATGCTTTCTATTACTTCAAGCCAGGTATGAAAGACACCTGGGGTTTTTCCTTTAATAACAACATAAAATTTAAATTTATTCTTGTTCTGATTAAAGAACTCTAACAATGCATTCATATGCAAGAAAATATTTTTGGTCTTTTGGATTCTTATTATAAGAAATCAATAAATTATCTAAAATACACTTTTCTTCTTTGGAATGAGAAATATGAGGTAAAACAGATAAGTTCTTGATTACCAAATCTTAACTTGTCTTGGTAAAAGAGTCTGTTCTTACTATTAGAGTTCTGAAGTAAAGCTGTAGAAGCAAATGAATTCCCGAGGGAATTCCTGGTCTTAGCGGAGGTCTGGACATCTGAAAAAGAACATGAAACAGTTATATATATTCAAAATTCTTTAACTGAAATCATTCTACTTAGGATGTCTGCAGCTTTATTATCTACTCCTTTTATGTGTTCAAATTCTATATTAATTCCAGTATTTGTGATTCTATCTATGAAATTAAGCCATCTTCTTCTACTACTTTTCTTTGAATCTAATTTAAGTTTATTATGGAAAGAAACTATTGCAGCACAATCTGTTCTTATTAAATTTTTTTTTTTTGAAAACTATAAATAGTTCAAAGCTATCTAAAGCATAATTTATTGCTAAAAGTTCAGCATCTATGCTACTTAAATTTCCTTTTTCTTTGTAATTTCCACTATTATATCTACATATTCTTTCTGTAGTCTTGTCTGCATATTTATTTTGCTTGCATAACAAAATTGCTCCCCATCCTAAAATACTTCCTTCTGTCTCTATAATTAAAAAATCTGTGTCTAGAGGCATTGCTAATTTTGGTAGACTTCTAATTTTTTCTTTAATTATTTGGACCAGTTTTACATCTTCTTGATTAAAATTTCTTTGTCCTGTAGGTGAAGTCTTGGAATATAATGGGCCTACGATTTTTCCTAAATCTTTAATAAATGGTCTGGCATAATTTACAAGTCCTAAGAATTTTTGGATTTGCTTAAGATCTTCTAATCTGTCTGGAAATTCAAGGGCTTTCTGAGCAATATGAGGCTGAAGAGATATACTTCCTTGTCTTATATTTACTCCTAAAAAGTCCATAAATTCTTTGAACAACACCATTTTCTTCTTGCTTATGATTAACCCATGTGCTATAAATTCTGAAAAAACAATCTGTAAAGGACCTCTATGGTCTCTCCTGTTTTTACTAAATACTAAGATATCGTCTATGTATGTGACTACAAATTTGCTATGTTTATTGAAAATACTATCCATTTTTCTCTGAAATATACCTGGTGCATTCTTTAATCCGAAAGGCATGACTAGCCATTCATAATGTCCTTCTGGACATGTAAAGGTTGTCCATTCTATACTATTGGAGTGCATTCTTACTTGCCAAAAACCTGATTTTAAATCAAATTTACTAAATATTTTGCAATTCTTAATTCTATTTATTAGAACCGTCTTGTCTGGCAATTTATAAGCATCTTGAAATGTATTATCATTAAGTCTTTTGTAATTGAAAACCATTCTGCTTTTACCTCTAACTATTTCTGAATGTTTTCTTACTATAAATGCTGCTGATTTATGTGGGCTACCTGATTTTCTTATTACTCCTAGCTTTAATAAGTCTTCTGTGTGCATTTTAAAATCTTCTAAATCTAGATTTGTAGACTCTATATTTTTACATCTAATTATATATTCTGGATTCTTAATTTTTAATTCACACGTAAATTTGTCTTTTTCCCAACATTTTAAGACATTTTCTCCTAAGATTTCCATTTTTTCGAGTTTAGAAATCAAGCTTTCTATGTCTTGTTCTATTACTAAAGTGTAATAAATCTTTTCATTGTCTAAAAATTCTATTGGGCTAAAATCAAAATCATCTGATTCTAGATTATCTATTTCATTTTCTAATTCGTCTTCTATTGTTTGTTTTTCTATTAACTGATATTCTCTTTTTATTTTGCAGGGACATTCTTTTGTACTACTACTACCACCACGCTTCTCAGCGCATTTTGATGGAAAGTATATAGTCTGGGTTGGACTGAATAATGTATGTTTCTGGAAATGAATAAAATCTTTCGTAATTGTGACACTACCGTTGTCTTTTAATAAGAAACTTAATCCTAAAATAAAATCTGTATGTTTGAGGTTTAAAGGTCTTACCCATGTTGAGTCTACCCATGTTGAGTCTCTAGGTAATGTATATTCTATACTTAATCCACAGTTTGTCTCAAAACTAATCTTGCTATTAGGTCTTAATAATTCTGTATATGTGTAGTGGTCTCCATCCATTTGTTGGGCATCTATTGGATTCTTTGATTTTTCTATGTATTTTTGTGGAATTAATTTCTTATTAATTATACAATTACTGTATCCTAAGTCTATTAATCCTAAGCATTTTATAATATAATCTCCTATTTTAATCTGACACTTTACTTTAATACTCTTAAGCTTTTCTAAATTACATACTATCTGAACTAATTCTGGATGTTCTGAAATTTGTTCTTCTATCTTTATTCCTTTGCCTTTATTATTAGATTCTAAGATTTCTAATCTCTGAATTAATAATTTCTGCATATCTTCTATATTTTCAATTCTTCTTTTAAGAATTCTAATTTCAGAAATCTCAATTTGTTCTATTGTAATTTCTGGCTTAATCTCTTCTTTTTCAATTAAACTATTTATTTCTAAACATTTGATACATGCTTCTTTATAACATTCTATACATTTTGCTCTAAGCTTTCTAGCTGGATACCAATTACATAAAAAACATGTCAGTACTATCAAGACTGCACTGCACTGTTGTAATGTAAGTCTAGATCTTCTTCAAATTTTGATTCTTCACTAATTTTGAAGTTTGAAAATTCTTCTAAAATTTCATAATCTGAATTTTCTTGCTGTTCAAATTTTTCTTCTATAGATATTATGCTATAGATGGATTCATTATCTGAAATGTATTCATCTAATTAAATTAAATCTTCATTTGTACATTCTACTAAGGTACTCTTTTTATCATAACTGTTTATTCTTTTAGGACATGTTCTTGCTAGATGTTCATTACTATTACAAACGAAACAACTAAGTTTGTTCTTATAAGTTCTATCTGGTTTAAATTTTCTAACATGTTTATTTTCATCTAAACAAGGTTTTCTCTTATTAGACTTTCTAAGAAAATATCTTTTCTTAATTAGTCTTCTTTTATTTCTTTTATCATTTTTATATCTCTTTTTTATAGGCTTTGTAGCACCATAAGTCTGAGGTGTAAAAATGTCTTTAGAGAACTTATAATCTGTCTTTTTGAGTTGTTTCTGGATTTGTAAAGTTACACATTTATCTTCCAAACATCTAATTACATGTTGTATCCTATGTCCTATGCTCCATTTTTTATCTGGAAATTCTTTTACTGATGCTAAATTATTCCATTGTTCTGTTATTTCTAATCCTAAACGACCTGGTAGTTTATGAAATAATTTCTGACCTACTTCTTGATTAAAAGTATTTCCTGAGATTGAAACTAGATAATGATATTCATTTAAAAATTTCTTAACATATTTACCTTTGGTCCACTTATATAGGCTAAGCTGTTCTAAATCTCTCATAGCTTTTTTCTGTACACTCATCTGTCATGAATTTGGGTCTGATCGAGTAATTAAAACTTGAATCTTATTAACAAAATTATAAGGATTGCTTCCTAGTTTAATTAACTCATCAAATTCTTCTTTCTTTTCTTTTTTATATGCTTCCCACATGGCTTTAGTACTTTCTCCTAAAAAAGTTTCTAAATATCTATACATATCTAAGGGTTCCATTTCTTGGAAATTTCTAATATAGTGTCCTATAATAGTGTTCTTCCATACGTCTATTACATTAGTCCACATTTAGCGGTCATGAGCAGTTAAATTTAAACTTTGTGCCTTTGCTACATATTGGAATTCTATTTTATTTTCTAAGGGTCTTTCACTACCTTTAGCTACGTATTTTCAGGAGGTTCATTGTATTTATCATATGATCCTCTTGGGGGAAATCCTGGTCCATAAACAAATGGTTCATGTTTAATGGTCTTATCAAAAGGGGTATCATCTATGGTTCTATAGGCTCGTGTATCCATAAAATCTTTCTCATAACTGGTTTCTGATTTATCATCATTAGATTCTTCTTGAGTAATTCATATTCTTATATTTTGTTCTAAATCATAATATAAGTATTCTTTTTCTTGTATCTGCCTATTAAGAAACATCTGATCTTCTAATTTAAGAACTTCCTCTGTACTTAAATTCATTTCTAATTCTTCGGGAAAGATGATTCTACCACTATTTTCTTCTACAAGTTCTAGGTGAACATGATCTATGAATGGTTCACTTAGTGACTCGGTTTCTTCATTTTCTTCTTATTGTCTTTCAATTTGGTCATAGTTTATAAATCTTAAACTAGTTCTTCCATGGATGTCTTTATAGGTTAAAGATTCTATAGGGGCAATGGTTGTTTTTTCTTTTTGTTCTAAAAATTTGTCCATATCCCATTCTAGTCTTGCAAGTTGTTCTGCTGAAAATTCTTTTAGTTTAACCATATTAATGCCTTTACTACTCATTAAATTTACTACTTTGTCTATGTAAATTTTATACTTAGTTTGGGCACTTACTCAACATCTTCCTAGAAATCCTATGTGAATCAAAAGATTTTCTCCACTATCTACGTCTTCGTATCCTTTAGTTTGTATTCCTATTTTTATCTTATTGGAAAAATCTTTAATAGTCATTAAAAAATTTGGATTACAATAAATAATTCCTATATTACTATTCATGTCTACTTCCATACTAGCTATTTGACTTTTATCTTTGTTATTAAATCTTTCATCATATATAGTAATTAAAGTCTTACATCCTAGATTTTTTCTTGCCAATCCTCTAATTCCTATGACTATTAATCCTAAATGCATAAATCTATAATTTCTCTTTTTTAATTCTTTTTTAGAATCTTTCAAAATTAAATTTAATTTTCTTACTTGATTACCTATGCATTGTAATGAAACTTGTCTATTATGCCTAAAAAATTGAGTTCTTGATTGAAAAAGTTCTCTGTTATATAAACTTCTGGACTTAGTAATCTTAAACCGTGAGTCTGAAATCTTACATAATCTTGATCTAGATCTAAAATTTCTTCTATGTTTTGATCATTTTGTTCAGTTCTTCTTAATAATATGTCTAACAAAGTTCTATCAATACTAGATGTACTGGTCTAGAAGTTCCTTCGCTAATCGTTCTAGATCTTCCTAAAAAAGGGGTTTGTAAACTCATCGTGGAAATTTAAATTTTTTTGGTAATCTTCTAGTTATTTTTTCTTTACCGGTGGGTTGAAGATTTAAACTTCCTAATTGACCTGTTAAAGTTCTTAAATGGTTTTCTATACTAGTTGTTGATGTTTCAATTTTTGCCTTATCTAAACTATCAATTTTCTTGTGTAAAGAAATTAACAATGTTATGATAAAATTGTTCTGTTTTATTAAGATTGATTCTGATGACTTTGGAGAATCTAACTTAGTGATACCTTTTGGTTCTTTGTGAAAAGAGCTACAAAAATCTAAAGCTTCAATATAATTTTTGTCTAAAATATCACTTTCGTTCATCAACTAAGAATTAAAATTTTTAATTCTTTGATAGATTCTTCTGTTTTAATAAAATTCTTTTTATTCGATTTCTGTTTCTCTAGATTTATTAAAATCTAAAATCTTTGTTATTTGAGAAAAGTCTATTTTTGAAATCTTTTCTAATATAACAGAATTTTGATTTTTAATAAAACCTAAACTTTCTTTAATATTTTTAAGTTATGCATTCTTTGTTTTAAGGAGTTCTAAAACCGATTCTATAGATTTAAAATTCTTTTTATTTTCTAGTTCTAAATTTCAAGATAAATTAATTATTAAATCAATAATAAGGTTTTGGCTAGGTTCTTCTGAAAACAAACTATTAATATATAGTGTTGAATCTAAATTAGAACCTAAAATATTATTATCGATAGTCTTGACTCTTTTATAATTTGTGCTGACTTCTAAATTTAAAAATTCTAAGGTCTTTTTATATATATATGACTTAATATAATAAAAAAAATGAAGAAGATACTTACATTAGGCCTGCTCAAAATGTCATTTCCCAGGTTCAGTTTAGGTAAGAACCCATGCACATTAGACGTCCAATTCAATATGCATGGGTAGTGCGCCACTATATTGGTACATATCTTCCCTTCCAACAATTGTATCATTTCATAAATCCATACTTTGGAGACGATTAAGAATCTACCAACCCTATAAGGAATTTAGGGTTTAGCACCGTCCTCGATGATTAAAAACTCGTTCCTCAAACAGATTTAGTGATGAAAGTGTGGTCTTGAACAACTCCTTGCCCCAGGCATATGAATTCAACTCATCAGAGTTGAGTAGAACCATCATACAATCTTCAACTCATCTCTTGTACTCCATGGTGAACATCAAATAAGTGAGGGGAACAAGAATTCTGATGATTACAACATCCCGATCACTGTAATTTGGCATTTGCAGGAAAAGATGAGACACATTTGAGGGTGAAATACAAGGAAGGTGGCCAAAATACTCTTGTTTGATCCTACAAAATGTGTTATCAAACTTATTGCATTTATCGTCACCACAGCAAGGTAAACCTGTAATGACACAAAATTCCCTCATGGAAAAGCATAAGAGGTTGCCGCCAATGTTGAACCACATTTCATTTAGATTGAGCTGCCTAACCTCTCTCAAAAGAACTTGGTAGATGAGTTTATGATTTAAGTCGATTTTGTTGGCATCCAAAAAATGAGCAAAGCATGTCTCTGAAGATTGTTTTTTGTGAATCAGATAACCTTCCAGCCAATGTACTGAAAATCTTAGTCTTCGAGTATGCGTTAACTTATCCAAGTGACCAATGGTCGAGATGCATTAGGAAGTCCCAATCCTGCACATGTAATGAAAGAAGTGCTACGAATTAAATTAAACATATCGACATTTCACTCATGTAGTTGTGACTTAAAAAAATGCAATATCATTAGTTGATGGCTAATGTGGTATCATAAGTTAGAATCATGAATAATTATTAAAATAACATCAATGTGATAAAACGGTCACAAGGAAGATTACATGTAGGGATGGGAGCAAACGGAACGGAATGGGGCGGGCGGGCGGGCGGGCGGGCGACCATTCCCATCCCCGCCTGTCCGGATTTTTGGGAGGTGGGTATAAAAAATTCTCATTTATCTCCCAGTTTAATTAATTTATTAATTTTTAATATTTTTTTTTATTTTTTTACACACAATTTAAATTTTAAAATATAAAAATAAAATATAAAGTCATTGAGATACAATGATCAACAATATAATTAGTGTCAACAATTAACAATGTCAGTAGAGATACAATGATCGATATATACATTATCTACAATAGTTAATTGTTGACACTACTACCTTTTTGGCACAATGCATAGACATTAACTACAACATAAAGATGTTAATAGCTTCAATTAAGTATATTGTTTCTTCCCCATGCTGCCACTATATTTGTACTAGTCTCAATGGGTACCATAATGGTGTACCTCTATCGATCAATAATGAAAGATAACAAGTGCATGCAGCTTCTAGAATAACAAACAATATGCATAAATAGTCAATGACATATTTACAATAAGATTATTAATATATGTGTTCAATAATGGACAATCTAAGCAAGATCACACACATGCAGCCTCGGAAAAACCTTAATTAGTCAACATTGATGTTGAAATGAGAAAAAAAAAAGCCAAACTCATTTAATCATAAATACGAATTTAATAGACATGAAAGTAGTCACATGAACAACAGAAAAATTCAAAACGGCCAGAAAAAAAAAAAAAAAAAACCTTCTTCCCTTCCGGCACCGATATCATATACTTCTTCTTCTCCGCCATGTTCGGATTTTTATTGTCGCGTTTGCACTTTTTTCCAAGAAGAAAATTTCCGTTTGCTTTTGCCATTGGTTATGTTTTTGCTACCGCTACGTGTGAAAGCCATGCCCAATGTTCTGAAAAGATTCAAAAAGATGAATCAGGAGAAAAATGTAAATTTCAAATATAAGATTTGTTCCTTGTACCAAAATGAAAAACTTTGTCCGAATGACATCGCATTAACAACGATTGTTGGGTAAAAACTAAGAAACCAAAATGAAAGATTAAGAAAGATACATACAAGTCAAAATATCCGCTCGAAATTGAACGTAGTAGATAAATTTTTTGGAAATCAGTTGGATAAATCACAATAAACTAGATAGAGATTTTGAATTTTTTTTTTTTGCTGTGTGAAAAAAGAGAGTAAAGTATGAGACATAATGAATTAAATGACTATCAATCCAATGATTTGATAGCTTGCAAGATTTACTCCATTAAATTAGGAAGATACATTTGGTCCCTTTACATATATTTAAAAATACATAAAAAAGGAAATAATAAATTATTAAGATTCAATAAATTTGAATGAAAGTAAGTATAAATAACTAAATTAATGAAGACCAGTATACTTAAAAAATGTGGATGTCCTAATTTTTATTTATAGATAAAGAAATAGATTGTGTACAAGTTGTACTTTGATGGGACAAAATAAACCCAGTCTACATGTGACGAGACGTGTTAAATACAAGATTTCAATGATATACACGTTGTCTTCTCTTGAGCTTTTAATCAAGTGGTTAATCAGCACGTTCCCTTCCCCTTCCCCATAGTAATAGGCCCTTCTGGGGTCCTCCTTTCCCCCATGTTCCAACCCTCTAGGTCCTCATGTGTTGATTTGACAAGGCGATAGAAAAATAAAGGTCTATTTGGCTAGATCAAGTGTTTTTGTAAATGTGTATATCAAGTGAACCCGGGAGTTCCCCCAAACACTTCAGGAGGCTACATGACTGCATTCCTATTGCAGCTACCAAGAGCCACCATGAAGTGGTCAGAGAAACTCTAGGGAACTCCTGATGTTGCTCAATACTCTCCTTATGCAGCCTGCAATGTGGTAACCTAATTCTGTTGACACACCTATTTATATAATCAATGCAGCCTTCTTTGCAATGCAGGAAGACAATGTACCTGATAAGCAAAACCCTTGAGCATTGTACCTGGATACAAATGTGGTTATGTTCAGGTTCGAGAATATTGTTGAATAGTCCTTTCTCTTTTGTTTCATTGTCTTCTCTAGAACCTCGGTTCTATTCCGATAATGTTACTATTCCTGTAAAAATGAAGGGCATGCAATATGACAGTATATATTTAACCAACATAATCTTTCTGTTTTACATATATTTACGTGACAATGGCCACAATCTGTCTTATTAGTGAACATAACTTGAACAGATTCACATCAGTTAAACAGCCTTTTGTCCATATGAAAAGAGAGAAAAGGATAGTACTTTTTCAGAGATTCAGATAGGAAATACCAAAGAATATATGGCCACATGTTAAGAAGAATGATTCTCCACTCTTAACTTGTCACACAATACTGACCAGGTTCAATATTTAAAAATCATGGAATATGATTTGTATAGGTGCAAGCCGACACGAAGATATTAGTCTTATGAAAAACCCATGGTTCAGACTAAGCTTTTACAGCATGTACTTGATATGTAAGGGACACGTGAGATACTTGTCAATTTTTCTGTCCAATACTGTATAGTCGGATATGTAGTGTTACCAATGCAGAGTAAAGATAAATTCATGGGGTTAAAATGTAAAAAGCTTCAAAGAGGACTACTTCAACATGAACAAAACTTGGACATTCTGTGTAAATGAACCTTGCCAAGAATGTAGGCCAAATGATGAAAACAGAATAAATGACTAACATCTCTATCTTTCGATCCTTATTGCTTTCTACGTTTCATGTGTTTCTGTTCAAATGCATAATTTCTACGTGTACGTGATATCATAATTAAGCATCCTCGAGTAGGTTAGAATGCTTGAAATGGGATCAATTAAGAGGTTGAATTAAGCACAAGAATGATGCAATAAATCTACAGCACCTTTTTCTTGCCTTAAACGTTGCAATTTGAATTCTCTATAATGCAGTTGGTCCACAGTTGGGGCTAGGTTAAAGGGCTAGTCCTATAATCCTCAGTTTTCATTCTGTAGAAGAACTGAAATCTTGGCCGACGGGGTCTTGATAGGACTCAAGAAACATTACTGAACACATACTATATATACCAGTAGTTAATATTGGCTTACCAAACAGGAACTGAATTAAGAGGCAGATCAGGTTTACACTAGAGTTCCCTTGACACTTCATTGAGTAATCATCATTACCAACTCACTGAATGGTTATCTGATATTATGTAGTTTTCAAGATCAGTGGTGGAATGGTTGATAAGACACAAATGAATTATCAACTACGAAGGCGCTTGTCACTTTCCAACTAGTCGTAGAACATTTCTATAGAGGGCCTTAAAACTCTGCCAATAGTGCCTTAATAGTACTAGCATGATTAGTAGATATTGGTTTATAAGAAACTCATGAAACGAGTCAAAAGAAGCGGAAGAGGTTTCCACTGGAGTTCCCTCGACTACTTCATTGAGTACTCTATTGAGGGATGAATTAAATATCAAAATATTAACCAACATATAAGGATTTGGACTACTACTCTTAATAAGGTTGATCTTTTAAGATAGAACCTCAGATCTTGTTATACTCTCTTCAATGAACATTCCCCGTGCACTCATTGAAGTGTTTGGGGGAACTCTCGTGGTCATTTAATATCATATCATTTTCAATGTCATGGAATGGTTGATCAGTCGGTTATGAATTATTGACTGACGGTGAATCGGTCAACAATTACATCGAATCTTCTCCCCACTCCCAAATACTCACACTGTAGTCTTTTACATTGTTTGGAATTGTGATTGACATCTATTTGTCAATAAATGCAAACTTATGGAAGCATTTAAAAGATTTTCATTGGTTCCATTTAAGTCCTCATACTTTAATTTTTGTAACATTTGGATCCCCACTCACGGATTCTGCCCAAAAGAGAGAAGCTCGGTAATTTTATCGGAACACTGAATCCATTGTCGCGACTATTCATACAACTATAACGAAGTGTTAAGAATGTTTTCTCAACTAGATTAAACATTAAAATAACAATATAAATTTGAAAACAATTTTGGATTATGTTTTTGAAGCAAAACTAGGAGTATAAAATTTAATTTCTTCTCATTCCCAAATTCAAATTACATTACTAACTAAATAAATTAATCCTTAAAGATCATAAAACTGGTCCCATATTAGGTGTCCTAAGCCAAAGGCCCACAGTGATCACAAATATGAAAAGAAAAATTCTCAGAAATAGCACTTAATTAAGCCATTTAACTATTTAATCCTACTTTCGTAAATTTTCATGTAGCAACTGTATTTGAACTTTCTTAGCTCCTTTTTTTATTACACTGTCGTAAATTTTCAGCTTCAGTGCCTTTTGAATGGACAAAATCGAGTACTTCCTACATGAAGCTTTCACTTTTCCTCTCTTTCGAGTTTGGACTCAATTATCATTCGACCTCAATTGTCTATTTCTACTAGGGTCAAGAACAACGAGGCACAAATTTTTCGTATATAAACTAAATATTTACTCAATTCACAGTCGAGCAAAGATACAACTAATCTCTAATCGACCAATCTAACTAGTAGCTAACTAAACAATCTTGATCTAGAGTTTGGAATGTTGCTAGCTGATAAATACATTTTGTGCACTTATTCAGACTTTAAAACTATAGCTTTTGTCCCGTTATTTTATATATTTTCTACTTAATTTAGTGTATTTTCCTTTGTATTTAAGTTTCGGACCAGTTTTTAAGCAATTGGAGAAGAATGCCGGAAAGTGCAACAACTTGGCAAATGTTTAGGAAGTACAAGAATACAATTGCACTCAATAAAAGCTTGAAGGACAATATAGGAGGTTGTTGAAAGATTTGAGGGCTAAAGAATCCAAAATCCAAAGTTGGAAGACTAAAACGTGCAAGCAAAATATTTAAGCGGGGTGAATGCCCAACGTCACAATCGCCCAATAGAAACAAATTATTTTGCCTGGCGAATGCCCAGATTTACACTGGGAGATCGCCTAGTGCAATTTTCTCTCCCATGATTTTTTTTTTTTTTTTTTTTTTTTTTTTTTGCCTTTTTTTAATTCGACTCCAATGAGGAAACTTTTTAGGCCATGATTTTATGATATATTGGGATATTTTGGGACACGATGATGATATATATATATACATATAATATGAGTTTTTAACCCAAAAATAGAAAGTCAATTATTGAGAGATTTCAAAAAGAGAAACGAAAAACGAATATCAAGATCCATTCTTTCAAGTTTTCTTCTTATCTGGGTGGTGGATTCTATATTTTCTTTATGTTTTCTTCCTCTTATTATGCTAGGCTAGATTTATTTTATGCTAGAATCATGATGAAACTTATATCATGAACCTTTAATTCTTTGAACTTAATCTTAATATATATAAAAGTAAGATAGTCATCAATAAAAGTCAACCTATTTTCCCGCCCAAAACATCTCCCATGTATATAAATAAAAAAATAAATAAACATTTCATTCAAAGTAATTAATAATCACATTTAATGTGCCTCCCAAATTATATTTCCAACTATTCATTTGTTAAATAATCATCTTTATTCCAACACGTGTATTAATAATCACATTGAATGCTATATTAATTAATCAATATAAGATTTAAAGTATGTAAATATTACTAATTGTCTACAAATAGAAAAACAATAAATTTGCAGAATATCATTAACGCAATCTGCATCTTTACAATTTAGAAAATCAAATTTCAAATTATACTATACAAATTAATGGGTTATTTAATGAGCTGCACCAAAAATTAATTAATTGTCTAATACGCTATGACTATCAATAAGAGTCAAGGCCAATCTTTAATCCACATGGGATTATATATGAAAAAATCAGTTTTTAGTCATGGACAACTTTATGTAGCATTCTCTAGAGTTACAAATCGTACGGGATTGAAAATGTTGATTTGTGATAGGGATAGAGTGTCAACCAATTCGTGTGAACTAATTCCACCACAAACGTAGTTTTGAAAGAGGTGTTTGAAAATCTAGATTAGCTATTTTTTTTTTTTTTTCAATATCAATATGTAATCAAATGTTATTTATATGATACTTTTTTTATTTGAATGTAATAAGTAAACAATATGCTCTTAAAATATTTTAAAATCACTATCATGAAAAAGAAGTGCCGTGCATCGCACGGGATGATATACTAGTATTTGATATTCAAACACATTTTTAATTTGAACAATTGATATTGATTTTTTTCATCTACAATTATATGCGCAATAATTGTATGATTTTTGTGGCTTGTTTTACTATCGAGAGATTGAAAATATGTTAAACATTATATCAATTGTCGTAGAGGTTGATAGATGATAGAGATATACCGCTATACTTTACATGATCTTTAAGTATTTACAAATTTTAATGCATTCTTGTATGTTTGCATCCGTCATAGAGATATAGCCGGGTCACATATACGGATATGTTTAATTCTACTCGAGAGAGATTGTTAAACCAATTAGAAATATTGATTTTCATAATTAATTCATGCGGAAATATGATATAGTCTCACATTAAGACAATAACCTCTGTAAAATTGCGTGTTCTTGTATGTCTATTTTTTTTTTTGGCGATACTATTGCTCTCAATGATATAAAATTAGGGTCGATAATTCATGTCAATGATTTTATTTGTTTAATATTTTGCAAGTGTACGGATCGCACAAGTAATAAAGTGGGTTATGAGTCCAAGTATCGTACCCACATAAATTTTGATAATTCCATTGCAATTATACTAACCATAACAGAATCTGTTAACTTTGGAAATTTGGTTTCTTAAACTAATTAAATTCTTAACTAAAAATAATAAATAATTATAAGTCAAACAAATAAGAGATTAAATTAGAAAAGAATTACTTTAAAATTGGAAAAGAAAAGCGTACTAAAATCCGAATCCACTTATACCAGTTCTCTTTAATCCAAACCGTTGAATTTGATAGCATGAACTAATTATGAAGATCAATATTTCTAATTTGTTTAACAATCACTCTCGAATAGAATTAAACATATCCCTATTTATGACCCCACTATATCTCTATGACGGATGCAAACATACAAGAATGCATTAGAATTTGTGAATACTTAAAGATCACATAATGTGTAGCGGTATATCTCTATCTCGCTATCGATTCTATGATAATTGATACTATATATAACCTATTTTCAATCTCTTGATGATAAAATAAGCCACAAGACTCGTACAATTATTGCACACATAATTGTAGATAAAGAGAAATCAATATCAATTATTTAGAATTAAAAACGTGCTTATATATCAAAAACTAGGTTCAAAGAATCAAATGATCATTTTACAAGCTTCATCGTGATCTTAGCATTAAAAGAATTTAGCCTAACATACTAAGAAAAAGAAAATAAAACGAAAAACAAAACATTGAAACCATCACCTGGATATGAAGAAAACTTGAAAGATAAAATCTTCAACTTGATCTTCGTTTAAATCTTGAAAGGATGAATCTTGATCTTCGTTTCTTGATTTCTCTCTTATTTTTCTCTCTAAATCGGCTTCCAAATCGGCTCTAATCAGGCTCTAATCCAGCTCTTTTTTGTTATGAGTTAATAGTTTATATTTATAGTTCCATAATTGTGTCCCAAAAGATCCCAAAAAAATATTAAAATCGAGTCCCAAAAGGTTTCCTAATTGGAGTCGAACACGAAAAGAAAACAAAATCCACGTCTGACATAAATAAACTAGGCGGCTGTTTTTCAAATGGCCATCACTCATAATTCAATTATCTTTCCAATGGTGTATTATTTACCTTTTGAATATTTTAATACCAAAATTTGTGCTCGAATTTCCCCACATTCTTCGGTTTCTCAATTCGGTTCTTTGATTTTCAAGTGTTTAATCAGTTTTGCTTCAACTCTTCATTGTTACTCCAACAAACCTTAAACTTATTGATTTTATCTTCTTTCTCATCCTCCAATAGTTGGCTCTTGATATTCACTTAAAAAACTCAACTTCCTCGTTGATTTCACCAAATTGTTGCTCTTTCCGTCCATTCTTCTCCAATTGTTTATAAACGGATCCAAAACTGAAATAGGAAGAATAATACACTAAATTAATTATAAAATCAATAAATTGACGGTATAAAAACTTAGTTTAAAGACCTGAATAAGTGCACAAAATGCACTTCTCAGACACCTCCAAACTAAACATTTGTTTGTCCTCGCAAGAAAATAAGATTAAACTACAAATTTAAACTAAGCTAAAAGAATTAAAAGGAATTGAGTTAATGTTAAAATTTCTTACCATATGCCCTGGGTTCGAATATAAAGTAACACTTTAAGAAATATATTAAACAACACCACAAAAATTTTTACTTATCCATTGCTCGACCTTTTGTAAGTGTGTGAATAGCCAAATATTGTACTTACACCTGTATTAGACCAGGAACAATATCGTGTTGTTGATATTTTTATAATCTCGAACCCTTTGATGTCATTTATTCTTTACACCTCTTGTAAAATATCACACTTCTAATATTTTTCTCTCCAATCTCAAGGTGTTCTAGCGAATTTGGTTCCTATTGATTAATACGATGCCTTTTCAAATTAAGTGGTAAAAATTAGAAACTTGTATTTCTAGAATTAGGATGGTGAGTAATTTCTAATTTCACATCTTTAGTCTCTGGGACCTAAACTAGCAATCCTTATCAAACACTTCTAATTCTTTTTATTTTATTTAACTAATATAAACAGACTTACATCTTGTGTAATACTTCTCTCTCACATGCTTTCTATGTGACGCATGTAGCAATCTTTGGGCCGTTGACTCCCAAGTTAGATGACCATAGGGCATCAGAAAATACCCTAATAGACTCAATTGCTCGAGTCCCATAGGCTATAAGAGAAGTAAAGATGTAATTTTTTTTATAATGACCCATGTAGAGAGCTTTGGGCCGATGACTCCCAAGTGACCATAGTGCACCAGGTTTAAAATACCATAACAGGTTTAATTGTTTGAGTCAGATATTTTATTTTAATTTTTTTTTATCAGCAGTGAGTAGTACTCGATTTAGATTCCTTAACCACAACCTATTCAACCAAAGATGAGACCCATAAAATCTAAACTATCAAAATTCTACAAAAACATGTAATAACTTTAACACCCTCAAACTGTTTTCAATTTAGGAACGGAATTTTTCACAATAATCTTAAGTTAATAATATCAACCCATACACTCAAGTCTTGTTTTCAATAAGTGATAAGTCAATAGTGGCTACATGCTTCAAATCATGTCTCACCTGTATAAGTATTCAGATAAAAGCACGAGTTAAAATATTGTCTAATATTCTAACTAAAAGTGTACTTAAATTTATCATTGGCGGCAAGATATTCAACACTAGCTATAAATTTTTATTTTTATTTTTTGAAAAATGAAATATTAATAATTTTAAAAAAAAGAAATTTGAAGTTATACAGACCCAAATAATAAGCAAATTCAAAATAATTAAGTATCTTGATACTTAACCCACCCCAAACTAAAATATTTCATTGACTCCAATATAATAGCAAAATAAAGTAAATAAAGGAGGAAAAAGATTAGTTACTCCCTAGATATAAATGTGGAGAAGATGGATATGGCTGGTTGAAAGTCCGGTTGAGGTGGACTCAAATGTAGTGCTGAGACTCTTGGTCCAAAGATGGACATCCTGCGATTGACATGGTGAGGCTTTATAAGTGCTTTATAAGTGCATTAAACATCTTTGGATGTTGCGACCTCTTATGCCCTTGGCCATAGTTGATCAATTCTTTTCAAAGTCCTCTTAAAGGCTACTCTTGCACTTTTCCATTAATTAAACTTTAATAGGATCTTGTATCCTCATATGGGTCGATCTAAGAAAATATTAATTAAAAGACCACAAATCTAATTCATGGCCATCCAAATGTAAAGCTCATTATTTATTTACTGATAAATTGGTCTATTTTATAGACTTTTTCTTCAACGTACTTATTTTAAGAATTTGACGTGGGATTACTATCATACATTATTGTTTAAATGTAGGGACTTTACTAAGATATTTCACTTTGTCCCAAATCGAAAAAATACCTACAAAATAACAAAATAAAGCTCTATAAATAATGTAATTTTGTTATTATTTTAATAAATTACTTTAACATTTAAAATATAATATGAAAAATAAAAAATAAATAAATTCAAAATTAAAAGGGGCAAGGGGTTAGCTGGGACGGGCAAAAATAAAAATAAATAAATTTAAATTTAAAAGGGTAAGGGTTTCCTTCCCCTGCCTCACTTTAAGTGGGGATCGGGGCTGGGATGGGGCAGAAAATTCTCCGCAGGGTGCCCGCCTCACCCTGTCCTGATGTCATCCATACATAACACCCTTTATATATGAATCCATTGTTATATTGAAATACACATTTCTCTCTCAATTCTCTTATCTTATTCTCACCGTTTTATAACGTAATTAAATTTGATGGGTCTTGATATATATTATTATCTACGTGGATTTTCTTTCATGAAATTACCAATGGGAAAAGTCCATAACTAAATTTTATCAATGGATGTAATGTCGGTAAAATAGATATTTTCATATAGTCGTGTCATAATTAAAGTAAAGTTGATCTTGAGTTCCAAATTTATAAAGTTGTCTACATATATAACAATATATTGCCTGTGCAAATTTCATAACAAAAATGTGTATTCTTTGAACTCAAAGTCTATATTTGACTATTTAAACATCAAAAATGTTAAGAACATGTATAGTAGATTTTGTAAAAATTGTTATGTTCATTGACTTATAACTAATTACTTTCGTTATAGTGCATGCCTGACCCCAAGTTCTTATCAAGTAATTAACTTTAACGTGCAAATATTTGTATCTTTGTGTTAGAATTTGTTGACCTTCTTGTCCTCCTTCCTCTCTACATACTAACCTTTGTGCAAAAATATTTGCAATAAATTTCAAACATTGCGACACCGATGCCTAAGAAGGAATGCACACATTGAAGGACATTAATATATATATTGAACTAGCTCATACAGAGATACTACGTTATACACGCCATAGGTTGCAATAAATCCACATAGATAGCAGAGGAAAGGTACGACCCTTATTCTATTCTTCCATCCGATTTACGAAGAGCAGGCGGGGAACTTCCTTCGGATAAGATTTAGGCCAGGGCATTACAAATTATATGGATGTCCTGTCGAACAAGTCATTTGTATAAGCAAACATTGAAACCAAGAAAAAATACAGCAAAGAAAGAAAGAAATATAATCCCTAATACCAAAGTCTTGTAAACATATATATTTTTTTTTTGTATACATAATTACGATCAAAACTTGTTATCTATCTTTGATACACGTTGCATTCTATTTCACGGAATATCCTATATAAATAAAAAGTACTTATTGATTCTTTGCTTCTTATCAAAAGTGATGAAGTACATTGCAATTGCAATTTATAGTAACTATAAGAAGCTTCTACATGAGCCTCAATGAACCACATTCATATATATTCTTCACTCTTAGAAATGTGGTGTTGGGTATCCACCCCTTGTCTTTGGGTGGATCAATGGTCGAAGCCCAATAAATTAGACCAATTAAGAAGGTCCAATGGCCATTTTGATTGAGAATTTGGATAGCAGTTTTAGTTAAAGTCCTAAACTATCATAATAAGAAACCCATAGGAAAAAGAAAAAGGAGAATCCTACTAGGTCTTTAATTCGATGCCCTTAATTATAATTCTTTATTGGGGCATTGAGGAGTAGAATCAAGGGGTGAGTGCATGAAAGAAAAAACCAATTCACCCCAAAATAGGGAGAAAATATGAGAGCAAAAGTGCTAAAAATTAGCAGAATCTGGGCAGCCTACGCAACAGTGATCAAACATTGATATCAGAGTGGTATGGGGTCCGATCATCATGAAATTTGGATAGAATGTTAACGGTTCATTTTTATTAAAATCCAAAAGTTAAGATCATGATCCAACGGTTCATTTGTGAAAATATTCTATGTGAACAGTGGAAAATTTTGTTAACATATTTTCTTTGTTATTTTTGAGTAGTATTGCCAAGAACTTTTTCTTGAGATAATTGTGATTGGGTGAATTGTTATTGTTGCTTTTGAGAGATTCCATCTTTGATAGACGAGGATTATTTGTATTCCAAGACTTGTGTTCTTTATGTTGGTTAATGTGCCTCTAGTGTTGACTAGAGAGGCTTAATGGGATTTCATCTTTTAAGATGATGAGATGTTGTTAACATGCCAAGAGTCGTGTTATTGAGGTTGGTTGTACCTTACCTCTAGCATTGACTAGAGAGAAAATTATGAGTTTCCATCTTTGTTAGATGGTGGTTTATTATTGGTGCCAAGACGTGTTCTTGATGTAATTAGGTTTTGCCTCTAGTATTGACTAGAAAATAGTGTACCCATTATTATTGATATAATAGAAGAATATTCAGAGTTAGGTGGTGGACGTATGCACATTATCGAACCACGTTAAATATTAATCGATAATTTCACGGATTATTTATTTTGCATGAGAGGAAAAATTAATTATATTCCGTTTCATGATTTATTCAAATTGTTGTTTTTTTTTTTTTTCATGTGGTTCCTTAAATACATCAATATATCTAGTAAATATAGTGTAATTAACGAATGAATATAGGGAATACATTATACCTAATCTATGGAATTAAATTTTTAGTAAGAATGAAAAAATATGTGTAAATTAATAAAATCAAAACTAAAAAGGGTACTATTGGAATAGTTAAAGTATGGTTTGGATAAAATCTTCCATAAAATGATTTTCATTTTATTGAGCTTTTAATATATTATAGATTATGTATACATAAATAGATTGTGTACTTGTTAGACTTTGAATAGGAAAATTGAACCCAGCTGTGTACATGTTAGACTTTGAATACGAAAATTGAACCCAGCCTACATGTGACTTGTTGAAAACAAAATTTGAATGATATACACGTGGTCTTCTTTAACAACTTGAAATTTTCATCCAGTGATTCATCCTGTGTGTTCCCTTCCCGTTCCCCCACTAGTAATAGGCCCTTATGGCTTCCCTCTTTATCCCGCGCTCCAGCCCTCAAGGTCCTCGTGTTGATTTGACAAGACGATAGAAAAATGGAGCTATATTCGAATGTGTTTCAAAATGTACATATCAAGTGAATCCGGGAGTTCCCCCAAACACTTCAGGAGGCTGCATGACTGCATTGCTGTTGCAGCTACCAAGAGCCACCGTGAAGCAGTCGGAGGAACTCTAGGGAACTCCTGATGTTTCACAACGCTCTCCTTATGTAGCATGCAATGTGGTAACCTAATTCTGTAGACACGGCTATTTATATAATCAATGCAGCCTTCTTCGCAATGCAGGAAGACAATGCACCTGATAAGCGAAACCCTTGAGCATTGTACCTGGATACAAATGTGGGTTATGTTCAAGTTCTAGAATATTGATGAATATTCAGTTCTCTTTTTGTTTCCTTGTCTTCTCTAGAACCTTGGTTCTATTCCCATAATGTCAATATTTCTGGTAATAATGAAGGGCATGCAATGAAATATATATTTTACCAACATAACAAGACCATTTAATGATGTTCAACCTAATACGCATCTGATTTACATATATTTACATGAAAATTTCCCCAATCTGTCTAATTTATTGGGATGTTTATGAGTTTGCCTATTTGCTAATATAACTTGCACAGATTCACATCAGTGAAAAAAAGCATTTTTTATCCATTGAAAAGAGAAAAAGGAAGTATTTTTTCAGAGATTCAGAGAAGAAATACCAAAGAATATATGGCCACATGCTAAGAAAAATGATTCTCCACTCTTAACATGTCACACAATACAGACCAGGTTCAAGATTTAAAAATCATGGGATTTGAGTTATATGGTAAGTATAGGCAAGACGGCATGAAGATATGAGTCTTATGAAATACCCATGATTGAGATTAAGCTTTTACGGCATGCAGGCAAGAAGACACAAATACAGTTTCGTACACCAGAGTTTCGAGGTTGCGACAAGGCTTGTTCGTTATTGATGGTGTGTGAAACGGGTACACTTAGTAGTTCTAAAAACCAAAGATTGTGACATAATCAATCAAACATAGCACAAGACGATAATAGGTACAACCTATCTTTTCATTCATTACACCTCCATTACAATGGGTCATTATATGAACATAGGTTTAACCAAAACCTTGAGATACAACCATTATGACCTTGTTTCACCATGGCGCATGACAAATCATTACGTCTCATTAATGCCACACATGTTTTCAGCCCATTTCAAAAGCTCTACAAAATACTTCAACAAAAAGGGAGGTTCACATAAGTTCCTAAAGACGAGTTCATCTAGGCTTTTGTATTACATAATGTAAGAGCGGGTTACAAGAGGTTCCATAGTCAGAAAGTCAAAAATGTCTATAAAAAGATAGGTAAATTCATAATTTGGGAGCCTGGGTCAATGAGGGTAATATGACCTCACATATATCTTGGTCATCAAATGGTACTCTTGGCTTTGTGAATCTGGCTCCCACCTTTGCCCCACGACTTCAAAGAAATCTTGGTCCATTTCCTAAAAGTGTCATGAAATGACTTTGAATTGTGACATTCAAGGAGTAAAATAAGGTGTCTGCCATATCACATAAATGTATCGTTTGCCTTTCTTGGTGCCCTTCCCATAGCCAAAATTTGAACACCAAGCGCTTAAATTTAAGAAAAAAAATTGTGCACTTTCGCATGATGGCCAAACTTCTTTGGACCTTGCGTCCTCTTATGGGCTAGTTATGCCCTTGACCCTAGTTGATCAAATCTTTTTTTTGGACCTTGTGTCCTCTTAAAGGCTACTCTTGCACTTTTCCATTAATTAAACTTTAATCGGACCTTGTATCCTCATATGGGTCGATCTAAAAAAATATTAATTTGCAAAATATTAATTAAAAGACCATAAATCCAATTCATGGCCATCCAAATTTAAAGCTCATTATTTATTTACTGATAAATTGGTCTCTTTTATAGACTTTTTCTTCAACGTACTTATTTAAAGAATTCGATGTGGGATTACTGTCATACATTTATTATTTAAATGTAGGAATTTTACTAAGATATTTCACTTTGTCCCAAATCGAAAAAATATCCGTTACAAAAGAAAGCTCTATGAATAATGTAATTATGTTATTTATTTTTGATATCTTAATAATTCAAGTACTTATTTATTTTAATAAATTAATTTAACATTTAAAATATAATATGAAAAATAAAAAATAGGGTAAATAGCACAAAACGTCCCTACCTATTGAGGGTATTGTGGAAAACGTCCCTACCTTCTAAATTTTGGCAATTTTACCCTTACCTACTGAATTTCTTGCGCAAAAGGTCCTTCAGTCCAAAATCATAGGGGTAAATTAGTCCAACCACTTTTTTCACGTATATATTACTTCTTTTAAAATTAGGGGACTTCCCATGCAATTTTCAAAATTGCACGGCAGGCCCCCGTCCCCAAATCTGATGGCTGAATCTTCTAACCTGTCCACCAATTATAATAGGCTCAGCAATTCGTCCCATGCTCAAGGCTAAGTGCTAATCGAATGGCTGGCTAAGATTCCAATGACGAGGCTCCCAAGTGCTCGGTTGAATCCTCGATTAAATGTGGCACCTTTAGAGACATAACGCAAGAGAACATGTCCAGGTAATTATTCAATTATGTTTATGCAAGTATATGGGGCAGATCATTTTTCTCATATCTATGCATCATTATGTATAGTACATGAACTTAATTCATACCGGTAGAACATAACCTATATCCTCATGAATGATGATATTCTTTGAAGTAATATTTTGGTGCGTGTAAATGAATGATGATATTCTTTGAAGTAATATTTTGATTAAGCAAGGTTGTTGTCATTGTTGTAATGAAAATACACATTTGTCCCTCAATTCTCTTCTCTTATTCTCACGGTTTTATAACATGATTAAATTTGATGGGTCTTGATATATATTATTATCTCACGGATTTTCTCATGAAATTACCAATGGGAAAAGTCCATTACTAAATTTTATCAATGGATGTACCGTCGGTAAAATAGATATTTTCATTTAGTGGTGTCATAATTAAAGTAAAGTAAATGTCATATAGTGGTGTCATATAGTGCTTGTATTTTTGCGCTAGGGATGCCTAGTGTATATGTATCTTATTTTCACCTACCTTTAGTGTAACATTTTGTACTTAGGTAGTGCTGTTGTTTGTTTTTTTTCCACTAGAATGCCCGTGTATTTGTACGCTTTTTGATCTATATATTTTTACATTCGATCAACAAAAAGTTGATCTTGAGTTCCAAATTTATAAAGTTGTCTACATATACAACAATATATTGCCTGTGCAAATTTCATAACAAAAATATGTAATCTTTAAATTCGAAGTCTATATTTGACTATTTAAACGTCAAAATGTTAAGAACATGTATAGTAGATTTTGTAAAAAATGTTAGGTTCATTGACTTATAACTAATTACTTTCATTATAGTGCATGCCTGACCCCAAGTTCTTATCAAGTAATTAACTTTAGCCAATAGATATTTATATGTTTGTGTTAGAATTTGTTGACCTTCTCGTCCTCCTCGCTCTCTACATATTAACCTTTTTGAGCAAAAGATTTTGAAACATTGCAACTCTGACATCGAAGAAGGAAATGCACACATTGAAGGACAATGATGTATATATTGAACTAGCACATACAGATACAACGTTATACATGCCATGGGTTGCAACAAATCCACATAGATAGCAGAGGGAAGGTACGGCCCTTATTCTATTCTTTCATCCGATTTACGAAGAGTGGGCGGGGAACTTCCTTCGAGATAAGATTTGGGCCGGGTGATTACAAACTATATGGATGTCCTGTTGAACAAGTCATTTGTATAAGCAAACATTGAAACCAAGAAAAAATGCAGTAAATAAAGAAAGAAATATAATCCCTAAAACCGAAGTCTTGTAAACATATTTCTTGTTTGTGTACATAATTAAGATCAAAACTTGTTATCTATCTTTGATACACGATTGCATTCTATTCCACGGAACATCCTATATAAAGAAAAAGTACTTATTGATTCTTTTCTTCCTATCAAAAGTGATGAAGTACATTGCAATTGCAGTTTATAGTAACTATAAGAAGCTTCTACATAAGCCTCAATGAACCACATTCATCTACATTCTTCACACTTAGACGTGTGGTGTTGGGTATCCACCCCTTGTCTTGGGGTGGATCAATGGTCGAAGCCCAATAAATTAGACCAATTAAGAAGGTCCAATGGCCATTTTGATTGAGAATGTGGATAGCAATTTTAGTTAAATTCCAAAACTATCATATTAAGAAACCCATAGGAAAAATACAAAGGAGAATCCCACTAGGACTTTAATTCGATGCCCGTAATTATAATTCTATATTGGGGCATTGAGGAGTAGAATCAAGGGGTGAGTGCATGAAAGAAAAAACCAATTCACCCCAAAATAGAGAGAAAATATGAGAGCAAATGTGCATAAAATAAGCAGAATTTGGGCAGCCTACGCAACAGTGATCAAACATTGATATCAGAGTGGTATGGGGTCCGATCATCATGAAATTTGGATAGAATGTTAACGATTCATTTTTATTAAAATCCAAAAGTTAAGATCACGATCCATAGGTTCATTTGTGAAAATATTCTGAACAATGGAAAAATTTTGTTAACATCTTTTCTTTGTTATTTTTGAGTAGTATTGCCAAGAACTTTTTCTTGAGATAGTTGTGATTGGGTGAATTGATATTGTTGCTTTTGAGAGATTCTGTCTTTGATAGACAAGGATTATTTGTATGCCAAGACTTGTGTTCTTTAAATTGGTTAATGAGCCTCTAGTGTTGACTAGAGAGGCTTAACGGGATTTCATCTTTTTAAGATGATGAGACGTTGTTAGCATGCCAAGACTCGTGTTCTTGAGGTTGGTTGTACCGTACCTCTACTATTGACTAGCGAGAAAATTATGAGTTTCCATCTTTGTTTGATGGTGGTTTATTATTGTTGCCAAGACGTGTTTTTGATGTAGATAGGTTTTGCCTCTAGTATTGACTAGAGAAAAAAATATTGTACCCATTATTATTGATATAATAGAACAATATTCGGAGTTAGGTGGTGGACGTATGCACATTGTCAAACCACGTTAAATATTAATCGTTAATTTCATGGATTATTGATTTTGCACGAGAGGAAAAATTAATTATATTCCGTTTCATGATTTATTCAAATTATTGTTTTTTTTTTCTTCTTGTGATTCCTTAAATACATCAATATTAGTAAATAGAGTGTGTAATTAATGAATGAATATAGGGAATACAACATTCCTTATCTATGTAATCAAAATTTTTAGTACGAATGAAAAAATATGTGTCAATTAATAAAATAAAAACTAAAAAGTGTACTATTGTTAAAGTATGGTCTGGATAAAATGGTCCATAAAATGATTTTCATTTTATTGAGCTTTTAATATATTATATATATATATATATATATATATATATATAATGTACATGTTAGACTTTGAATAGGAAAATTGAACCCAGCCTACATGTGACTTGTTGAAAACAAAATTTGAATGATATACATGTGGCCTTTTTCAACAACTTGAACTGTTCATCTAGTGATTCATCCGTGTGTTCCCTTCCCGTTCCCCCACTAGTAATAGGCCCTTATGGCTTCCCTCTTTACCTCGCGCTCCAGCCCTCAAGGTCCTCGTGTTGATTTGACAAGACGATAGAAAAATGGAGCTATATTCGAATGTGTTTCAAAATGTACATATCAAGTGAACCCGGGAGTTCCCCCAAACACTTCAGGAGGCTGCATGACTGCATTGCTGTTGCAGCCACCAAGAGCCACCGTGAAGCGGTCGGAGGAACTCTAGGGAACTCCTGATGTTTCTCAACTCTCCTTATGCAGCATGCAATGTGGTAACCTAATTCTGTAGACACGGCTATTTATATAATCAATGCAGCCTTCTTCGCAATGCAGGAAGACAATGCACCTGATAAGCCAAAAGGGCATTGTACCTGGATACAATTGTGGGTTATGTTCAAGTTCTTGAATATTGATGAATATTCAGTTCTATTTTTGTTTCCTTGTCTTCTCTAGAACCTCGGTTCTATTCCCATAGTGTTACTATTTCTGGTAATAATGAAGGGCATGCAATGAAATATATATATGTTTTACCAACATAACCAGACTATTTAAAGATGTTCAACCTAATAATTTAACAGAAAAATTCAAAACGGCCAGAAAAAAATAAACCTTCTTCCTTCATGCACCGATATCATATACTTCTTCTTCTCCGCCATGTTGGGATTTTTATTGTCGCGTTGCACTTTTTCCAAGAAGAAAATTTCCGTTTGCTTTTGCCATTGGTTATGTTTTTGCTACCGCTACGTGTGAAAGCCATGCCCAATGTTCTGAAAAGATTCAAAAAGATGAATCAGGAGAAAAATGTAGATTTCAAATATAAGATTTGTTCCTTGTACCAAAACCAAAAATTTGTTCGAATGACATCGCATTAACAATGATTGTTGGGTAAAACTAAGAAACCAAAATGAAAGATTAAGAAAGATACATACAAGTCAAAATATCCGCTCGAAATTGAACGTAGTAGATAAATTTTTTGGAAATCAGTTGGATAAATCACAATAAACTAGATAGAGATTTTGAATTTTTTTTTTTTTGCTGTGTGAAATAAGAGAGTAAAGTATGAGACATAATGAATTAAATGACTATCAATCCAATGATTTGATAGCTTGCAAGATTTACTCCATTAAATTAGGAAGATACATTTGGTCCCTTTACATATATTTAAAAATACATAAAAAAGGAAATAATACATTGTTAAGATTCAATAAATTTGAACGAAAGTAAGTATAAATAACTAAATTAACGAAGACAATATACTTAAAAAATGTGGATGTCCTAATTTTTATTTATAGATAAAGAAATAGATTGTGTACTTGTTGTACTTTGACGGGACAAAATAAACCCAGTCAACATGTGACGGGACGTGTTAAATACAAGATTTCAATGATATACACGTTGTCTTCTCTCGAGCTTTTAATCAAGTGGTTAATCAGCACGTTCCCTTCCCCTTCCCCATAGTAATAGGCCCTTCTGGGTTCCACCTTTCCCCCATGTTCCAACCCTCTAGGTCCTCATGTGTTGATTTGACAAGACGGTAGAAAAATAAAGGTCTATTTGGCTAGATCAAGTGTGTTTGTAAATGTGTATGTCAAGTGAACCCGGGAGTTCCCCCAAACACTTCAGGAGGCTACATGACTGCATTCCTATTGCAGCTACCAAGAGCCACCATGAAGTGGTCAGAGGAACTCTAGGGAACTCCTGATGTTGCTCAATACTCTCCTTATGCAGCCTGCAATGTGGTAACCTAATTCTGTTGACACACCTATTTATATAATCAATGCAGCCTTCTTTGCAATGCAGGAAGACAATGTACCTGATAAGCAAAACCCTTGAGCATTGTACCTGGATACAAATGTAGGTTATGTTCAGGTTCGAGAATATTGTTGAATAGTCCTTTCTCTTTTGTTTCCTTGTCTTCTCTAGAACCTCGGTTCTATTCCGATAATGTTACTATTCCTGTAATAATGAAGGGCATGCAATATGACAGTACATATTTAACCAACATAAAAAGACTATTTAACGAAGTTCAACCTAATAATCTTGTCTGTTTTACATATATTTACGCGACAATGGCCACAATCTGTCTAATTAGTGAACATAACTTGCACAAATTCACATCAGTTAAACAGCCTTTTGTCCATATGAAAAGAGAGAAAAAGATAGTACTTTTTCAGAGATTCAGATAGGAAATACCAAAGAATATATGGCCACATGTTAAGAAGAATGATTCTCCACTCTTAACTTGTCACACAATACTGACCAAGTTCAATATTTAAAAATCATGGAATATGATTTGTATAGGTGCAAGCCGACACGAAGATATTAGTCTTATGAAAAACCCATGGTTCAGACTAAGCTTTTACAGCATGTACTTGATATGTAAGGGACACGTGAGATACTGTCAATTTTTCTGTCCAATACTGTATAGTCGGATATGTAGTGTTACCAATGCAGAGTAAAGATAAATTCATGGGGTTAAAATGTAAAAAGCTTCAAAGAGGACTACTTCAACATGAACAAAACTTGGACATTCTGTGTAAATGAACCTTGCCAAGAATGTAGGCCAAATGATGAAAACAGAATAAATGACTAACATCTCTATCTTTCGATCCTTATTGCTTTCTAAGTTTCACGTGTTTCTGTTCAAATGCATAATTTCTACGTGTACGTGATATCATAATTAAGCATCCTCGAGTAGGTTAGAATGCTTGAAATGGGATCAATTAAGAGGTTGAATTAAGCACAAGAATGATACAATAAATCTACAGCACCTTTTTGTTGCCTTAAACGTTGCAATTTTAATTCTCTATAATGCAGTTGGTCCACAGTTGGGGCTAGGTTAAAGGGCTAGTCCTATAATCCTCAGTTTTCATTCTGTAGAAGAACTGAAATCTTGGCCGACGGGGTCTTGATAGGACTCAAGAAACATTACTGAACACATACTATATATACCAGTAGTTAATATTGGCTTACCAAACAGGAACTGAATTAAGAGGCAGATCAGGTTTACACTAGAGTTCCCTCGACACTTCATTGAGTAATCATCAGTACCAACTCACTGAATGGTTATCTGATATTATGTAGTTTTCAAGATCAGTGGTGGAATGGTTGATAAGACACAAATGAATTATCAACTACAGAAGGCAGTTGTCACTTTCCAACTAGTCGTAGAACATTTCTATAGAGGGCCTTAAAACTCTGCCAATAGTGCCTTAATAGTACTAGCATGATTAGTAGATATTGGTTTATAAGAAACTCATGAAACGAGTCAAAAAGCGGAAGAGGTTTCCACTAGACTCGACTACTTCATTGAGTACTCTATTGAGGGATGAATTAAATATCAAAATATTAACCAACATATAAGGATTTGGACTACTACTCTTAATAAGGTTGATCTTTTAAGATAGAACCTCAAATCTTGTTATACTCTCTTCAATGAACATTCCCCGAGCACTCATTGAAGTGTTTGGGGGAACTCTCGTGGTCATTTAATATCATATCATTTTCAATGTCATGGAATGGTTGATCAGTCGGTTATGAATTATTGACTGATGGTGAATCGGTCAACAATTACATCGAATCTTCTCCCCACCCCCAAATACTCACACTGTAGTCTTTTACATTGTTTGGAATTGTGATTGACATCTATTTGTCAATAAATGCAAACTTATGGAAGCATTTAAAAGATTTTCATTGGTTCCATTTAAGTCCTCATACTTTAATTTTTGTAACATTTGGATCCCCATTCATGGATTCTGCCCAAAAGAGAGAAGCTCGGCAATTTTATCGGAAGACTGAATCCATCGTCGCGACTATTCATACAACTATAACGAAGTTTTAAGAACGTTTTCTCAACTAGATTAAACATTAAAATAACAATATAAATTTGAAAACAATTTTGAATTATGTTTTTGAAGCAAAACTAGGAGTATAAAATTTAATTTCTTCTCATTCCCAAATTCAAATTACATTACTAACTAAATAAATTAATCCTTAAAGATCATAAAACTGGTCCCATATTAGGTGTCCTAAGCCAAAGGCCCACAGTGATCACAAATATGAAAAGAAAAATTCTCAGAAATAGCACTTAATTAAGCCATTTAACTATTTAATCCTACTTTCGTAAATTTTCATGTAGCAACTGTATTCGAACTTTCTTAGCTCCTTTTTTATTACACTGTCGTAAATTTTCAGCTTCAACGCCTTTTGAGACAAAATCGAGTACTTCCTACATGAAGCTTTCACTTTTCCTCTCTTTTGAGTTTGGACTCAATTATCGTTTGACCTCAATTGTCTATTTCTACTAGGGTCAAGAACAACGAGGCACAAATTTTCCGTATATAAACTAAATATTTACTCAATTCATAGTCGAGCAAAGATACAACTAATCTCTAATCGACCAATCTAACTAGTAGCTAACTAAACAATCTTGATCTAGAGTTTGGAATGTTGCTAGCTGATAAATACATTTTGTGCACTTATTCAGACTTTAAAACTATAGCTTTTGTCCCGTTATTTTATATATTTTCTACTTAATTTAGTGTATTTTCCTTTGTATTTCAATTTCGGACCAGTTTCTAAGCAATTGGAGAAGAATGCCGGAAAGAGCAACAACTTGGCGAATGTTTAGGAAGTACAAGAACACAATTGCACTCAATAAAAGCTTGAAGGACCATATAGGAGGTTGTTGAAAGATTTGAGGGCTAAAGAATCCAAAATCCAAAGTTGGAAGACTAAAATGTGCAAACAAAATATTTAAGCTGGGTGAATGCCCAACGTCACAATCGCCCAATAGAAACAAATTATTTTGCCTGGCGAATGCCCAGATTTACACTGGGAGATCGCCCAGTGCAATTTTCTGCCAATGATTTTTTTTTTTTTTTGTGACTTTTTTAATCCGACTCTAATGAGGAAACTTTTTAGGCCATGATTTTATGATATTTTGGGACACGATGATATTATATATATATATATATATATATATATATATATATATATATATATATATATAATATGAGTTCTTAACCCAAAAATAGAAAGTCAATTATTGGGAGATTTTAAAAAGAGAATTGAGAAACGAATATCAAGATCCATTCTTTCAAATTTTCTTCTTATCTGAGTGGTGGATTCTATATTTTCTTTACGTTTTCTTCCTCTTAGTATGCTAGGCTAGATTTATTTTATGCTAGAATCATGATGAAACTTGTATCATGAATCTTTAATTCTTTGAACTTAATCTCTGATATTCAAACACGTTTTTAATTTTGAACAATTGATATTGATTTTTTTCATCTACAATTATATGCACAATAATTATATGATTTTTGTGGCTTGTTTTACTATCGAGAGATTGAAAATATGTTAAACATTGTATCAATTGTCGTAGAGGTTGATAAATGATAGAGATATACCAGCTATACTTACATGATCTTTAAGTATTTACAAATTTTAATGCATTCTTGTATGTTTGCATCCGTCATAGAGATATAGCCGGGTTACATATACGGATATGTTTAATTCTACTCGAGAGAGATTGTTAAACCAATTAGAAATATTGATTTTCATAATTAATTCATGCAAAAATATGATATAGTCCCACATTAAGACAATAACCTATGTAAAATTGCGTGTTCTTGTATGTCTATTTTTTTCTCTGCGATATTATTGCTCTCAATGATATAAAATTAGGGTCAATAATTCTTGTCAGTGATTTTATTTGTTTAATATTTTGCAAGTGTACGGATCACACAAGTAATAAAGTGGGTTATGAGTCCAAGTATCGTACCCACATAAATTTTGATAATTCCATTGCAATTATACTAACCATAACAAAATCTGTTAACTTTGGAAATTTGGTTTCTTAAACTAATTAAATTCTTAACTAAAAATAATAAATAATTATAAGTCAAACAAATAAGAGATTAACTTAGAAAAGAATTACTTTAAAATTGGAAAAGAAAAGCGTACTAAAATCCCGAATCCACTTATACCAATTCTCTTTAATCCAAACCGTTGAATTTGATAGCATGAATTAATTATGAAGATCAATATTTCTAATTTGTTTAACAATCACTCTCGAGTAGAATTAAACATATCCCTATATATAGAATTAAATATATCCCTATATATGACCCCACTATATCTCTATGACGGATGCAAACATACAAAAATGCATTAGAATTTGTGAATACTTAAAGATCACGTAATGTGAATATTTAAAGATCACGTACTACGATCTCTTGATGGTAAAATAAGTCACAAGACTCGTACAACTATTGCACACATAATTGTAGATGAAGAAAATCAATATCAATTATTCGAAATTAAAACGCGTTTATATATCAAAACTAGGTTCAAAGAATCAAATGATCATTTTACAAGCTTCATCATGATCCTAACATTAAAAGAATTTAGCCTAACATACTAAGAAGAAGAAAACAAAACGAAAAACAAAACATTGAAACCATCACCCGGATATGAAGAAAACTTGAAAGATAAAATCTTCAACTTGATCTTCGTTTAAATCTTGAAAGGATGAATCTTGATCTTCGTTTCTTGATTTCTCTCTTATTTTTCTCTCTAAATCGGCTCCCAAATCGGCTCTAATCAGGCTCTAATCCGGCTCTTTTTTGTTCTGAGTTAATAACTTATATATATAGTTCTATAATTGTGTCCCAAAAGATCCCCAAAAACTATTAAAATCGCATCCCAAAAGATTTCCTAATTAGAGTCGAACACGAAAAGAAAACAAAATCAATCGACATAAATACACTAGGCAGCTGTTTTTCATATGGCCATAACTTCTTGTAGAAAATTACAAATTGAGATCCGTAAAAAGTGGTGGACTCGTAATTCAATTATCTTTCCAATGGTGTATCATTTACCTTTTGAATATTTTAATACCAAAATTTGTGCTTGAATTTCTCCACATTCTTCGGTTTCTCAATTCGGTTCTTTGACTTTCAAGTGTTTAATCAGTTTTGCTTTAACTCTTCATTGTTACTCCAACAAACCTTAAACTTATTGATTTTATCTTCTTTCTCATCCTCCAATAGTTGGCTCTTGATATTCACTTAAAAAACTCAACTTACTCGTCGATTTCACCAAATTGTTGCTATTTCCGTCCATTCTTCTCCAATTGTTTATAAACGGATCCAAAACTGAAATAGGAAGAATAATACACTAAATTAATTATAAAATCAATAAAATGATGGTATAAAAACTTAGTTTAAAGACCTGAATAAGTGCACAAAATGCACTTCTCAGACTCCCCCAAACTAAATATTTGTTTGTCCTCGAAAGAAAATAAGATTAAACTACAAATTTAAACTAAGCTAAAAGAATTAAAAAGAATTGAGTTAGTGTTAAAATTTCTTACCATATGCCTCGGGTTCGAATATAAAGTAACTCTTTAAGAAATATATTAAACAACACCACAAATTTTTTTACTTATCCATTGCCTTTTGACCTTACACACTAGCCAAATATTGGACCACGAACAATATCGTGTTGTTGATATTTTTATAATCTCGAACCCTTTGATGTCATTAATACGATGCCTTTTCAAATTAAGTGGTAAAAATTAGAAACTTGTATTCCTAGAATTAAGATGGTGAGTAATTTCTAAATTCACATCTTTAGTCTCGGGGACCTAAACTAGCAATCCTTATCGAACACTTCTAACTCTTTTTATTTTATTTAACTAATATAAACAGACTTACATCTTGTGCAATACTTCTCTCTCACATGCTTTCTATGTGATGAATGTAGCGATCTTTGGGCCGTTGACTCCCAAATCAGATGATTATAAGGCATCAGAAAATACCCTAACAGACTTAATTGCTCGAGTCCCATAGGCTATAAGAGAAGTAAAGATGTAATTTTTTTTTATAATGACCCATGTAGAGAGCTTTGGGCCGATGACTCCCAAGTTAGATGACTATAGTGCACCAAGTTTAAAATACCCTAACAGGTTTAATTGATTGAGTCAAATAATTTATTTTAATTTTTTTTTATCAGCAGTGAGTAGTACTCGATTTAGATTCCTTAACCACAACCTATTCAACCAAAGATGAGACCCATAAAATCCAAACCATCAAAATTCTAAAAAAACATGTATTAACTTTAACACCCCCAAACTATTTTCAATTTAGGAACGAAATTTTCACAATAATCCTAAGTTAATAATATCAACCCATACACTCAAGTCTCGTTTTCAATAAGTGATAAGTCAATAGTGGCTACATGCTTCAAATCTAGTCTAACGTGGATAAGTATTCAGATAAAAGCACGAGTTAAAATATTGTCTAATATTCTAACTAAAAGCGTACTTAAATTCAAACAAATATTATCATTGGCGGCAAGATATTCAACACTAGCTATAAATTTTTATTTTTATTTTTTGAAATATGAAATATTAATAATTTAAAAAAAGAAGAAGAAATTTGCAGTTATACAGACCCAAATAATAAGCAAATTCAAAATAATTAAGTATCTTGATACTTAACCCACCCCAAACTAAAATATTACATTGACTCCAATATAATAGCAAAATAAAGCAAATAAAGGAGGAAAAAGATCAGTTATTCCCTAGATATAAATGTGGAGAAGATGGATATGGCTGGTTGAAAGTCCGGTTGAGGTGGACTCAGATGTAGTCTTGGGGACTCTTGGTCCAAAGATGGACATCCTGCGATTGACATGATGAAGCTTTATAAGTGCTTTATAAGTGCATTAAACATCTTTGGACCTTGCGACCTCTTATGCTATTGGCCATAGTTGATCAATTCTTTTCAAAGATCTCTTAAAGGCTACTCTTGCACTTTTCCATTAATTAAACTTTAATAGGATCTTGTATCCTCATATGGGTCGATCTAAGAAAATATTAATTAAAAGACCACAAATCTAATTCATGGCCATCCAAATGTAAAGCTCATTATTTATTTATTGATAAATTGGTCTATTTTATAGACTTTTCCTTCAACGTACTTATTTAAAGAATTCGACGTGGGATTACTATCATACATTATTGTTTAAATGTAGGGACTTTAGTAAGATATTTCACTTTGTCCCAAATCGAAAAAATACCCGTTACAAAATAAAGCTCTATAAATAATGTAATTTTGTTATCTATTTTTTATATCATAATAATTCAAGTACTTATTTATTTTAATAAATTACTTTAACATTTAAAATATAATATGAAAAATAAAAAATAAATAAATTCAAAATTAAAAGGGGCAAGGGGTTAGCTGGGACGGGGCAAAAAATAAAAAATAAATAAATTTAAAATTAAAAGGGGTAAGGGGTTTCCCTTCCCCTGCCTCACTTTAAGTGGGGATCGGGGCTGGGATGGGGCAGAAAATTCTCCATAGGGTGCCCGCCTCACCCTGTCCTGTTGTCATCCATACATGATACCTTTTATATATGAATCCATTGTTATATTGAAATACACATTTCTCTCTCAATTCTCTTCTCTTATTCTCACCGTTTTATAACGTAATTAAATTTGATGGGTCTTGATATATATTATTATCTACGTGGATTTTTTTTCATGAAATTACCAATGGGAAAAGTCCATAACTAAATTTTATCAATGGATGTAATGTCGGTAAAATAGATATTTTCATATAGTCGTGTCATAATTAAAGTAAAGTTGATCTTGAGTTCCAAATTTATAAAGTTGTCTACATATATAACAATATATTGCCTGTGCAAATTTCATAACAAAAATATGTATTCTTTGAACTCAAAGTCTATATTTGACTATTTAAACATAAAAAATGTTAAGAACATGTAAAGTAGATTTTGTAAAAATTGTTATGTTCATTGACTTATAACTAATTACTTTCATTATAATGCATTTCTGACCCCCACGTTCTTATCAAGTAATTAACTTTAACGTACAAATATTTGTATCTTTGTGTTAGAATTTGTTGACCTTCTTGTCCTCCTTCCTCTCGTATGTGTCCTCCTTCCTCTCTACATACGAACCTTTGTGCAAAAATATTTGCAATAAATTTCGAAATATTGCGACACCGATGTCTAAGAAGGGAATGCACACATTGAAGGACATTGATATATATATTGAACTAGCTCATACAGATACTACGTTATACACGCCATAGGTTGCAATAAATCCACATAGATAGCAGAGGAAAGGTACGACCCTTATTCTATTCTTCCATCCGATTTACGAAGAGCGGGCGGGGAACTTCCTTCGGATAAGATTTAGGCCGGGGCATTACAAATTAAATGGATGTCCTGTCGAACAAGTCATTTGTATAAGCAAACATTGAAACCAAGAAAAATACAGTAAAGAAAGAAAAAAATATAATCCCTAATACCAAAGTCTTGTAAACATATTTCTTTTTGTATACATAATTACGATCAAAACTTGTTATCTATCTTTGATACACGTTGCATTCTATTCCACGGAACATCCTATATAAATAAAAAGTACTTATTGATTCTTTGCTTCCTATCAAAAGTGATGAAGTACATTGCAATTGCAATTTATAGTAACTATAAGAAGCTTCTACATGAGCCTCAATGAACCACATTCATATATATTCTTCACTCTTAGACATGTGGTGTTGGGTATCCACCCCTTGTCTTGGGGTGGATCAATGGTCGAAGCCCAATAAATTAGACCAATTAAGAAGGTCCAATGGCCATTTTGATTGAGAATTTGGATAGCAATTTTAGTTAAATTCCAAAACTATCATAATAAGAAACCCATAGGAAAAAGAAAAAGGAGAATCCCACTAGGTCTTTAATTCGATGCCCTTAATTATAATTCTTTATTGGGGCATTGAGGAGTAGAATCAAGGGGTGAGTGCATGAAAGAAAAAACCAATTCACCCCAAAATAGAGAGAAAATATGAGAGCAAATGTGCAGATAATAAGCAGAATGTGGGCAGCCTACGCAACAGTGATCAAACATTGATATCAGAGTGGTAAGGGGTCCGATCATCATGAAATTTGGATAGAATGTTAACGATTCATTTTTATTAAAATCCAAAAGTTAAGATCACGATCCAACGGTTCATTTGTGAAACTATTATGAACAGTGGAAAAAATTTGTTAACATCTTTTTTTTGTTATTTTTGAGTAGTATTGCCAAGAACTTTTTCTTGAGATAGTTGTGATTGGGTGAATTGATATTGTTGCTTTTGAGAGATTCCGTCTTTGATAGACAAGGATTATTTGTATGCCAAGACTTGTGTTCTTTAAATTGGTTAATGAGCCTCTAGTGTTGACTAGAGAGGCTTAACGGGATTTCATCTTTTTAAGATGATGAGACGTTGTTAGCATGCCAAGACTCGTGTTCTTGAGGTTGGTTGTACCGTACCTCTACTATTGACTAGAGAGAAAATTATGAGTTTCCATCTTTGTTTGATGGTGGTTTATTATTGTTGCCAAGATGTGTTTTTGATGTAGATAGGTTTTGCCTCTAGTATTGACTAGAGAAAAAAATATTGTACCCATTATTATTGATATAATAGAACAATATTCGGAGTTAGGTGGTGGACGTATGCACATTGTCGAACCACGTTAAATATTAATCGTTAATTTCATGGATTATTGATTTTGCACGAGAAGAAAAATTAATTATATTCCGTTTCATGATTTATTCAAATTATTGTTTTTTTTTTTCATGTGGTTCCTTAAATACATCAATATTAGTAAATACAGTGTGTAATTAACAAATGAATATAGGGAATACAACATACCTTATCTATGTAATCAAAATTTTTAGTACGAATGAAAAAATATGTGTCAATTAATAAAATAAAAACTAAAAAGTGTACTATTGTTAAAGTATGGTTTGGATAAAATTGTCCATAAAATGATTTTCATTTTATTGAGCTTTTAATATATTATAAATTATATATACATAATATACCTGTTAGACTTTGAATAGGAAAATTGAACCCAGCCTACACGTGACTTGTTGAAAACAAAATTTCAATGATATACATGTGGCCTTTTTTAACAACTTGAACTGTTCATCTAGTGATTCATCCGTGTGTTCCCTTCCCGTTCCCCCACTAGTAATAGGCCCTTATGGCTTCCCTCTTTACCCCGCGCTCCAGCCCTCAAGGTCCTTGTGTTGATTTGACAAGACGATAGAAAAATGGAGCTATATTCGAATGTGTTTCAAAATGTACATATCAAGTGAACCCGGGAGTTCCCCCAAACACTTCAGGAGGCTGCATGACTGCATTGCTGTTGCAGCTAGCAAGAGCCACCGTGAAGCGGTCGGAGGAACTCTAGGGAACTCCCGATGTTCCTCAACACTCTCCTTATCCAGCATGCAATGTGGTAACCTAATTCTGTAGACACGGCTATTTATATAATCAATGAAGCCTTCTTCGCAATGCAGGAAGACAATGCACCTGATAAGCCAAAACCCTTGAGCATTGTACCTGGATACAATTGTGGGTTATGTTCAAGTTCTTGAATATTGATGAATATTCAGTTCTCTTTTTGTTTCCTTGTCTTCTCTAGAACCTCGGTTCTATTCCCATAATGTTACTATTTCTGGTAATAATGAAGGGCATGCAATGAAATATATATATATTTTACCAACATAACCAGACTATTTAAGGATGTTCAACCTAATACTCGTCTGATTTACATATATTTACACGAAAATTTCCCCAATCTGTCTAATTAATTGGGATGTTTATGAGTTTGCCTATTAGCTAATATAACTTGCAGGATTCACATCAGTGAAAAAAGCATTTTTTATCCATTGAAAAGAGAGAAAAAGGTAGTATTTTTTCAGAGATTCAGAGAAGATATACCAAAGAATATATGGCCCCATGCTATGAAAAATGATTCTCCACTCTTAACATGGCACACAATACAGACCAGGTTCAAGATTTAAAAATCTTGGGATTTGAGTTATATGGTAAGTATAGGCAAGACGGCATGAAAATATGAGTCTTATGAAATACCCATGATTCAGGTTAAGCTTTTATGGCATGCAGGCAAGAAGACAAGAATACAGTTTCGCACCCCAGAGTTTCGAGGTTGCGACAAGGCTTGTTCGTTATGGATGGTGTGTGAAACGGGTATCCTTAGTTATAGCGAAAGCCAAAGATTGTGACATAATCAATTAAACATAGCAGAAGAGGATAATAGGTAGACCCTGTCTTTTGATTCATTACACCTCCAATAAAATAGGTCGTTATATGAACATAGGTTTAACTAAAACCTTGAGATACAACCATTATGACCTTGTTTCACCATGGCACATGACAAACCATTACGTCTCATTAATGCCACACGTTTTTTCAGCCCATTTCAAAAGCTCTACAAAATACTTCAACAAAAAGGGAGGTTCACATAAGTTCCTAAAGACGAGTTCATCTAGGCTTTTGTATTACATCACGTAAGAGGGGTTACAAGAGGTTCCATAGTCCAAAAGTCGTAAATGTCTACAAAAAGATAGGTCAATTCATAATTTGGGAGCCTGGGTCAGTGAGGGTAATATGACCACACATCTATCTTGATGATCAAATGGTACTCATGGCTTTCTGAATCTGGCTCCCACCTTTGCCCCACGACTTCAAAGAAATATCAGTCCATTTCCTAAAAGTGTCATGAAACGACTTTGAATAGTGACATTCAAGGTGTAAAATAAGGTGTCTACCATATTGCCAATAAATGTATCGTTTGTCTTTCTTAGTGCCCTTCCCATAAGTAAAATTTGTACACCAAGCGCTCAACTTTAAAAAAATAAATTTGTGGACTTTCGCACGATGGCCAAACTTCTTTGGACCTTGCGTCCTCTTATGGGCTACTTATGACCTTGGCCATAGTTAATCAATTCTTTTATTTGGACCTTGTGTCCTCTTGCACTTTTCCATTAATTAAACTTTAATCGGACCTTGTATCCATATATGGGTCTATCTAAGAAAATATTAATTTGCAAAATATTAATTAAAAGACCACAAAACCAATTCATGGCCATCCAAATGTAAAGCTCATTATTTATTTGCTGATAATTGGTCTCTTTTATAGACTTTTCCTTCAACGTACTTATTTAAAGAATTCGATGTGGGATTACTGTCATACATTTATTGTTTAAATGTAGGGACTTTACTAAGATATTTCACTTTGTCCAAAATCGAAAAAATATCCGTTACAAAAGAAAGCTCTATAAATAATGTAATTTTGTTATTTATTTTTAATATCTTAATAATTCAAGTACTTATTTATTTTACTAAATTACTTTAACATTTAAAATATAATATGAAAAATAAAAAATAAATAAATTCAAAATTAAACGGGGTAAGGGGTTTCTCTTCCCCTGCCCCGCTTTAAGTGGGGATCAGGCAAGGACAGGCGTAAAATCCCCCGGCCACCCCCCGCAAATTTCTACATAGTATTCTTTATATATGAGTCTATTGTTATAATAAAATACACACTTTCTCTCAAATTCTCTTATCTTATTCTCACAGTTTTATAACATAATTAAATTTGATGGGTCTTGATATATATTATTATCTACGTGGATTTTTCTCATGAAATTATCAATGGGAAAAGTCCATTAGTAAATTTTATCAACGGATGTACCGTCGGTAAAATGGATATTTTCATATGGTGGTGTCATAATTAAAGTAAAGTTGATATTGAGTTCCAAATTTATAAAGTTGTCTACATATATAACAATATATTGTCTGTGCAAATTTCATAACAAAAATTTGTATTCTTTGAATTCAAAGTCTATATTTGACTATTTAAACATAAAAAATGTTAAGAACATGTATATTAGATTTTGTAAAAATTGTTATGTTCATTGACTTATAACTAATTACTTTCATTATAGCGCCATACTGACCCCAAGTTCTTATCAAATAATTAACTTTAACGTACAAATATGTGTATGTTTGTGTTAGAATTTGTAGACCTTCTTGTCCTCCTCCCTTTCTATATACTAACCCTTTTGAGCAAAAGATTTTGAAACATTGGGACACCGATGTCGTAGATGCGAATGCACCCATTGAAGGACATATATATATATATATAGTGAGGAATACACGAAGAAAGAGAATAAATGGCTAAGTGAGATCAATGTATATTGTAGTGTATATTTCAGCTTAGAGAATAAGATACAAGCTGCCTATATATATGTACTTTCATTTATATGCAGTATATATACAATCTAGTATAATTAAAGAAAACAAAACGTGAAGATGTTGGTATGGATTTGTTACAACAATCTGCAATTTGAATAGCTTCTAGTCTTTTCTAATTTTAATTGCAATTTGTTATGCAAGTTTCCATTTCATCATCCTTTTCCTTTCTGGTTTGGTCATTTGAGTCCCTGAACTTCCTTTCTCTAACACCCCTCTTCAAGCTGGAGTCAACTTTAATTACTCTAAGCTTATCTCGAAGATACAAATATCTGGAGTTCATCAGAGGTTTAGTCAATATATCAACTGTTTGATCTACAACTGATTACCAACTGCTTAGCTAGGATTTTGTCTCAAACAAAGTGCACATCAAGTTCTATATGCTTGGTTCTTGCATGATAGACAGGATTTGAGGCCAATGCACTTGCTCCCATGTTGTGACACCAGATTCTAGGAACTTCAGTTTGTACAACACTAAGTTCTTGTAGAAGAGATTGAGTCCAGAAAATTAGTGCAGTAGTATGAGCTAAGGTCCTATACTCTCCTCAGTGCTTGATCTTGCCACAATCTGTTGTTTTTTTGAACACCAAGAGATAAGATTACCACCCATATAAACATAGTAGCCTACGGTGGACTTCCTATCATCTGGACATGATGTCCAGTCAGCATCTCCATATGCAACAATGTTGAGATCTTGTGCTTCATGAATAATCAATCCCATATCAAAAGTTCCCTTTATATATCTAAATAGTCATTTTAGTAGACTCCAGTGAGCATCTGTTGGATTTTGGAGATATTGGCTAACTCTGTTAGCAGCAAAGGAGATGTCTGGTCTTGTGTGTGTCAAATATTGAAGTGCTTCTACTGCACTCCTGAACTGAGTTGGATTCTTTAGAAATGTTCTTTCTTCTTTACTTACTAGTCTTCCAGCTGCCATAGGAGTGACACTAGGCTTCAGATTTTCATATCCAAACCTCTTCAGTATATCCATAGCATATCTCTTTTGTAACATATGAAGTCCAATTTCATCTCTATAGAATTCAATTCCCAGAAATTTCTTCAGATTTCCCATATCCTTTAAGGCAAAGGATGCATATAGCTTCTCAATTAACTTCTATATTTTTGCTCTGTAGTTTCAGTCAAGATAATGTCATCAACATACACTAGCAAATAGATTACATGATCTTGTGATACCTGATAGAACACTAAACTATCTGCTCTGGATTGTTTAAGATCCCACTGCAAAAGTGTTTATTTCAGTGTATCATACCAGGCTCTGGGAGCCTGTTTGAGTCCATATATGGCCTTGCTGAGTTTGCACACAAATGATGGTTTAGTTTGATTTACAAAGCCATGGGGCTGCTCTATATAAACTGTTTCTTCTAGCTTTCTATTGAGAAAGGCATTGTTAATATATATCTGCCTTATTTCCCAACCTTTTGAAACTGCAATTGTAAGAATGATTTTTAAGATTGGTGTTTTAGCTACTAGGCTAAATGTTTCATAGTAGTCAACACCTGATGTTTGTGAGAACCCTTTTGCCACTAGCCTAGCTTTATATCTCTGAATTTTCCCATTTGTACCAAATTTTAGTTTGTATACCCACTTGCATCCAATGGTCTTCATTGTAGGTTCAGGAGGGACCAAGATCCATGTTTGATTTTTAATCAAAGCATCATATTCTTCCTTCATTGCTTTGCACCACTTTTCACTTTTCAGTGCTTCATCCAATTCCTGGTTCTACTTCATCTTTACAATATGAAATAGCATCAGTCATATATGCTTTTGGTTTTACAATTCTTGCCTTTGATATAGTCATCATAGGATATCTGCATTTTTCTGTTTCCTGCTCAACTTCTGGCATTTCCACCCAGATTTTTATCCCAGCCTGAGGTTCTGAAGAATCAAGTACTGAATCTCTCTGTTCAAGCTGATGTGGCTGTTCATTACCCAATCCTTCACCATTTCTTACCACCTCTTTATTTTCAACAGAAGGTCTACGTGCAGATTCATCTGTAGGATGCATCATATCAACTGAGTCTGAATTTGTTTTGTGAGAATTGTATTCAAAAGAAAGATGATGGAGAGTTGTAGGTGACCATTTGGATTGTTGTGTTTTATTGAGGAAACCTTCTTTGAAAGGAAAGACATTTTCATCAAAGACTACATGTCTAGAGATGTAAGTTCTACCACTAGAGCTTAAACACTTGAATCCTTTGTGATAAGTGCATTTTGTGCACTTATTATGACCTTTAAACTAAGCTTTTATTCCGTCAGTTTAATGAATTATTACTTAATTTTGTGTTTTAATCTCCATATTTCAGTTTTGGACCTGTTACATAGCAATTGGAGAAGAATGGATGAAAAGAGCAATAAATTGGAAGATATTTTGAAAGAATGAGGATCCAATTACACTCAATCAGAAGTTGAAGGACCAAATTGGAGATTATATAAAGTTGAAGGACCAAATTGGAGAGTATATAAAGTTGAAGGACCAAATTGGAGAGTTTATAAAGTTGAAGGACCAGATTGGACATTGTTGAAAGTTGAAGGATCAGATTAGACATTGTTGAAAATTGAAGGACCAAAGAAGATGAAATTCAAAGTTGAGGACAAAACACGCAGGTTACAACATGCAAGCCGGGCGATCGCCCAGATTAATCTTGGCGGCCAAAGAACCTTAAGAACAAACAGAGAGCAAAACGGGTCTCCAGGCGATCGCTTGGGATTTGCTCGGGCGATCGCCTGAGCTATTCCCACGGATGCGGGAGATTTTTTCCTTTTGAGTTCGACTCAATTAGGTAACTTTTGGCCCACGCTTTTTAGGTCTTTTGGCATCTCTTGGGGCACTATTAGGTAAGTATATATATGAGTTATTAACTCATATCAAGGGTTGTTCGGTTTTTATTGAGTTTTGGGGAAGAGAACATTACAAGACACACAACACGGAAGATCAAGATTCATCTATCCAAGAACGAAGATCAAGATCAAGATCAAGATTTCTTCTCACTCAAGATTTCTTCGTTCCGGTTATGAATTTCATAGTTTCTTCCTCTCCTTCTTCTCTTATTATTAGTATGTTAGGCTAGTTTATTTTGTGCTAGGATTACGATGAAGTTTGTAATCTAAATTCTTCCATCTTGAGACTTGATTTTTGACAATTTATTTCATTATAGTTTTGAATAATTAATTTTGAATTATATGAATCTACAATTATATGCGCAATAATTGTATGATCGTTGTGGTATGTTTTACTATCGAAAGATCGAAAGCATGCTAGACACTATTTTAATTATCTTAAAGTCCGATAGGGGATAGAAATATACCGCTATGCTTTAGGTGATCTTTAAGTATCCACAGAAATTTAATGCTTTCATTTGTATTCGCATTCGTCATAGAAATATAGTCGAGTCATGCATATGAATAGGTTTAGCTTTATTCGAAAGAAACTGTTGAACAATCTAGGGATATTGATCTTCATAACTGATGTAATTTGTCAAGACCAAGAATCAAGATAGAGGAATTAACGATTATAAACGGATTCGGGATCCTAGTACTCTTCTTTCTCAATTTTAAAGTAATCTTTATTAATATAATTTTTAGTTATTTGATTTACAATTAGTTTATTGTTTTTAGTTCAAATTCTAATTAGTCTTAAATACCAAACATCAAAAGTTCAATAGATTCGGTTAAGGTCATTGTAATTGAATTGAATTATCTAAATCTTCGTGGGATTGATACTTGGACTCAAAATCCACTTTACAACTTGAGCGATCCGTACACTTGCGGAATTATTAAAGACATAAAATCGCTGACAAGTTTTTGGCGCCGTTGCCGGGGATTTAGTTTTAGTTCTTTTCAATTATTTTGACACTAATTCGAACTTATTTAATTGCTTTAATTGTTTTTATTATTATTATTTTTTTTGTTATTTCAGTATCTGCTTTGTTTCTTTTCAGGCCATTGCATGCGAAGTGTGAGACACGGGTCTCTAATTCCAATTGATTCAGAGATTGAACGCACTTTTCATCGTAGGCAGAGAGAGACAAGAAAGACACACCAAAAAGACAAAAACAGCAAGGCAAGATGAATAACAACGAAATTGCTCGGGCGAGAGACGGAGAGATTGATGAAGACAATATGCTAGTTGGAGACTTTCGACTCCACAGTTATCCGAACCAATCTAGCATTATCTACCCACCTTTTGGGCAGCCGAATTTTCAGTTGAAGACTAACGTCATTCATCTATTCCAGAATGGTCATCAATTTTATGGCAGGGCTGAAGAGAATCCACATACACATGTTTCAAGATTCTTGGAAATGTGTCAACACTTCAAATATCAGGGAATCTCAGACGACGCCATCCAGCTACGTTTGTTCCCACATACTCTTAGGGACAAAGCTCTTGAGTGGCTGGACTCACTACCAATTGATAGCATAACCACCTAGAATGATCTAGCCCAAAAATTCTGCACAAAATTCTTCCCGCCAGCAAAGGTTTCGAAGCTGAAGCATGACATTTCTATATTTCAACAGTCAGAAACAGAACCCTTTGATGAAGCGTGGAACAGGTTCAAAAACATGCTAAGGAAGTGTCCTCATCATGGCATTGGCAAGGGCCAACAAATTCAGTACTTTTATGCTGGACTACTCCCTTCATGTAAAAGTATGATCGACTCTTCCTCTAACGGCTCCTTATCTACCAAAACCGTTGTTGAAGCTCTAGAGTTGTTTGAAAGAGTAGCTACCACCACTGCTATGTGGGCATCAGATAGAGTCATACACAAGAAACCTGCAGGGGTACATGAAATAGACATTGTCTCGGCGTTATCTGCAAAAATAGACTCTTTGGCACACAAAGTGGAGAGCATGTCACAATCAGCATATGTGATGCAAACGAAGAAATCAACATGTGAAGAGTGTGGGGCAAATCACAACACATCAGAATGTCCTATTCTCTCACAAAGAACCGAGCAAGTCGAGTATGTTCAAGGTGGTCAATACCCACAAAATAATCCATTCTCCAATTCATTTAATCCGGATGGCGTAATCATCCAAATTTTTCTGGAGGGATAATCGAATAACAACAACACCACAATATTCTCGCCAAGAAGACCCGAAAAGAGAGTTTCATTAGAAGATGCACTCGGTAAATTCATCGAGAGGACTGATAAATTCATAGAAAAAATTGATTAGTTCATGAGACGGACCAAATTAACCTTCGAATCAAGGCGCTTCAATTAAAAATTTAGAAACACAGATGGGTCGGATGGCGGTTGCTATATCCGATGAGACCACGGTGGTACCTTGCCAAGTAACACCGAGGTCAATCCTAGAGAGCAAGTACATGCAATAACTACCGTAAGGGGTTCACTTACCGTAAATCCATATAAAAAGACCAACAGGAGATAAAGAATGTACCTTCCACCGATGAGGAGCACGTGGAATGGTCGAAAAGCGATGAGATATTGGAAAAAGTTCGGTTACACCACGTGCTAAGGCGGCCGTTCCTATCAAATCATATGAACCTCCCATTCCCTATCTACAAAGGTTAAATCCAAAGAAGAAGAAGTAGGATCAGCAATGTGCAGAATTTCTCGATCATCTAAGGAAGCTTCATATCAACATACCATTTGTGGAGGCCCTGACTCAAATGCCCAACTATGCCAAGTATATGAGACAGCTGCTTTCAAATAAGAAAAAATTAGCAGAAGGGGATATAGTACAACTTACAGGAGAAGTTAATGCTATAATGGAGAAGCAACTACTAGACAAAAGACATGATCCAGGCAGCTTCACAATTCCAATTACCATCGGTAACCTCATGATTGACAAGGCATTATGTGATCTTGGTGCAAGTATCAATTTAATGCCCCTCTCTTTTCGAAGCGATTAGGAATTGGTGAAGTTAAACCTGCAAAATTTAATCTTCAGTTGGCAGACCGGTCTGTTAAAAAACCGTTTGGAATAGTGGAAGATGTGGTAATGAGAGTGGGAAAGTTATTATTTCCCATTGATTTTGTTGTTCTTGATATGCACGAGGATCTTTGAAATCCCTATCATCTTGGGACGTCCTTTTTAGCTACTTGGATGCCCTCATTGATGTTTCACGGGGGATATTGACATTGAGAGTTCAAATGAATGGGAAGTATTTTATATGTTGGGTAAAGATTCAACACCTCGACCACCTCTTTCTTATTGGACAGGTTATCAAGTGGAGACTTTAAAGAAATTCAAGAACAACTTCTTTAAAAAGTTTTGGGATACAAAGCCACCAGAAAAGATGAAAGACAAAGGTAAACAGGCTGTTCAGGTGCAAGAAGCTGCCGTTGGTGAACATAAGGTTGAAGTCAAGTAGTCATCCACAAGTACGAGTTGGAGTGATTAATTGGAAGATGAAGAACAATCAGACATTAAGTCAAGCTAAAGACTATAAATAAGCGCTTAATGGGAGGCAACCCATTTTCTAACCCTTTTATTTACTCGCTTTCTCTATAGTAGTTTTAATCAGTTTAATTAATTTATTAGTTTCTTTTTTTTATTTATTTATTATTTCATGCCCTTATAAAACCTTCCTATGTCAATTGCAGGATGTCCCTCTTTGCAAGGCACATGAGTCATTTTCCACTTTAGTCCACTTCAACCGGACCTTCAACCACTGATCCATCTTCTCCACATCTATCTCCTGGAGTACGACTTTTTCCTCCTCTATTTACTTTATTTTGCTTTTACATTGGGGACAATGTAATGTTTTAGTTTGGGGTGGGTTAAGTATTATGATACTTAAGTATTTTGAGTTTGCTTATTTTTTCGGTCCCAAAAAAAAAAAAAATATTCTCTCATAGTTATTGTTGAATATCTTCTTCGCCAATGATGAAATTTGTTTGAAGTTAAGTACATTTTAGTTAGAATATTAGACAACACTTTAATTGTACTTTTACCCGAACACTTATCCATGTTAGACTAGATTTGAAGCACGTAGCCACTGTTGACTTATCACTTATTGGAAACATGACTTGAGTGTATGTTTTGATATTATTGACTTAGATCATTGTGAAAAATTCCGTTCCTAAATTTTTAGACTAGTAACCAAACTGTTTGAGAACAGTTTGGAGGTGTTAAAGTACTACTTGTGTTTTGAGAATTTTGATGGTTTTGACTTTCTGAGTCTCATCTTTGGTTGAATAGGTTATAGTAAAGGAATCTAAACCGAGCACTACTTACTGCTGAATAAATAAAATAAAATATCTGACTCGAGCAATTAAGTCTGTTAGGGTATTTTAAAACCTGGTGCCCTAAAGTCATCTGACTTGGGAGTCATCGGCCCAAAGCTCGTTACATGAGTCCAAAAAAAAAAAAAATGTACATTTTACTTCTCTTATAGCACAATGGGACTCGAACAATTAAGCTGTTAGGGTATTTCAAAACACAGTGCCCTATGGTCATCGACTTGGGAGTCATCGGCCAAAGCTCGCTACAAGTCACATAGAAAGCTAGTATGAGAGATGTATTGCACAAGATGTACGATCATTTATATAGGTAAAATAAATAAAAAGTGCTAAAGGTGCTCGGTAAGGATTGCTAGATTAAAACCTAAGAGATCGAAGATGAGAATTTAGAAATCATTCACCACCCTAGTTACGAGAATACAAGTTCTAATTTTACCACTTTATTTGAAAAAACTTGTGTTGATCAATAGGAACCAAATTTGCTAGAACACCTCGGGATTGGAGAGAAAACATAAAAAGTGTGTAATTTACGAGAGGTGTAAGGAATAAATGACTACAAAGGGTTCGGGATTGTAAAAGTATCAACAACACAATATTGGACGTGGTATAATACATGTGTAAGTTCAATTTTTGGCTAATCACACACTCACCAAAAGTCAAGCATTGGATAAGTGAAAATTTCTTTGTGTTGTTTGATCTCTTTCTAAACGTGTACTTTATTTTCCAAACTTGAGGCATATGGTAAGAAATTTAGCATTAATTCATTTCATGTTAATTCTTTTAGCTTAGTTTAAAGCTCTACTTTATTTTATTTTTGTTCGAGGACGAACAAAGGTTTAGTTTGGGGGTGTTTGATAAGTGCATTTTGTGCACTTATTATGACCTTTAAACTAAGCTTTTATTCCGTCAGTTTAATGAATTATTACTTAATTTTGTGTTTTAATCTCCATATTTCAGTTTTGGACTGTTACATAGCAATTGGAGAAGAATGGATGAAAAGAGCAATAAATTGGAAGATATTTCGAAGAATGAAGATCCAATTACACTCAATCGAAGTTGAAGGACCAAATTGGAGATTATATAAAGTTGAAGGACCAAATTGGAGAGTATATAAAGTTGAAGGACCAAATTGGAGAGTTTATAAAGTTGAAGGACCAGATTGGACATTGTTGAAAGTTGAAGGATCAGATTAGACATTGTTGAAAATTGAAGGACCAAAGAAGATGTAATTCAAAGTTGAGGACAAAAGCGCAAGCACAACATGCAAGTCGGGCGATCACCAGATTATCTTTGGCGCGCCCAAAGAACCTTAAGAACAAACAGAGCAAAACGGGTCTCTGGGCGATCGCAGATTTGCTCAAGCGATCGCCCGTGCTATTTTTTGGATGCAGAGATTTTTTCTTTTTAAGTTCGACTCCAATTAGGTAACTTTTGGCCCACGTTTTTTAGGTCTTTTTGGCATCTCTTGGGGCACTATTAGGTAAGTATATATATGAGTTATTAACTCATATCAAGGGTTGTTCGGTTTTTATTGAGTTTTGGGGGAAGAGAACATTACAAGACACACAACACGGAAGATCAAGATTCATCTATCCAAGAACGAAGATCAAGATCAAGATCAAGATTTCTTCTCACTCAAGATTTCTTCGTTCCGGGTTATGAATTTCATAGTTTCTTCCTATCCTTCTTCTCTTATTATTAGTATGTTAGGCTAGTTTATTTTGTGCTAGGATTATGATGAAGTTTGTAATCTAAATTCTTCCATCTTGAGACTTAATTTTTGACAATTTATTTTATTATAGTTTTGAATAATTAATTTTGAATTATATGAATCTACAATTATATGCAATAATTGTATGATCGTTGTGGTATGTTTTACTATCGAAGATCGAAAGCATGCTAGACACTATTTTAATTATCTTAAAGTCCGATAGGGGATAGAAATATACCGCTATGCTTTAGGTGATCTTTAAGTATCCACGGAAATTTAATGCTTTCATATTCGCATTAAATCATAGAAATATAGTCGAGTCATGCATATGAATAGGTTTAGCTTTATTCGAAAGAAAAGCTGTTGAACAATCTAGGGATATTGATCTTCATAACCGATGTAATTTGTCAAGACCAAGAATCAAGATAGAGGAATTAACGATTATAAACGGATTCGGGATCCTAGTACTCTTCTTTCTCAATTTTAAAGTAATCTTTATTAATCTAATTTTTAGTTATTTGATTTACAATTAGTTTATTGTTTTTAGTTCAAATTCTAATTAGTCTTAAATACCAAACATCAAAAGTTCAATAGATTCGGTTAAGGTCATTGTAATTGAACTGAATTATCTAAATCTTCGTGGGATCGATACTTGGACTCAACATCCACTTTATTACTTGAGCGATCCGTGCACTTGCGGAATTATTAAAGACATAAAATCGCCGACACTTTGTGTGATGCACTAGGTCCTAGATAAACACACCTTTGGGTATAGAAGTCAAATTTGTGTTTCTGATATGGTCTTAGACACGGATAACAAGCACAACCAAAAACTTTGAGAAGATTATAGTATGTGGTATGTTTGAACAAGAGTTCATAGGATGATTTTTGTTGAAAGATAAGTTTGGGCATTATGTTAATAAGGTGTGTTGCAGTTAGGAATGCTTCCCACCAGTAATACAATGGCATATGTGCTTGGGCTAATAAAGTTAAACCTATTTATGTGTCTATGTTTTCTTTCAGCTCTTCAATTTTGGCATATGTATGAGGGCAAGAGTATCTATGTTTAATGCCTGATTCAGCAACTAGTTTGTCAAGGCTTTTGTACTCACCTCCCATATCAGATTGTAATGTTTTGATTTTCTTCTCAAATTTGTTTTCAACTAGCTTCTTAAATTGAATAAAGTGATATAAAACTTCATATTTATGTTTTAAAGGATAGATCCAGGTATATCTAGTACAGTCATCAACAAATAATACATAGTACTTAAACCCTGAGGTAGAGACAATAGGAGTTGGTCCCCAAACATCAGTATGGATTAGGTCAAGTGGCATTTGAGCCTGAGATGATGATAGCTTGAAGGATAATGCGTGTGATTTGCCAAACTGGCATGCTTCACAGAAAGAGAAATTTTTATTACTTATAGTTTTGAATTTATTACAAGATAACCTTAAAACCTGTTCTAATACAGAAGTAGGGGATGTCCTAATCTTATGTGCCAGATTTTAAGTTCTGAATCTAGACAACTATCACTAATAGGTTTAGTAGGCTGGTTCATGCTGGTGTTTAGAAGAGTATGAGTGAATTTGGGTTGATGATAGATGGCTAAGCTTGTGCTTGAGTTGTGGGTAGATAGATTCAGTTGATATAATCCATCTTCAAGTTTTCCCTGCACTAGAGCCTTCCTTGTTGGTAGATCCTTCACAACACAGCCATTAGGGAAAAATTCAACAGATACATTATTATCAGCAGTTAACTTGGGGTATACTTATGAGATTTTTTTTTATTTTAGGTACATGCAACAATTTCTTCAGAATCAATGTTTATCAGAATCAACATCAAATGTTTTTGAACCAATATGAGATATTTGCAGTGAATTACCATTACCTACCACCATCTTTTTCTTACCTCCATACTCTTTTGCTTGATCAACATTATCCTTATCTGTGGTGACATGATGACTGGCTCCAGAATCAGCATACCATGCTTGATCCTCCACTGAACTTGGGCTTGCAGTATATGCAAAAGGGTTCAAGCTACGGTTCTGATCAGTAGGCCTTTTTCCCATATACTTCTCATCAAACCTGTTATAGCACCAGGCAGCAGTGTCATTGCTCAAACCACATATCTGACAAGGGTGTCTTACTTCATTTGATCTTCCAAATCTCCCTCTGCCTCTTGTTCTGCCTCTGAAGTCTGAATTTCTTCCACCTCTATTTCCTCTTCCACTATAAGAGTTTGCATTCTGTGGATTGCCTTGAGTCAGATTGATTGATCCAAAATTGCTCCTTACTTGACTGAGATAGAGATATTCCAGCCTGCTTTCAAAGGTCATGAGTGTGGAAGATAGCTCATGCCAAGACACTTGATATCTGCTATTCACTTGTACTACAATGGGAGTGTACTCTTCATCAAGTCCAGCTAGAACTTGGGTTACTAGATCAGCATGATCAATCTTCTTTCCAGCTATTTCAAGGTTATCAGCAAACTGTTTGACAGTGCTGAGGTACTGATCTATAGTCATGGATCTTTTTCTGATTCTTTGCAATTTAGCTGTGAGAAAGGTCACTATGGACCTATTGAGGATTCCATAATTCTCATTTATGGCTTTCCAAAGCTCACTTAGGCTACTTCAACCCATGACACGCATCACAATTTCTACTGTCATGGAGGAGTACATCTACCCCATTAGAAGTTGATCAACAAATATCCATATGGAGTATTTTGGATTTGGAGTCATCTCCACTGTTGTTCCAATCTCAACTGTGACTTGAGAATTGATGAATTGTGGATGACATACCTTGCTGCCCAGAAGGTATCCTTCTAAACCATGGTCCTTTATAATAGGCATTATAACGTTTTTCCATAAGAGAAAGTTGTCTTTGTCCAATTTGACTGATGCTGATTGAGTCAGGTTCATGCTGAAGGGAGCAAGATTACTCCCATGAGCTGGAGTTTGACTTACGGTGTTAAAATCAGAGTTTTGAGATTGATTACTGAAGTTGAAGTCAACCATTGTGGCTCTGATACCAAGTGAGGAATACATGAAAAAAGAGAATAAATGGCTAAGTGAGATCAATGTATATTGTAGTGTATATTTCAAACTACGTAATAAGATATAAAGTGCCTATATATATATACTTTCATTTATATGCAGTATATATACAATCTGGTATAATTAAAGAAAACAAAACGTGATGATGCTGGTATGGATTTGTTACAACAATCTGCAAGTTGAATAGCTTCTAGTCTCTTTTAATTTTAACTACAATCTGTTATGCAAGTTTCCATTTCATCATCCGTCTCCTTTCTAGTTTGGTCATTTGAGTCCCTGAACTTCCTTTCTCTCTCTCTCTCTCTCTCTCACACACACACACACATATATATATAGATTTGTCTTCATTTTTAAATTCTTCGCATTTTCTTTTATATTTGTTATACTTGTGGAATCTTTTAGGAATCTTTTGTTTCCTGTAATAATCTGGAACGAAGTTCTTTTTGTAGAATTTTTTATTTTGAAATGTTTTTAGGATTTCTTATGACTTCTAGAAGGAGGAGGATGAATACGTTCGTATCCATATTGCTCACAAAAGGAACCAAGTTCCTTTCTTCCTTCCATCCTATCAGATTTGAGTTTTGCTTTAAGTTTTAGATCATTGCAAAGTGATTGTATCGTGAAACAACTTCAATCAATGTTTTAACTTCAGAAAGAAAACTAATTCAAGAAATCATTGATCAAATTCAAGATCCTGAATTAAAACAAAAATTTGGACGTCTCCTAGAAACTGATGAAGAAAAACCTTCTTAATCTTTTCAAAGAAGTTATAATGTCAATGATGTTTTCGATAGATTAAAAGAACAAATAAGCTTTCCTCTAGTCAAGACTTACATAGTGAAGTCAATCAAATGAAGAGTCAAAATCCCAACTTGAGAAAGATCTCTCTCAACTCAAGTTTGAAGTTTTAGTTTTCAAAACTCATTCTCCTTCATCTTTTAAAGGAAAAGAAAAAATCAATAGGACTCCTTCTACTTCAAGTTCTTGTTCCTCTTTCAATAACAAAGAAGCAAAAGCCTCTAATTCACCCTTCAAGATTCAAAGCCCTCTTAATGAAGAACAATCTATGAACCTTATTAGTCAAATTCATTTACAAAAATGGTATACATTTGCAAATATTATAATTAACAAGGAATATAAAATCAAAACTAGAGTTCTTTTAGACTCTGGAGCCGATCAAAACTGTATTAGGAAAGGATTAGTCCCTACCAAATACTTTGAAAAAACCACTGAAAACCTATATAGCGCTAGTGGTACAAGTCTCAATATCAAATACAAATTAACAAAAGCTCATGTATGTAATGGGGACATTTGTTTCTTTTTACCTTGTTAAGGATCTTGACCAAGAAGTCATTCTTGGTACTCGTTTTCTTGTCCAACTTTATCCAATCTCTGAAAAAGGATTAAGATCAAAATTCCTCAATCACGATATATTCTTCAAATTTACAAACCTCCTTCTAGTAGGGATATTAATATACTAAAGGAATATTCTATCACAAAGATTATCAATAACATAAATCTCAAAAAGTAACACATCAAATATTTAAAGGAAGATATTAAATTTTTAAGACTTTTAGAACAATTAGAAATCAAAAATATTAAAGAACAAATAGAGAGGATCGATAAAGCCATTAGGACAGAAGTTTGCTCTACAATCCCTAATGCCTTTTGGAATAGGAAACATCACATTGTTACTCTTCCTTATATTCCAGATTTTAATAAAATCCAAATACCAACTAAGGCAAGACCAATCCAAATGAAGAAGGACTTCTTGACATTTGTACAAAAAAAAAAAACGACCTCCTTGACAAAGGATTAATCAGGCTTAGTAAATCTCCCTCGAGCTGTGCAGCTTTTTATGTCAATAATCATGGTGAGATTGAAAGAGGTGTTCCTAGGTTAGTCATCAATTATAAACCTCTAAACCAAGTTCTTCAATGGATTAGGTACCCTATGCCTCAAAAGAAGGATCTTCTCAATCGCCTCCTTAATGCTGTCATATTTTTAAAATTTGGTTTTAAGTCAAGATTTTGGCAAATCCAAATTGATAAAAAAGGATAGATACAAGACAGCTTTCAATGTCCCTTTTGGACACTACGAATGGAATGTCATGCCATTCGGTCTTAAGAATGCTCCTTCAGAATTTTAAAAAATTATGAATGATATCTTCAACCCTTATCAAAACTTCTCTATTGTTTATATAGATGATGTCCTTATCTATTCCGATAGTATAGAACAGATTATTAAGCACCTTCAAACCTTTTTATCTATCGCCAAAAGAAATGGGCTTGCTGTGTCCGAGAAAAAAGATTGTTCTATGTCAAACTAAGATTAAATTTTTAGAATATGAAATTTTTAGAGGCACGATCACTCCCATCAAACGTACTCTTGAATTCGTGTCAAAATTCCCAGATGAATTTTTTGATAAAATGAGTCTTCAAAGGTTTTTAGGGTGTGTCAATTATATATCTGACTTTATCCCAAATATCAGACAAATTTGTGAACCCCTTTATCAAAGACTTCGTAAGGTTCTCGCCTGCCTGGTCCGAAAAACATACTGAAGCAGTTAAACTGGTCAAACAAAGTGTCAAAACCCTTCGTTTTCTTAACATTGTAAATCCAAATGCTTCTCTTATAGTCGAAACCAATGCCTCTGATATCGGCTATGGAGGAATTTTGAAACAGACAATTGACAACCAAAAAGAACAACTTGTTCGATACCACTCAGGCATCTTGCTCGGCCCTCAGAAAAATTATTCAACTTTCAACAAGGAATGTCTTTCGATTGTTTTATGCATTTCAAAATTTCAAGATGATCTGATTAACAAAACCTTTCTTGTTAGGACATATTGCAAAGCATCAAAAGACATTTTACAAAAGGATGTTAAAAATCTTGTTTCTAAACAAATTTTTGCCAATGGCAAGCCATTTTATCTTGTTTTGACTTTTCAATCGAGTTTATCAAAGGAGAGAACAATTCCCTTCCAAATTTCTTACCCCGTGAGTTTTTGCAGGAAAAAAATGTCAAAGAAACCGGTCACTAGCACCAAAGTAAGAACCTCTGAGGATTACCTCCTCGAGTGTACTACTTCTAAGTCAAACACTCAAGCAATTTCCTCTCAAAATTCCAAAAATACTTCCGTTTCCTCGAACCCTTTCTCGGTTCTTGGAACTCTCCTTCTCAAATAAAAACCCCGTAAATTAAAAAAATGCTCTCAAAATCTGATACTGTTCCACAATCAAGAAAACTCCCTGAAATAAACAATCAAAAAATCCAATATTTTTCCAAAGGTACTGTTATTCATGTTGTCGAATTCGAGGACAAATGGGCAAAATTTCCATCTCTTGAAGAATGCCTTTCAAGAATATTTTCTCCTTTTCTCAAAAATGACGATCCATTCAATTTTATCGACAAAAAATATCAAGTGCTCAATGAATTCTACTTTATACCCCAAAATATCCATTTGTCAAGAATGTGGTATGAATTCATCCTCAAAGTCACAAAATCTATTATTATCTCCCATACTGTCAATAAGCCAAACAATCATTGGATCGATTTTTTAAAAATCAAAATCTTTAGGGTATTATCTCTTTCCAGGAACCCTGGGAACCAAAAATTTTCTCTCTAAAAAATGGTCAGAAATCTCAATTCACCTATCAAGACTATATGAAGGCATGGTATAATGTTCTCTACTTTCGGCCTTCAAGTCATTCCTGATTTATTCTTTTTGATCAAAATTGCCCAAAATCTTTTCCAAAATGGATTCAATTGTGGTGGCTTTATTTCAGAGCATGTGAAGAAATCTTACCAAGCCGTGTCTCCGAAGGCTTCAACCTTTTCAAAAATAAAAAGGTAAGTCTTACTCCTCATGAGGACCTTCTTTTCCAATATTGCCAAACTTTCAAAATTGCTTGGATCTTTTGTTGGGATTTTCAAATCTTCCCAACCTCCGTTGATACTTTCTCATTCAAACGTATCGTCCGAAGATGTAAAGTCAAATGGTGGGAAAAATTCAATGATTCTAATGCCTGTTCAAAAGCGGTCCAATCTTGGATTGATCAACAAATTAAAACAAAAGTAGGTTCAAGTTCTTCTCAAAGTGATTTTCTTGTCGAAAAATAAAAAATTATGGCTCAGCTTAGCTCAATGTTCTGATCCAGAAACATTTGTTGTTCTTGCTCATAAAGCTGCATCAATGGTGAAAGCAGAATCAAACAGGAGATATGTTGTAGCATATGATGTTGGATCCGACCTAGATTTCGATGACAATGAGGACAATTGCCTCGGGGTTGATGTAGATTTCTTTGAATTATAATCCTATCCCTTTATAACTACTCTACAAATATGTAGGGAAAAACTGCGGGTATGGTTTAATTTTAAAGATCTCTTTTCAAATTTCAAAGATTCTTTTCATCAACAGTGTTGTGGCCGACAACTTTTGAAAAAGCAAACAGTGACTTCAATCATCAACCGTGTTTTGGCCGACAACTTTTGGAAAAGCAAACAGTGATGTGCAATTACTTCAAAAAAGCAAGATTCTTTTCTCAAGCATCCAAGGCACCCAAGGTCTATAAAAGAAGGAAGTTTTTCTTTGTATAGGCAGAGTGTTTTTACTACAATCTTTTGTACTTTTAATTATCATTTTGATCATTGTAAGTACTTTGTATCTTTTAAGTATTTCAAGTTTCTGTATTTCAATTTCAAGTTTATGCTGTTTTTCAAATGGATAATTCGATTGATGTCTCAAATCTGTTTTCTTGTTCAATAGAATTCTTTCATCAATATATTTATCAAAATGAAGATTTAAATTTCTTAGAAAGATTAGGAGATTTTATGTTTAACACTACACCTGAAATATTCTCAATCTTTCCTTGTTGCTATAATAGATACCTCAAAACAACAATCATCAACAATCATATTGAATATCTCTGTTGCCAACATTTTTTTATCTCATATGCCTGACCATATCTTCACAAACAAAGCCAAAGACCTTATTGAAATGTGTGATTCTCCACTTCAAATTACCCATACTCGATCCGGGTCAAAATTGGTATCAGAGCCAAGTTCAAAACATTGTAAAACAAGTGAGGCATCTTCTTCTAGTAAATAAAGTCCTCTAAGTTGTTTGTCTATTGGATTACTATGGAGTCTCTGAAGCGTTGGTCAGCTAAAGGGTGTTTTTCCCGTGTCGGTGGTCCCGTTGAGATTGAGTATTACGTCCAGACAACATGCAGTCCTTTTATTTTCAGAAGACAGGTATCAAACTTCTTTCACAATGTCTTGGTCTAGAAACTGGTTCATTAGATCTAGAAGTATGCGTAGTTCTAGTGAGGATCCCTTCAATAATAATAATGGAAATGAAGAGATAGACAATAGACAAGAAAGCATGAATGTTAGAGAAATTCAAATAGCAGAAATTGAACAAAGGCTTCAAAATTGGTCAATTCCAAAAGTAGATCATAAAACTATATATCAAATAGGGACGTTAAAATAGACTATGCTATCAAAACATGTGAGCAATCTATATCAATCAAACAAAATTCTGATACTATAAGATTATTAACAAGAAAAACAATCTTGAATCATAGGCAAAAATATAGGTATCTCCATATTGGTTTAGTCCAAGTAGCGGTTAAACCATTGTTTAGGCTTGGATTAGATATCCCAATATGTATAACTCTTAGAGATAAGAGAGGGTCAAAATTGGTATATATATTGAACTAGCTCATACAAATACTACGGTATACGCCCCATGGGTTGCAACAAATCCAGATAGATAGTAGAGGAAAGGTATGGCCATTATTCTATTCTTTCATCCGATTCAGGAAGAGCGGGCTGGGAACCTCCTTCGGATAAGATTTAGGCTGTGTCATTACAAACTATGGATGTCCTGTCGAACAAGTCATTTGTATAAGCAAACCTTGAAACCAAGAAAAAATACAGTAAAGAAAGAAAGAAATATATCTCCAAAACCAAAGTCTTGTAAATATATTTCTTGTTAGTGTACATAATTAAGATCAGAACTTGTTATCTATCTTTGTTACATGCTGCATTCTATTCCACTCTTCACGGTAGTGAGGAACATCCTAAAGAAATAGTACTTATTGATTCTTTGCTTCCCATCAAAAGTGATGAAGTACATTGCAATTGCAATTTATAGTAACTATAAGAAGCTTCTACATAATCCTCAACGAACCACATTCATCTACATTCTTCACACTTAGACATGTGGTGTTGGGTATCCACCCCTTGTCTTGGGGTGGATCAATGGTCCAAGCCCAAAAAATTAGACCAATTAAGAAGGTCCAATGGCCATTTTTATTGAGAATGTGGATTAACCAGCAATTTTAGTTAAAGTCAAAAACTATCATAATAAGGAACCCATACACATTGTCTTTCCCTGCGGCAGATGGAAAAGAAACGGAGAATCCCACTAGGACTTTAATTTGATGCCCTTAATTATAATTCTAAATTGGGGAATTGAGGAGTAGAATCAAGGGGTGAGTGCATGAAAGAAAAAACCAATTCACCCATAAATAGAGAGAAAATATGAGATCAACATTACAGAAAATTAACGGAATCTGGACAGCCTACACAACAGTGATCAAACATTGATATCGGAGTAGTATGGGGTCCGATCATCATGAAATTTGAATATAAAGTTACCAATTCATTTTTATTAAAATCCAAAAGTTTAGATCACGATCCAACTGTTCATTTGTGAAATTTTTCTATCTGAACAGTGGGAAAATTTTGGTAACATCTTTTCTTTGCTTATTTTTGAGTAGTATTGCCAAGAATTTTTCCTTGAGATAGTTGTGATTGGATGAATTGTTATTGTTGCTTAGACGAGCATTATTTGTATGCCAAGGCTTGTGTTCTTTATGTTGGTTAATGTGCCTCTAGTGTTGTAGAGTGGCTTAATTGGATTTCATCTTTTGAGATGATGAGACGTTGTTAGCATGCCAAGACTCGTGTTCTTGAGGTTGGTTGTACCGTACCTCTACTATTGACTAGAGAGAAAATTATGAGTTTCCATCTTTGTTAGATGGTGGTTTATTATTGGTGCCAAGACGTGTTCTTGATGTAGTTAGGTTTTGCCTCTAGTATTGACTAGAGAAAAAATATTGTACCCATTATTATTGATATAATAGAAGAATATTCGGAGTTAGGTGGTGGACGTATGCACATTGTCGAACCACGTTAAATATTAATTGTAAATTTCACGGACTATTTATTTTGCACGAGAGGAAAAATTAATCATATTCCGTTTCATGATTTATTCAAATTGTTGTTTTATTTCATGTGGTTCCTTAAATACATCAATATATCTAGTAAATACAGTATGTAATTAACGAATGAATATAGGGAATACAATATACCTTATCTATGAATTAAAATTTTTAGTACGAATGAAAAAATACGTGTCAATTAATAAAATCAAAACTAAAAAGGGTACTATTGGAATAGTTATAGTATGGTTTGGATAAAATCGTCCATAAAATAATTTTCATTTTATTGAGCTTTTAATATAATATAGATTATATATACATAAATAGATTGTGTTGCTCTTAGACTTGGAATTGGAAAATTGAACCCAGCTTGCTCGTGACTTGTTGAAAACAAAATTTGAATGATATACACGTGGTCTTCTCTAACAACTTGAACTTTTCATCCAATGATTCATCAGTGTGTTCCCTTCCCCTTCTCCCACTAGTAATAGGCCCTTATGGCTTCCCTCTTTACCTCGTGTTCCAGCCCTCAAGGTTTGACAAGACGATGGAAAAATGAAGGTATGTTTGAATGTGTTTCAAAATGTACATATCAAGTGAACCCGGGAGTTCCCCCAAACACTTCAGGAGGCTGCATGACTTCCTTGCTGTTGCAGTGTTGAAATATCAAGATACATGATGATCATCTGATACATCAGCTGCTGCCGTGAAATATGGAAATGTATATAACAGAATATGCCACCTAGTCTATTGTTGTTTCCTTATTTTCAGGGATATAGTTGTAGGTGTTATTCTTCTATTGGTTAGCTAGTTGAGTCATGTAACTTCCTTTCTTGTTGTAAAAGTTTCAAGCTTAATAAAAAAGGTCAGCAGCTAAGTTCACACGTTAAACTGCCATATTCACAGAATCAAACTTTTCTTAAATTTCAACTTGGTATCAGAGCCTGAAATGGCAAATGCTGGTTCTGATGGAAGTAATTCAACCACAAAACAGAGAATAGGCATCTCTGTGATACCTCCATTGTTGGGAGGTAATCAAACATCCCCTTTTGGAGTTATTCTCAGTCAAACACCACCATTAAAACTTGATAGAAATAACTTTCTGGTGTGGAAGAATATGGTCATGCCTATCATCAAAGGACACAACCTAGAAGGGTTCATTTCAGGAGTAACTGAACGTCCACCTGAGTTTTTAACCGTTCAAACCACTGGTGAGGCTGGAGCAACTGTGGAGATGATTCAAAATCCTAAGTTTAGGAAATGGTTCTCTACAGACCAATTGTTGATGGGATGGTTATACTCCTCAATGACACCAGAAATTGCAGTAAAAGTTATGGGATCCTCTAGTGCTTCAAAGCTTTGGAATGCTGTCCAAGAAAGCTTTGGAGTTATGAACAGATCAAGGGTGATCTTCCTTACCGATGAACTTCAGAAATCTAGAAAAGGGTCTATGAGCATTGATCAGTATCTCAATGTTGTCAAACAACTTGCAGACAACCTTGAAGTTGCACGCAAAGCCATTACTCATACTGATCTAGTCACACAAGTCTTAGCAGGGTTGGATGAAGATTATACCCCTATTGTTGTTCAGATAAACAGTAGGGAACATGTTTCATGGCCTGAGCTACAATTTCTACTCATGACATATGAGAGTAGGATTGAACATCTGAATGCTATAAGAGGTGGATTATCATCAGTCAATCTGAGCCAAGCATCAGCCAACTTCGTTCAAAGGCCAAACACTACAAATTACAGAGGAAGAAGGTCAAACTATGGAGGAAGAAACAACAATTCAAGATGTGGAAGGAACAGAAACAGAGAAGGCAGATCAGGCACTAATAAAAGCCCTTGTCAAATTTGTGGTATGAGTAATCACTCAGCAGCCTGGTGCTATAATCGTTATGATGAAAGGTATATGGGAAATAGACCAAACCAACAATAGAATAATCACTCCAGCCCTACTGCGTTGGTGGCCTCACCCAACATCATGACAGATCCTGCTTGGTTTGCAGACTCTGGAGCTAGCAACCATGTAACTAAAAGACAATAGAACATGTTTAAAGCACATGACTATGGTGGTAAGCAAAAAATCATAGTTGGAGATGGTAATATGTTGAGAATTTCACACACTGGCACTGCACATCTAAATACATTGAAGGGTAGTTCACTTGTGCTTAATAAAATGTTGCTTGTGCCCAAAATTAAGAAAGACTTGATCAGTGTTTCACAGTTAACTTCTGATAATAATGTGTTCATGGAGTTTCATGTTGATTCTTGTTTTGTCAAGGACAAACAGACGAGGAAAATACTGCTACAAGGGAAGCTTAAGGAAGGATTGTACCAGTTTGATATTCCAAGTCAAGTCCACAAATCAAACAATCAAAGCTCAATTCACTCAAATAAGTTAGATAGTTCAGCTTTTCTGTCAAAAACCAATTCCACTCATTCCTCCAATAGTGTTAAGTCAAGAGATTCTAGTCTTAAATTGTGGCACATGAGACTTGGTCATCCTGCTACTCCTGGTATGACTCAAGTACTCAAGTTCTGTAATGAAAATCTTGATGATAATGCAATTTTTAACTTCTGTGATGCTTGTCAATATGGTAAATCTCATGCTTTACACTTTAAAATTTCTCAGTCACATGTCACTTATCCACTTGAGTTAATTCACACGTATGTCTGGGGTCCTGCACCCTTAAACTCCATGTCTGGCTTCAAATACTACATCTTATTCATTGATGACTACAGCATGTTCACTTGGATTTATCCTTTAAAATATAAGTCTGAGGCATTACATATGTTTGTTGAGTTCAAAAAATTAGTAGAGAACAAATTTGACAGAAAGATTAAGAGTCTACAATCTGATTGGGGTGTGTGAGTTTAGAGCATTCTTTGGTTTCTTGAAGGAATCTGGCATAGAATTGAGAGTTTCCTGTCCATATACATCAACCCAAAATGGCAGAGCTGAGAGGAAGCATAGACTTGTAACTGAAACAGGCCTAACACTTCTAGCACAAGCCAAAATGCCTCTAGTTTATTAGTAGAAATCATTCCAAACTACCACTTATCTAATAAATAGACTACCTACATCTGTTCTCAAAATGAAATCACCTCATCAACTACTTTACAGTGAAAATTTTGACTTCAGAACACTTAAAACATTTGGTTGTGCATGCTTTCCTTGCCTTAGACCATATCAGAAACACAAGTTTAATTTCCACTCTATTAAGTGTGTGTTTCTTTGTTTTAGTAATTCACACAAAGGGTACAAATGTTTGAGTCCAACTGGAAAGATCTATATATCTAGACATGTAGTCTTCAATGAATATGATTTTCCTTTTGAATCAGGCTTCTTAAATAAACATTCAACTCCTCAAACTTCAAATGTCATCATTCAGTATCTTCCCTTCTATACACAATCAAACAACAATGTCACAAGATCTGAATCAACTGGTACAATTCATCCTGATGCAACTCAAACAATAGAACAAGTTCTTGATGAAACAAATGTTGATGTAGTGTCGTCGTCTTAATGATAATCACGAGATCGATGAACCGAATAAAGGATGACACTTGACACCTCAAATTCAGCTAGGAATTTGTTGAGATTGAGCACATGAGAATGGATGAAGAGTTGTCTCAAAGGAGTAGAACCTCTGACCAAATAATTACAGAGCATCCCATGATTACCAGAGGTAAAGCAGGTATTTTTAAACCCAAAACTTACCTGGCTAATGCAAAAGAACATCAGTTGTGTGATAGTCAGGAAGTGCTTGAACCATCTTCAGTGACAGAAGCATTACTAGATAACAATTGGAAAGGGGCAATGAATGAAGAGTACAATGCTCTTATTAAGAACAAAACATGGAGACTGGTTCCACCCTCAGCTCATCAGAAGATCATAGGAAGTAAATGGGTGTTTAAAACTAAGTATAGTCCGAAGGAAGATACAAAAGTACAAGGCAAGGTTGGTGGCAAAAGGATTCTTACAAAGCTGCGAGGAGTAAACTTCCATGAGACTTTTAGTCCAGTGATTAAATCTTCAACAATAAGAGTAATTCTTACTCTTGTAATTTCAAGAAATTGGAGCATTAGACAAGTGGATGTGAACAATGCATTTCTAAATGGAAAGTTGGAGGAAGAAGTTTATCTCAGACAACCAGAAGGATTTGTTGATAAAACTAAACCTAATTTTGTATGCAAACTTGACAAGGCTCTCTATGACTTGAGACAGGCACCAAGAGCATGGTATGAGAAGCTGAAGAAAACATTAATAAGTTGGGAGTTTGTGTAGTCCAAAGCTGACAATTCCCTATTCTTTCATATGAATCAGAAGCAAGTCATCTTTGTATTGATATATGTGGATGACATTGTGATAACAGGAAATGATACAGTGATGTTGCAAGAATTCATCTTCAAGCTGAACACAAGCTTTGCTCTAAAAGACATGGGAGAATTACATCAGTTTTTGGGAGTAGAAGTTAAAAGATATGACTGTGGTCTTCATCTTACTCAAACCAAGTACATTGTAGATTTGCTGAAGAAGTTTGGATTTCAGAATGTAAAGCCTTGTACTACTCCTATGACAGTAGGCAAACCTCTATCCAGAAATGAGGGAAAAGAGATGATAAATCCAACATTGTATAGAAGTGCAATAGGAGGGTTACAATATCTTGCATATACAAGACCTGATCTAACATATGCAGTCAACAAATTAAGCCAATTTCTGCAAACACCAACAGATGTACATTGGAGAGCACTAAAGAGGATTTTTAGATACTTGAAGGGAACAATCAAACAAGGGTTATTAATTCAAAAGTGTGATAGGCTTAATGTAGTTGGATTTGCTTGATCTTGACAGGCTTCTTGCCACGATGATGACAGCTCAACCTAACTTTGATCTTGTGTTTATTTAGGTGATACATTGGTAGCTTGGTCATCTAAGAAGCAGCACGTGGTGTCCGGTGTCTAGCACCTTGAATCAAATACAAGGCTTTGCACGAGCAAGCTGCGAGATTACATGGATAGAATCATTGCTCAAAGAGTTGAGGTTATGTGGAGATATGATTCCTATATTATGGTGTGATAATCCTGAGTCTTTGGTGCATTAGCTTCAAATCCAGATGTACCATGCTCGAACAAAACATATAGAGCTTGATGTACACTTTGTAAGAGATAAGGTACTTGAAAAAGGATTGGAGGTTAGGTATGTTTCCTCGGTTGATCAAGTTGCAGATTTGCTAACCAAGCCACTTCCACAATCAAGGTTCTTGTATCTTAGGGACAAGCTTGGTGTCACAGAAATGTGATCCATCTTGAGAGGGGATGTTGAAATATCAAGATACATGATGATCATCTGATACATCAGCTGCTGCCGTGAAATATGGAAATGTATATAATAGAATATGCCACCTAGTCTATTGCTGTTTCTTTATTTTCAGGGATATAGTTGTAGGTGTTATTCTTCTATTGGTTAGCTAGTTGAGTCATGTAACTTCCTTTCTTGTTGTAAAAGTTTCAAGCTTAATAAAAAGGTCGTGAGTGAATTCACACGTTAAGCTGCCATATTCACAGAATCAAACTTTTCTTAAATTTCAACTTGCAGCTACCAAGAACCACCGTGAAGTGATCGGAGGAACTCTAGAGAACTCCTGATGTTTCTCAACACTCTCCTTATGCAGCATGCAATGTGGTAACCTAATTCTATAGACACGGCTATTTATATAATCAATGCAGCCTTCTTTGCAATGCAGGAAGACAATGTACCTGATAAGCAAAATCCTTGAGCATTGTACCTGGATACAAATGTAGGTTATGTTCAAGTTCTAGAATATTGATGAATATTCAGTTCTCTTTTTGTTACCTTGTCTTCTCTAGAACCTCGGTTCTATTTCCATAATATTACTATTTCTGGTAATAATTGATAAGTACATTTTGTGCACTTATTTGGGCCTTTAAACTAAGCTTTTATTCCGTTCTTTCATTAATATTCTACTTAATTTATTGTATTTTCCTTTCTATTTCAGTTTTGGACCTGTTTATAAACAATTGATGAAATCGACGAGCAAATTAGAAGAATTTGGGTTTTTGAAGTGAATATCAAGAGCCAAACATTAGAGGATGAGAAATAGGATAAAATCAATAAGTTTAAGGTGTGTTGGAGTGACAATGAAGAGTTGAAGCAACTAATCAAACACTTGAAAGTCAAAGAACCGAATTGAGAAACCGAAGCATGTAGGGAAATTCGTGCACAAATTTTGATATTAAAATATTCACAAGGAAAATGATATACCATTGGAAATATAACTGAATTACGAGTCCACCACTTTTTACGGATCTCAATTTGGAATTTCCTACAAGAAGTTTTGGCCATTTGAAAAACAGCCACCCAGTGTAATTTTGGCAGACGCGGAATTTTGTTTCTTTTTTGATTTTGACTTCAATTAGGAAATTTTTGGCCCACGATTTTAATGATTTTTTGAGATTTTTTGGGGAACTATTATGGACTTATAAATATGAGTTGTTATGTCATAAAGAGGGAGTCGATTTGGGAGCTGAATGTGGGGTAAACAAGAAGAGAAACAAGAGAAACAAAGATTGAACGAAGATCAAGATCGTCCCTTTCAAGTTCTTTCTATCCAGGTGATGACTTCTATGTTTTATTTTTATTTTCTCATTCTTAGTATGTTAGGCTAAATTCTTTTAGTGATAGGATCATGATGAAGCTTGTATCATGATCATTTAATTCTTTGAACCGAGCTTTTGATATTTAGGCATGGTTTTAATTTTGAATAATTGATATTGATTTCTCTTTATCTACAATTATGTGCGCAATAGTTGTATGATTCTTGTGGCTTATTTTACCATTGAGAGATTGAAAATAGGTTGTACATGGTATCAATTATCGTAGAGTCCGATAGAGGATATAGATATACCGCTATGCTTTACGTCATCTTTAAGTATTCACAAATTCTAATGCATTCTTGTATGTTCGTATTCTTCATAGAGATATAGTCGGATCACATATATGGATATGTTTAATTCTACTCGAGAGAGATTGTTAAACAAACTAGGAATATTGATCTTCATAATTAAATCATGTTATCAAATTCAACGGTTCGGGTTAAAGTGAATTGGTATAAGTGGATTCGGGATACTAGTGCACTTTTCTTTGCCAAAGTTAAAGTAATTCTTATCTAATCTATTTTTTTTTACTTATGTAAATTATAATCATTTAATTGTTTTTAGTCTAGATTTTAGTTAATCTTTAAACACCAATTTTCTAAAGATAAGGTTATATAATTACAATTGAACTATCTAAATCTCTGTGGGTACGATACTTGGACTAATAATCTATTTTATTACTTGTGCGATCCGTGCATTTGCGAATTATTAAAGACATAAAATTCTTGACAGTAATGAAGGGCATGCAATGAAATATATATTTTACCAACATAGCAAGATTATTTAATGATGTTCAACCTAATACTTGTCTGATTTACATATATTTACATGAAAATTTCCCCAATATGTCTAATTAATCGGGATGTTTATGATCATTTTGGAGCACATAAAATTTATGCACATATATATTTATCATATTGTACATAAGGCAAAAATAACGTAATTTTCTCACAATATCTCATACTTTAGCCTGTGGGACTCGAACAATTAAGTCTGTTAGGGTATTTTAAAACTTGATGCCCTATGGTCATCTGACTTGGGAGTCATCGGCCCAAAGCTCGCTACATGGGTCACATAGAAAGCTTGTGAGAGAGAAGTATTGCACAAGATGTAAGACTGTTTATATTAGTTAAAGTGCTTGGTAATGATTACTAGTTTAGGACAGATACTGAAGATGAGAATTTAGAAATTACTCACCATCCTAATTCTAGGAATACAAGTTTCTAATTTTAACCACTTAATTTGAAAAGGCATTGTATTAATCGATAGGAACCAAATTCACTAGAACACCTCGGGATTGGAGAGAAAAATATTAGAAGTGTGATATTTTACGAGAGGTGTAAGGAATAAATGACATCAAAGGGTTCGGGATTATAAAAATATCAACAACACAATATTGGTCATGGTCTAATATAGGTGTAAGTTCAATATTTGCCTATTCACACACTAACAAAAGGTTGAGCATCGAATAAGTAAAAATTTTTGTGGTGTTATTTAATATATTTCTAAAAGTGTTACTTTATATTCAAACTTGAGGCATATGGTAAGAAAATTTAACATTAACTCAATTCCCGTTAATTCTTTTACTTAGTTTAAATTTGTGGTTTAATTTTATTTTTGTTCGAAGACGAACAAATATTTAGTTTGTGGGTGTTTGATAAGTGCATTTTGTGCACTTATTTAGGTCTTTAAATAAGCTTTTATATTGTCATTTTATTGATTTTATACTTAATTTAGTGTATTATTTTTCTTATTTCAGTTTTGGATCTGTTTATAAGCAATTAGTAAAGAATGGATGAAAAGAGCAACAATTTGGTAAAATCGATGAGTAAGTTGAGTTTTTGAAGTTAATATCAAGAGCCAACTATTGGAGGATGAGAAAGAAGATAAAATCAATAAGTTTAAGGTATGTTGGAGTGACAATGAAGAGTTGAAGCAACTGATCAAATACTTGAAAGTCAAAGAACTGAATTGAAAAACCAAATCATGTGGGGAAATTTGAGCACAAATTTTGGTATTAAAATATTCACAAGGTAAATGATATACCATTGGAAAGATAATTGAATTACGAGTCCACCACTTTTTATTGATCTCAATTTGGAGTTTCCTACAAGAAGTTATGGCCATTTAAAAACAACCGCCTACTGTATTTTTGCATACGCGGATTTTGTTTTTTTTTTTTTTGTGTTCGACTCCAATAAAGAAACCTTTTGGGACACGATTTTAATAATTTTTTGAAATTTTTTGAGGCACAATTATGGAACTATAATCATAATCTATTAACTCATAACAAAAAAGAGCCGGATTAGAGCCGATTTAGAGAGAAAAACAAGAGACAAATCAAGAAACGAAGATCAAGATCCATCCTTTCAAGTTTTAAACGAAGATCAAGTTCAAGATTTTATCTTTCAAGTTTTTTTCATATCTGGGTGATGGCTTCTATGTTTTGTTTTTCATTTTATTTTCTTCTTCTTAGTATGTTAGGCTAAATTCTTTTGGTGCTAGAATCATGATGAAGCTTGTAACATGATCCTTTAATTCTTTGAACCTAGTTTTTAATATTTAAGGACGTTTTTAATTCTCAATAATTGATATTGATTTCTTTTCATCTACAATTATGTGTGCAATAGCTGTATGAGTTTTGTGGCTTATTTTACTATTGAGAGATTGAAAATAGGTTATACATAGTATCAATTGTCGTAGAGTCCGATAGGAGATAGAGATATACCGCTATGCTTTATGTGATATTTAAGTATTCACAAATTCTAATGCATTATTGTATTTTCGCATCCGTCATAGAGATATAGTCGGATCATATATAGAGATATGTTTAATTCAACTCGAGAGAGATTGTTAAACAAATTAAGAATATTGATCTTCATTATTAATTCATGCTATCAAATTCAAGAGTTCGGGTTAAAGAGAATTGGTATAAGTGGATTCGGGATCCTAGTACGCTTTTTTTTTCCAATTTTAAAGTAATTCTTCTATAATTTAATCTCTTATTTGTTTTACTTATAATTATTTACTATTTTTAGTTAATAATTTAATTAGTTTAAGAAACCAAATTTCCAAAGTTAACAAATTCAGTTAAGGTTTGTATAATTGCAATTGAATTATCTAAATTCCTGTGGGTACGATACTTGGACTCATAATCTAGTTTATTACTTGTGCGATCCGTACATTTGCAGAATATTAAATACGTAAAATCGCTGACAAGAATTATCGACCCTAATTTTGTATCACTGAGAACAATAATATCGGAGAAAGAAAAATAGATATACAAGAACACACAATTTTACAGAGGTTATTGTCATAATGTGATACTATATCATATTTCCGCCGCTGCAGTGATTTACTATAGAGAAGTTTACAAAACAAATCTTACACTCTCTAACTTTGTGTTTTATTTTTCTCTAACATCTCCCTCCCTTTATCTTGATCGTAAAATAAACCTTAATGACGGACCGATCAGCGGCGTATAGAGACAATATATACAATTACTTGATATAATAAGAAAATGAAGAAGATACTTACATTAGGCCTACTAAAAATGTCATTTCCCATGTTGAGTTTAGGTAAGAACCCATGCACATTAGACGTCCAATTCAATATGCATGGGCAGTGCGCCGCTATATAGGTACATACCTTCCCTTCCAACAATTGTATCATTTCATAAATCCATACTTTAGAGACGATTAAGAATCTACCAACCTTATAAGGAATTTAGGGTTTAGCACCGCCCTTGATGATTAAAAACTCATTCCTCAACCAGATTTTAGTGATTAAAGTGTGGTCTTGAACAACTCCTTGCCCCAGGCATATGAATTCAACTCATCAGAGTTGAGTAGAACCATCATAGAATCTTCAACTCGTCTCTTGTACTCCATGGTGAACATCAAATAAGTGAGGGGAATAAGAATTCTGATGATTACAACATCCGGATCACTATAATTTGGCATTTGCAGGAAAAGATCAGACACATTTGAGGGTGAAATACAAGGAAGGTGGCCAAAGTACTCTTGTTTGATCCTACAAAATGTGTTATCAAACTTATTGCATTTATCGTCACCACAAAAAAGGTAAACCCAGAATGACACAAAATTCCTTGATGGAAAAGCATAAGAGGTTGCCGCCAATGTTGAACCACAATTCATTCAGATTGAGCTGCCTAACCTCTCTCAGAAGAACTTGGTAGATGAGTATATGATTTAAGACGATTTTGTTGGCATCCAAAAAATGAGCAAAGCATGTCTCTGAAGATTGTTTTCTGTGAATAAGATATTCCAGCCAATGTGTACTGAAAATCTTAGTCTTCGAGTATGTGTTAACTTGTCCAAGTGACCAATGGTCGAGGTGCATTAGGAAGTCCCAATCCTGCACATGTAATGAAAGAAGTGCTACGAATTAAATTAAACATATCAACATTTCACTCAAGTAGTTGTGACTTAAAAAGATGCAGTATCATTAGTTGATGGCTAATGTGGTATCATAAGTTAGAATCATGAATAATTATTAAAACATAACATCAATGTGATAAAACAGTCACAAGGAAGATTACATGTAGGGATGGCAACGGAGCGGGGCAGGCCATTCCCATCCCCGTCCCGTCGGGATTTTTGGGAAGTGGAGAAAGGCGGGTATAAAAAAATCCTCATTTATGGCCCCGTTTAATTAATTAATTAATTTTTAATATTATTTGTTATTTTTTTACACACAATTTAAATTTTAAAATATAAAAATAAAATATAAAGTCATAGAGATACAATGATCAATACACTACAAAAAAATACCCATTTTGCGACAAAAAAAATGTTGTCGCTTAAATAGAGATTTTGTCGCAAAATAATTTAGCGAAAACAAGTCATTTGTTGTGGACATTGTCGCCTATGAGCGCCATAGAATATATTCTGCAACAACTATCGATCAGTTGTCGCATAAGCAAACTTGCAACATGTTTTGTTTGCTGCAAAAATAATAAAATAGCAACAACATATTTGTCGTCATAATGTCGTTGCAATACATAGGTGTAGGGAAAAACTAAAAGGGCAACAAGTCAATTTGTCGTAATGTTTACTCCAAACAAAAATTTGCGAGGAGAAATATTTGTTGCGAAAACTATTTTAAAAGTATAGTGTTTGTTACCTATTCTATTTTGCAACAAAGCATGCTTGTAGTAATATATATTTTATAATAGGTCATATTTGTCGCGTAATTTATTTTAGAATGTGATTGCTTCGTTGCATAATATATTGTAAAATATTCAATGTTTGTAGTATAATTTATTATGTAACAAGTTTTGTGTGTAGTTAAATTCATTCAGCAACATAGAGAGTTTGTCGCATCAACATTTGTGCAATGATGTATAGTTGTTGCCTAATTTATTTTGTAACTATTAATATGTGTCGCATATTATATTTTACAACATATAAAATTGTTACAAATATTATTTCATGGCAATTAATATCGTTTATATGACAGGTTGAGTTTGAAGTTGTATATATTCTGCAACACAGAGAGTTTGTCGCGTATCGATGTATAGTTGTTGCACAATTTATTTTATCTTTACTTATATATGTCATGTATTCTATTTTACAACAAAATAAATTGTTACAAATATTATTTTGTAACAATGAATATTTGTTTATGTGACAATTTGTATTTGTAGTTAAATTTATTTTGCAACACAGAAAATTAGTCGCATCAACATTTGTGCAACGCTCTATAATTATTGCGCAATTTATTTTGTAATTGTTTATATATATATCGTGTATTCCACAACATGTAAATATCATTTTGTGACAATATGAATATTCGTTGCATAATACTATCAACAATAATAAATTTTCAATTTTTTGCATCACAATAGAATTGTTACTACGGTAAACATTTTATTTGAAAATGTAACTTACATCATTAAAAATAACTCATGACTTAATAAAAAGAGTTCTTTACAATTAATCAAATATAAATGATTCCAAAATATACAAACAAATTTATATTATTTTCTTAAAATTGTAGTACTAAAGCTTCTTAAGAGAGTGCCACAGTATTCTTCAATCTCATATCAACTCTCGGTAGATGCATCATATGTGCTAGTATCTATATAGAAAAGAGAAAATATCTAAATAATCATTAAAAATAAAATAGAAAGACATTCAGTAATAAAAATATATAAACAAACAAAATATACATAAAGCATATTTACTTACCAATGTCACTATCATCTTTACTATCACAAAGTCACTTTCAACTGCTATCCATCTGTGAAACTCACAGTATTCACTTAAAGAAAATAAGCTAATAGAATGGATATCCTTAGGTTATATTATTTAGAACACATTCGGTTTTTTGGCATTAATTAACTACCATGTTCCCTTCATCAATGTATAAAGCTCATGAATCAAATTATAATAGTCAACCTGAACACGATAAAAATTTAGCATATGAGCTAAGGCAAGGAATATGGATTCAACGATATAAAAATGATATAATGGTATTAGAGATCAATATATGCAAACTGTGTTTTTGGCAAAGTTATCTCAAAACAAATACTTTAGGACAGATTGCACATACGATTTTCCCTCTACTTCGAGTCAAAATATCACAAGGTCTGTTAGAATAGCCACAAAACTACACTTAATCAACAGGTGAAGAATTACTTTTAGATATTCAAAGTTATGGTTTCATTGAATGAATAAGACGTCAAAACAATTAGCCTCCAGTAAAATTGGTCAATTGCACAATTTATGCCATCTTTAAACAATATCCTTTACACTTTAATAAGCAACCACTTGTTGCACCAGGCATGGATTTGACTTCATGTGTGACAAACCTTGCCAAATTTATTCCCACAACTTAAGAAACCAATAAGCCCACAAGGAAAGAAAGAACCCAACCAAGCCAAGAGGTCTAGGTAAGTTGTTTTCCTTAAAAATTCTAACTATAGAACCATGAAGATTGGGCTAGTTTAAACACTATGCTACACAAATCAACAACTAATTTAGGAGACTAAAGCTATTCCATATAGAAAGCCATATGAACAATTTGGAGATACAATGAATGTACCAATTAACTTATGTGTTCAACTTCAGCTTGCAAAGGAGCATAATAAAGCTAATGTGGTGCAACTTAGTTCTCTATAGCCAACATGATTTTCCAATTTTCTAGTTGTTTATTATCACGCCTGGCCAATGTATGCTGGTGATCAATTGCAAAGACTAGTTTCTTAATTCTTAAGCAATTTAAATAGAATGCAAGGTAATAATAATATTTAGAACACAAATGCTGAAATCTTGAGAGTAGCTTATTGTTGCATCTTTTATCCAAAGTTCATAAAACAAATTTTTAGTTCAACAAATGTAGAACCCATTTCAAATCAAACTTATATATCATGATTCGTGACAATATTACTCATGGAGCATAGCTACATTGCAAACCAGATTACTACATTATTAGCTACATTGCATCCACATTACAAACTAATTAATTGTCAAACTAATGCATCCACATTACAAACTAATTAATTGTCAAACTAAGAATTCAACCTAAATGGCAGTATTAATCCTTTAACAGGGGAAAAGAAATGGCATATATTGAAATCTATTAATCTCATGTCAAATGTGCAACTATAAGTTCATCACAGCATCACATTCTTTCAATCATTCCCATTAGTTAACTACCATATTCCATTCATCAATATTGTATAAAACTCATGAAACAAATTATAACAATCAACCTAAAGACAATGACTACTTGTACATTTGCAACAAATTGCTCGCAAAATCTAGAGCATGAAAACAGAAAAAAGTACTTAGTTACCAAGAAGAAAAACGCTTATGATAAAAGCACAGAATTGATATACATCCTTTTCAAATATAAGACTACATATTTTATCTAATAGATTAACAAGGAAAAACTGAAATCAAATGATGAGATCATTTTGTAATGTGAAAAAAGTATAGAAAAATCATATGAATTGTATCTATTTGGCTAATTAACTATGGTGGTAATGGGGAAACAATTGCAAATTAATGACATCGTTCCTTACTCTAAGTAAATGTTAAACTTCAATGCTGCAAATGATGCCAAAGTGTTCTGTATTAGTTTGCCTATTTCTACATGAAAACTATTAGTCTTCTATTTTTAATCTTCTACAACTTCCTTAGCATCATAAATTGATGGAAGCATTCAAATATGTCTCAATTTATGCAGAGAACAACAAACGCAATCAAAGTCATACACTGACATAGCAATTTCTTAGTCTCAACATATTTCTCATAATTTCTGCTGACCATTTCCCATCAACTCCAAACTCATATTGCATTGTGTAAGTTAAAATTTTCACCCACACTAGATGTATGTATCATGTATACTCGGATTGATCATTGTTATGAAACCTTTAAATGCAAAAACTACGTTTCTATAAAATGAACACAAAATGAGAAAAATGCCAAGGTAAAACAGTTTTCTGCAAAGCATAGAGGGTAGAATTATAGAACCTCTCCCTGTTCAGATTTCAACTGGCAAAGAATATATGCATTGAAGGTCAGGAAAAGGTTGGATACATTGAAGGGTCCAGGAAAGTTACCTGTAGTGTTGGATCCAACATTGAAGAAGCAAGCGGCACCAGTTTTCAAGTATGAGGGTAAGTTCAGTTAATGGTATGCCTTTCAAATTTGACAAGAAGGGCAGAAAGAGGAGTACAAAAAGAGCCTGCAAGTGAAAAGGCATGTGATGTATCTAAATTAGAAGTATGATTAAACACGAGTCAATAAACCAACTTAATAATTGACATAAAACTATTGTTGATTTAATGTGCTATGAATAATCAACTTAATAATTGACATTGTTGTACTTCTTCATATGAAGCTCCTTTTGAGATGATAACAGGGATGGCTCTGTGTTGTTTCTAGTTAGAGAAATATTATGGAAGTTTTTACATTTTAATTTGTTCCTCCATGTTAAGGAAAACTTACTGCTAAAGGCTTATCAAGAAAAAATTAATAACCTTCTAAGAAGAACCTTCCATCCAGTTCCATTGGACTCTAATGCAATCGGATTCTTTGATCCAACTCATCAACAATCAAGTAGTTATCATCCAAAGAGTAACTATACAGTTCATGTCTACAAAAAACAGTTTTGAAAAATGTAAAATTGAAGTGGCTCGGTGGAACTGGAAACAAGTAAGAGGATATTCTCTCTTTTAGATTTGATGCGAAAATCTACTTGTTTAAGCAAAAACATTATGTTAAACTTCAAACCAAGTTGTAATTTTGAATTAATAAACAAAAATCTGAAAAATGAAATATGGCATGCCACCAACCTGATCGATTAATTCTAGGTTTGTCATCCCCCAGCCTCTCTTTTTATATGTATCACGAACATCTTCACATGAATTACAACAATAATCATCTGAATGCAAAAAGAAATTAAAAAAGGTCTCAGAATAATTCAACTCTCCATATCTCTCTCTCTGTGTCACAATGTATTTGAGAAAGAAAGAGATTAAATGATGTTCCAAAAACTAGAAATCACTGAAAAGAGAACACAAAAACTAACCACATAAAATCAAATATTTGCCAAGATATAATGGAAGTTGATCCTCGGAGAAGTCCTTAGTTGCAATAAGAGATGAAAATTACGAGGGTTATAGTGGCTGGCGGGGGATGAATGAGTTGCTTGTTGGCGTTGAGAGGGAGATTGGGGAGTTGTCAGAGACAGTGAGAAACAGGGAGAGTGGGAAGGAGGCGGTCCACATGAGGATAGGGATTTCAAATAGGAGTTACGAAAATGATGTCTGGATTTGGTGAATAAGTGAGAAAGTGAGGGAAAGTGAAATTTTTAGATTTTGGCGAAATTTTGAGCAGGAATTAAAATTCTAAGATAGAGGGAAGTGAAATTAAGATGAAAAGTCTTCCTCCTTTTTTTAATATGTTTTATTGACACTTGTCACTCTTACGAAGCATGAAATTTATCTCAATAAATTTAAATTTGATTGCGTTGTTTTTTTGGATTTACGATGAGAACTTTGAGCGTTTTAACAAATAAGAAAATGGCGTCCAACATTAGATATTACATTAGATGTAGGGATGAATGAAACGTGATGGAAAAAGTTCATATAACAAACTCAAAATTTATTGTTAAAGAAGCTTAGTTTGTTTATTTTGTAAGGTGAATTTTTAGTCAATTTAGACTTGAACTTGAATTTTGTATTTCCTTACAATTTCTTGTTAATGGGTCCAAGTTAAATCATGCGAAGTGCATATTATAATTTTTCCTTCAAATTAGCAATTTTAGGAATTAAAATAGATAGTAATGGTGGAGTTAGATTCTTAGCATATATAGCTCGTCTACTTGATTTTTTGCTTGTTTATTTGATTTTTTATCCAATAATTGACACTCTCATTTTGTTCAAATCGTTAATTTGAGCATAGATTCAGAAATCAACAATCGATCAAATAGTTATTGTGTGTATTTAATTTAAACTAGAATTAATTGAATTTAAGTGACAATCAAAGTATTCATGAGAATGATATCCTTTTTTACTTATTTTACTATTAATTGCCAATGAATTCATGCATTTGGATAATTTTATCGATCATAAGTTATTAAAAAGGAGTTCACATCTGTCGGCATGTCCTCTTTGCTATTTCACTACTAAAATGTTGACGCATTATTAAAATTTTGAAATGTCAAAAATTTTTATCTTATGAATTGTGCCACTAAAATTTTGATATCTCACAATTGTAATAGTGAGATGTCAATATTTTAGTAATAAAACATTTTAAATATATTGTCCCGACTTGACTGTGTCACTACTAAAATGTTAACTAAAATTCTCCACCAAACACAATAAATTAATAAGATTGAGACGCACCACCAAACACAATAAACATTTTAGTGGTGGGACCGTACTAACACTAAAATGTTGACTAAAATTCTCCACCAAACACGATAAATTAATAAGATTGAGATGTACCACCAAACACGATAAATTAAATAAAAAGACTAATTGCTTTCAAAAATACCAACAAACAAAACTATTTAATAAATAAATTAAGAAGACTAACAATTCTCAGCTGCAGTGCCCTTCTATGATCATACATTCTTCAATTATTGGTAATCCACAATAATTGGGGATTAAGTTTTAATTCGGTTAGATTAGACATTGACCGGTCATGTTTGTTACTTTTAATTGATATATATTCACTTACTTTTGATAAGTTCTTGTCTAATAAAATTATGAAGTGACAATTTGATATAAGTAATTAATGTCGTAAATAAATTAATATTTTTTTTGATGTATTAACGATAATTTTGTTAATTTTTAAGTTCATTAAATGTTAATTACAACTTTCCGTAAAAGCTTAATTAGAACTTTTAGAGAATCTCAAAATTTGGATTTTCTTAAAACAACTTTTTTAAACTGTTTTTTTTTTTTTGTCAAAAGTAGTTGTTGACTTTAACCAAACAACTATAAATATCAGTCGCTGGAAACTGCTAGACGTGCGCTCACGCACCGCTTGAAACCACTGCACTCACCGTCACCGAAGTCCACGCGCGACCACCGGACCACCAGGTTGTGCGTCACTGTCTGGGGAGTCGTTTTCCGCAAACCACGCTCAGAAAGGAGCCCAAAACGCGCCTCCACACGTCGAAAGAAGACGATTCGGGCCAGATTTTCACTCGCCTCACGCACCATCGCTGGAGATGCCACACGCCGCATGCCCGGTGGGCTTTGTTTGCCTCTTTGTCGTGAACCCAATTATGTTCTCAGATGTCCCGGACGATAGAGTGGTTTGGCGGAATCTTCGTTTGAAGTCTCGGGTAATTTGAATATTCCCGGATTCGGTTTCAACTTTTGACCCACCAAATTTTCTTGATTTTTCACACCCCTAGATCAACAATCTAGGCTTTGATACCATTTGTTGAGATTGATAACAATAACAATCATTACAATCTCGTTTGAATGTGAAAAATAAAAGAAAAAAGCTCTCCTTTGTTACTCTTTGTTTTTGGTTAAACTTGTGGGCTCACATTCTTGCCACAATGAACACTGCACTGCAACCTAAGGGAACAACAATAGGATTTTCTCACCAACCAACCAACCGGAGATGACCAAGACTTTTAAACAGTTAGTTCAACATCATTGTGAGAAAAGAATGAAAAGGCTCCTCACTTTTCTTCTCTCTTGTTTAGACCTAAATGAAAGACAAATATGATATATATATATATATATATATAAACCCTAGTATGATCTTATCCATTTATTATATCTAATGGTCCACACAAAACAAACTACATTGCCCAATGGACTAGTGCCAAGTGGATTTAGTGACCCACATTCTCACACCAACCAATCACACAATGAGGAGATTCTGATTGGTAGCAAGCTTGATCACACTTATCTTCTTAAGCATCAAGTTACTGCGATTATCTTGCCTCTTAACATGGTTATTCAATCTTTTTCCTCCTTTTCATTTGCAGTTACTCTGTTGACAAATTTAAGAAGCAATTTGCGTTGTGGTATATTTTAATCCCGCAAGTAGATGGATCGTTAACAATTAATGAAGTGATGTTTAGAGTGTCGAATCCACGAAGATTAGTTATCAATTAGCCAATTAATTTATAGCTCGAGTTTTAATAATAAAAAGACACAGATTCGTTTATGATTTGTGATTTTAAAACAATTCTAATTATATTTAATTAAATCTAAATTATCAAGAATTCAAAATAAATTTGTGAGAACGAATTCAAGTTTTTCTAACACTAGGATTCGCGAATCCACCTACATGTTTCTTAATCAATTATTCGTTAATCGCTTTAATTAGCTCTTAATTACCTTGGATTGAAAATTGGTGATCCTAATATAATCAAAAGTCACTCTTGATAGTCAATCAATTCTATATCGATATGCGAACATAATTATCTCTAATCAAGTTTCGAACATAAAAATATGCATTTAATTTACAAGAACACCTAACCGGATTTCATAAAGCATAATAGTAATTTATATGTATTATTGGACCCTATGTTATTCAATATCACGTGCTTAATCTATATTGAATCTCTCGACTTCAATAGAGATCACGAAACATTTTAATGGTGATCAAGCATTAAAATATTATAAATAATGAATAAAGAATAATCTACCCAAAAGCAATTAATTACTAAAATGGAAAAACTTCTAATTAATTAAAAATATGAGGTTTCATCTTTCATCCTAGCAATAAGTAAATTAGCTAAACATGATTTCGTTAATTATTACAATTATTGAATTCATTGTGTTCTGGAGAAAGAAGAAGAAAAAATAAATAAAACCCGTGATCCCGGCTCAAGAATCTTCAAGCTTGTTCTTCGATCTTCGATTCTTCATTTGTATCTTGTTCCCAAAATTCGTTTCTTGTTTTTGGACGTTCTCTACCTTTATATATCTCTTTTGAGACTCCCCAAAACGTGAACTAGGTTTCTGTTTTATCTTGGAGTCGGTAGAGTTTTATTCCCATCAGGAAACTGCTAATCAGCCCGATAATACCTTGCGATCGCATGGTTTTGTCAAAACACGTTCTGCAGAAAATCTTGGAGGCTTGCAATCATAGCTTGTAATAACCATGCAATTTTAGATAAAGTTCTCGAATTTATTTATTTGATATTTTCATGCCAAGTCCCTCAAATCTATGTTGTTCAATTGAGTCCATTTTCTTCCATTTGCTTTATTTTCATTTGATCGACACTTGAATTTGGTTATTATCCTATAATGAAAAAAAACACAACATTATATTGAAAACAAATAATTCTACTCATAATTGTCCCTTTTTATGAGCTCAGATAAGTACAAAATTATACTTATCAAACACCCCAAACTTGAACTTTTATTCGTCCTCGAATAAACTATAGTCAACCATGTATAGAATGAAATAAACAACCACACAATTCACAACATAAATAGCTTGCCGTCCTTGCTTCTGACTTTTTCAAGAACTTATAATTCATGACAAGTATCAAGGCATTTACTAATGCAAATGTGATTCTACTTAAACCATATTTGTTATGTGTGTGAGGGCAGTTCATCTGATCCACTTAATTTCTATGGTGGTGATAGTCCAACAATTTGGTCAACTTTTTCTTTCTCTCTCGTAAGGTACACTTTCTCCCAAAATGATATTCTTTTTTCAATTCCCGAGATTTTTGTTCAAAGGGTATAGTTCACTCATTCTTTTCTTGCTCAAGACTGGTTGAGAAAGCTAATAATTGTGACAACCTAGATTTATGAAGATTCTCCAATTTCTGAGCGCTCTCGACCAGGAAGTTTCTACTAAGTAAGTAAAAGCCATTATTTATCTGATCCCCATGTTTACTTTGCAAAGGATTTTTTTTTTAAAAAAAATCATAAATCTTATGTACAAAACTCAATCCTTTAAGCTTTCTAGATTACTCATGTAACGAGCTTTAGGTCGATGATTCCCAAGTCTTCTGAACCTTAGGGCATCAGGTTTTGAAACACTCATACGGACCTTTTCACTCAAGTTAAAAAGACTACGAAAATAGTTATAAGATATTAATAATGTGCAAAACTCAGTCCATTAGGCTTCTAGATGACTCATGTAACGAGCTTTAGGCCGATGGGGCTTTATCACTCGAGTTAAAAAGGCTACAAAGAGTTATATAATATATAAAAGTAATGGCCTTGTTCATTGCGTGCAATAAGTACATGCGTGAGGATTAGATTCCTAATATTCAGTCATTACTTAGTTTCCTCTAACTGGTCTAAAGTGCTCCACACAATTTTTCAACAAACATGGAATCAACACAAGCCTAGTTAGTCACCATCACAGCTTAACTATCACACTTACTCACTCTATTGGTTACTTGTTCAAGATACAGATGATTCTATGTTTCAAAAAGGTGTCCTATTGTTTTCAACTTAAGTGCACTAACATAGCTAAAAATTATTTTAACTGGCCGACACAACAAGCTATCATATGGTTAAGTAGCCTTACATTTAAACAAAAGTTTAATATGTCCACAAGTCATGATTAACGCTAAACTTAAAGAAAAAATTTCATCACTAGCCGGCAAGGCTATTCATATCACATAAACATGCAAAAAATTACTAATTTTTTTTTTGTAAACAAGCAAAAATAATATTAACAATCAATATCAAGTATCATCATCAGATCAAGTATTTTTTCACTACTCCCAAACTTGAAATATACATTGTCCCCAATGTAAAAATTCAAAAGGAATATATAAAAAAGATCAGAGACTACCCGGAAGTGGATCAGATGGTGCTGGAAGAAGATGTGTGGTAGGATCAACTGGTGGAGAATCCTGTATAGGTGCGGGTTGGCAAATCTTTTCTTGAATGTCATCCAGCTAGCCTGACGTAATTTTTTTTAACTACAAATGTGTGCTTATGCAGAATGACGATGATCATTGGTCCTCGTTGCCTAAGAATTGAAATATCCTACTTTAAGTTTTAATAGTATAAAATGTGCGAAAAGTCAAATAAAATCCTGAAACTTAAATGATACGAAAATTTAAATAAAAGGGTAGAAAAATGGATTGCCTCCCATTAAGCACTTCTTTAAAGTCATTAGCTTGACTTTGTCGTTGTGATCACTCAAGACACTTTGAATAGATCTTTGGAGGACTTGATTTGCTTGGCTCGATTGTCTTTGCATCAATTTTTGTTCACCTTCTAGAGTTTGATCATTCCCTTATCATATTGATATGACTCTATTTTGCCACCCTGCTCAAACTCAACTATGAAGATTTGAGCTTTCTCATCGGTTTTAATCACAGAAGACGGATGGAACTTCTCTTTCTTCACATACTCTTCTTCTCTAATTGGTTCATCCTGATGTTGGGTGAAAGCTCTATCATCTAAATTCCCGGCCTTCTGGTTAATGACATCAATCTCGAAACAAGAATATGAAGAGCTCAGATATGTAGTTGCTTTAAACACATCGAATGTGATATGTTCTTCATTCAACATTAGCTTTAGTTGCCCTTTTTACACATCAATCAATGCCCAACCAGTAGCCAAGAAAGGTCGACCTATAATAAGTGGTACATCCCTGTCTTCGTACATATCCAAAATAATAAAATCTACAGAAAATATGAATTTGTCCACTTTCACTAATATGTCTTCAATGATCCCCCCTTGGACGTTTGATGAATCTATCTGCAAGCTGCAACGATACTATTGTTGGCTTTGCTTATCCTAAACCGATATGCTTAAAAATAGAATAAGACATTAGATTTATACTAGCACCCAAATCACATAGTGCTTTGTCAAAAAATAAACTGCTAATAATGCAAGGAATAGTAAAACTCTATAGATCTTTTAATTTCGAAGGTAGCTTATTTTGCAAGATAGCACTACATTCCTCGGTAAGCATGACTGTTTCATGCTCTTCCAACTTCTTTTTGTTTGAAAGAATTTCCTTCATAAACTTTGCATAGCTTGACATTTAAGCTAAAGCGTCGACAAAATGTATGTTGATTTGGAGTTTCTTGAATACATCGAAGAATTTCTTGAATTGCTGGTCTAGCTTATGTTTTCGCAGCCTTTGAGAAAATGGAATTGGAAGGACGTAAGCTAGTGGTGGAATATAATCTGGTGGAGAGTTCCATTTTTCTTGTTCAACTTCTGCCTTTGATTTGTTTTCTCTCTCTTTGCTGGACACAGTTTTCTTTTCTGCAGCTGGTCTCTTTACATGAATTGGCAATTCAACTCCGCTTCTCGAGGTAATTGCATTTACTTGCTCTTTTGGATTGACCTCGGTATTGCTTGGCCATGTTCCTAGTTGTCGCTCGGTCAATAGTTTAGCCAACTGCCCAATCTGATTTTCTATATTCTGTATTGCAACATCTTGTCTTTTCTACACTTCTTTGAGTCCCATCTCCATCTGTTCTGACAATTTAGCAACTGTTTCTTCTAATCCTCATTCTCTTTCTTCGGGTCTTCCCTGATTTGGCGAATTTTGAAAGTTTTGGGTATTGTCATATGAGAAATTTGGATGATTTCTCCATCCAGGATTGTAGGTCTGTGAGTATGGATTATTCTACTGTCACTGAAAGTTTTGAGCATATGCAGCTTATTCAGGTGATGACATATCAACTTTGGTTAAAGGACATTCTAATGATTGATGGTTTTCCCTGCATGTTACACAGATTAGTGGAGACATCTGAACCATATTGGCTGAGTGAGAATATTTCGTTGCTTCCATATGATTTGCCAATGCATCGATTTTTGCCAGTACAAGCAAATTGGTGTATACATCATGCATTTCTGTTGCATTCTTTTGCAAACTTTTGTCTGGCCACATGACGAATTGTTCATTCATTGTTTCATATAGGTCGTGAAGGTCACCAGGGGATCTATTTTGGATAGAACCACCTACAGCAGAATCTATTGAATAACAACTGCTTGAAACTAACTAGAGTAGAAAAAATAATTTTGAGCTGCTAAAGAAAAACCATGACTTTGACACTTTCGGAGTAGTTGCTTGAACCTTTCTCATGCCTCGTGAAAATTTTCCAACTCAGATTGTTGGAAATTGGAAATTTCATGCTTCAATCTGTTTACTCTGGCCGGGAAAGTATTTCAGTGTGAATTTCTGGATTAGATCTGTCTAAGTAGTGATACTCCCAGGCGGTAGAGAATCTAACCATTCTCTAGCTTTATCCTTTAGTGTGTGTGAGAAGAGCCTCATCTTAAGTACCTCTTCATTAACACCGTGGTATTTGAAATTTCTACATTATTCATTGAAGCGAGAAATATAGTAATAAGGGTTTTCATCTGTTATCCCATAGAATGGCAGATTGTTCAAGAACAAATTAATCACATCTGGCCTCAACTGGAAGTTATCGTGCCCATAAGGTGGATAGATTATGCTGGATCGATTCTCAAAAATCGGTGGCATCATATATTCACCCATAAGAATATCTCGTTCATTCACTTCAACTGGTCGAGCCATTGGTGCAAGATTATTTCTCCCATATGCAGGTAATGGATTTTGGATTCGGTTATCTGCCATTGTGTCTTTTTGCTGTTTGTTCTTTTCTCTTTGTTCACATTATCGTTGGTGAAAGCTCTATTTGATTTCTAGGTCTAAATCAAATAGATCAAGATCTTTTATACATCGTATACACACTTCATACTTGAAACTTTAGAAAATATTTGGAATTCAACAGTAACACGAAAAATTGAGAATAAAAATAAAACTAATAATAAAAAGAATTGTTAAAAACTAAATTATCAATTAACGTAGTAATTAATAAAACTAGTCTCCAGCAACGGCGCCAAAAACTTGTTGTAGATTTTAATCCCGCAAGTGGACGGATCGTTAACAAGTAATAATGTGATGTGTAGAGTGTTAAACCCACGAGGACTAATTATCAATTGACCAATTAATTTATAGCTCGAGTTTTAACAATAAAAAGATATAGATTCGTTTATGATTTGTGATTTTGAAACTATTCTAATTATATTTAATTAAATTTAAATTATCAAGAATTCAAAGTAAATTTGTGAGAACGAATTCAAGTTTTACTAATACTAGGATTCGCGAATCCACCTACATGTTTCTTAATCAATTATTCGTTAATCGCTTTAATTAGCTCTTAATTACCTTGGATTGAAAATCGGTGATCCTAATATAATCAAAAGTCTCTCTTGATAGTCAATCAATTTTATATTGATATGCGAACCTAATTATCTCTAATCAAGTTTTGAACATAAAAAATGCATTTAATTTACAAGAACACCTAACTGGATTTCATAAAGCATAATAGTAATTTATATATATTATTAGACCCTATGTTATTCAATACCACGTGCTTAATCTATATTGAATCTCTCGACTTCAATAGAGATCACGAAACATTTTAATGGTGATCAAGCATTAAAATATTAGAAATAATGAATACAGAATAATCTACCCAAAAGCAATTAATTACTAAAATGGAAAAACTTCTAATTAATTAAAAATGCGAGGTTTCATCGTTCATCCTAGCAATAAGTAAATTAGCCGGACATGATTTCATTAATTATTACAATTATTGAATTCATCATGTTCTGGAGAAAGAAGAAGAAAACCCATGATCCCGCTCAAGAATCTTCAAGCTTGTTCTTGGATCTTCGATTCTTCCTTTGTATCTTGTTCCCAAAATTCGTTTCTTGTTTTTGGACGTTCTCTACCTTTATATATCTCTTTTGAGACTCCCCAAAATGTGAATTAGGTATCTGTTTTATCTTGGACTTGGTAGAGTTTTATTCCCATCAGGAAACTACCAATCAGCCCGATAATACCTTGCGATCACATGGTTTTGTCAAAACACGTTCTGCAGAAAATCTTGGAGGCTTGCAATCGCAGTTTGTAATAATCATGCGATCGCATGGTTATTTTAGATGAAGTTCTCGAATTTCTTTCTTTGATTTTTGCATGCCAAGTCCTTTAAGTCTCTTTGTCTGTTCAATTGAGTCCATTTTCTTCCATTTGCTTTATTTTCGTTTGATCGACACTTGAATTTGGTTATTATCCTATAATAAACAAAAACAATACACCATTATAGTGAAAACAAATAAGACATGAAAGTCTGGATGTCTGGACTTCCAAGATTTCCTCTCCAAGTTCCTCAAAACATCCTAGGTGTGATATTTAGACAATATCAACAACTCAATATGGCCTTTTTTTTTTATGGTTATTCTTTTATTGTGTATTGAATCACATTTTGTCGAGTTTCTTGCTTGAGTGCCTATGTTACCATGAAATTAATGAAGACATGGAGCTTTTCGGTGGTTGTCTTTTGATTACTCATTGCTGTTTTGCATCCAAAATTTAAGAAAAATAGTCACTCGAACAGAGTGCTAAATGCTCCTATTTAGGTAAAAGTTGAATTTAATACAAGAAGTTGCTGCATATGGTTTTCTCAAATAAGACATGAAAATCATAATCAACATTGTTAGTCATTTGCTAGGCCAGTACATGCCCTTGTTAGGGGCCTTTCAGGTTCTGGGTTTAGTTCTAATCACTGTTGGCTTTCATAGTAGGGGGTGCTGCAAGGCCCGGGAAGGTAGTTGGCTCTATTTTTTTTTTTTTTTTATCGTAAATGTATATATATAGATCAAAGAAATGTACAAGTACACCGAGCATACCCGGGCCTACAAGCCAAAAGCCAACTCAATCAATCGAGACTAAGTTCAAAGCGAAAAAGGACGCTATACTAAACAAATGCACCGGACATATCCGGGAATACAATAGAGAAATAGATACAAACTGCAAAAAATTAAAGGTTAGACTCAAAATGAATCAAAACATTAGAATACAAAATAAATAAAACTTTGTATACATGTGTTTTGATCTTTTTGACTACACTATCCGGGTTTGGTTGTAGATCTTCAAAAATCTTTCTGTTTCTCGTCATCCAAAGCTGGCTCTGTTTAACGTTACAACAATGGTGCAGCAGCCACAGCAGAGGCCAATGAACAGCGAAAAATGGTTAGGTATCCTGCAATGCCAACACAGTATATTCTTCCTGGCTCGTCTTACTCAAGAAAGTACCCAGGCTGTAAGAATGAAAGGGGAGATTGTACTGAAGGATCCAATGGGGTGCAGCCAGGAAAGTAGTAGCTGCTCAAGGTGGGTCAGGAAGTCACTGGTATTAACTTCATGACACGACTCTGGTCGACTGGGATGGACACGACTTGATGGTTGGCTCATAACCCAAGCTCTTCCATGATTAATTGGTCGACTGTAAATTCGTCTCATGTGTGACAGATTTTAGCATTCCTGTATTTCGAACAGGAGTGGGCTAAACAAAAAACAAAAAAAGACAAAAAAACAAAAAAAATCAAACCACGAGACTAACATTACTTTAGTTGTTTTACTAATGGTTATACAGTTCATCTCAATGATTCCAAACATGAGAACATTGCATGAATTCTCATCCATGACTATTCTTCTGCGATACAAGATGAGTGGAAGATTTGTAGAAAGATCTGAAGCCGAGGAAGCGTGGAACTGACACCGTTCACTTGTTTTTGTTTCCTTCGTTGTCATTCTTTACTCCGGTGACTTAAAAAGCTGATCTTGTGTACTCGTGCCTGTATCATTTGTAACTAAGTGAACTTGGGTTGGACTCAGCGAAGACTTACATTATCTGAGATGAGGTTTTGCTGTATCAACCATGTTGCTGCTTTCATTTGTCTTAATGTTGTCCCCGTAGTTGTATAACTACCAAAACAGTTATTGGACTTTTACGTTGGGTCTCTTCCAGATACGCAATGAGTGGTCGAAAAGGGTTCACGTTTTTCATAATGACTAACAAGATTTTTGGAAATATCAGTACGTATGCGGGAAAGAACCATTAACCCAACATGACATATAGATCCATCTTTCTATTATAGATTATTAACATACACATGTGCATAAGACTCCAAGATCTAGACCAAAACCTTAAATTACATGCCCCAAGTTGCTGGTAGGACTAAGCATCCATTTGCAGATAAATGATCAAGTTACTAACAAAATATGTGTGTTTTGCAAAAGAGTTCGCACTGATGGTAAAAGGATTGGACAGTATTAAGAAAGAAAAAATCTAAAATCTTGTCTATTGTATTGTCCATTAAAGTGCATTTCAGTGCAGAGCAAACACGCCATGAAAGTTTACCTTTTAAATTTTTTGGTTGTGTAATGAACTCAATACACACCGACTTCAGTTGGGAATTGTGCTGCTCTGCCAATGCAAGAATTGAGGCTACGGTGTTGATGGCAATATTTTCCTTAATTCTAGCCTCGCAAAGTAACCTGAGTCTTTGAAGGCCATATCGGTCTGCAGCAGACATAAGATGCTGTGACATCATAGTTTTTGTCCATCTTGAATTATACTGAAAGACGCCCATCTTGAATTATACTGAAAGACTCTTCCACATCTGGAAAGACATCCTAGTATAGATAGTGAAGTAATGCCTACAAATAACCAACCAAACGAAGAAAGATAAGATGCGATAATTATGCAAACTCAGACTTTTAATTAGCACAAGAGAACCCGAAATAATTTTGCAATTTTGTGCTAAATCATCCCCAATATAACTATAAGACAAAAACAGGGTGCACGAGCAAGTGCATTAAGTTTGAAGGACTAAGAAACAGGAAAATATAGAGATTTTTGAACCTTGAAATTTTGAGCCTTCATGTCTTCAACTCTAATGCACTTTGTGTTCTGATCCTTAAATGCACCAAAAAGTTGTGCCTTAAACACAGGGGAGCGAGCTGCAAGGACCAACTTATGAGCAGAAAATATTTCCCCCTCGACTTCAAATTCTACATCACTTTCCTCCAAACTTTCTAAGAGCTGCCCAAAATTTTGTCCAATGTCAGATGGGGGTGGTGATTGGGAAAATGGTATAGTCCTTTCTGCATATGTCATAACAACACCAACAGTGCATTGGATGCAGAGACGATCATCTTTAAGATAATCTGATTTTTCGAGTTTCGCTCTTTTGATATAGTGTTTGTAGCCCCTGCAAAGATGCCCATAAAATTCGTGTCATGATTTTCATTCACAACATCTTTGTCAATATATGTAAGCAATCAATTAGAACGAAAATGGGGGAACACTAGTCAGAAACAAACCAGCTGCCTTATTAAAAATAAATCGGAGGCTAATACTCAATTTAGAAAGAGCCGGGATATGATTAGTCTTTGTAAGGTCTATGAAAGTTCAGAGGACAAGGAAAGAAAGCACAGAATCTTGTGGTATGCGACTAAAGATAGGAAATTGAAGTTGCACCCCTTGTCAAATAGTTCGCATGTCTGTGTCAAAAGGACAACGATAGAAAGCACAGAAGCTAGTGGTATGCGACTAATGATAGGAAATTAAAGTTGTTCCCTACTCAATCTAGAGAACGCCTTACTATAATTGATCTTCCTGAGGTCTATGAATGTTCAAAGTATGATCAAAGTAAGTTAGAAGCAAATAAAACCAGTGCTAAAGCCCAGCATAATAAAGACAAAATCTTTATTCTTCTAAATAAAGCTACTCAGCACTTATGTTAGTTAGCAAGATTAATTAACCAAAAAATTAATTAGTAACAAGACCTTTCACAAACACATGGACATACAACTATATGCTAAGGATATAGTTATTTCATATCGTCCAGTCCATCTTGTAAGGAATTGATGTGTATACATGCACGCGGAAATTAAAAGTTCAATTCCTTTAATTCGGATCAACCTTGCACTTAGAGAGAATTCGTGATAGAAGATTACCCTTGATGAATATCTTGAATCTGATTATCTGATTAGCTGGAGGTTCGATCTTCAATACCACAGCTATCCAATTGTCCAGCCTCCAATGATAATCCACACAGCAAGAATAGATCTGGACTTCCACGATCAAGAACAGATGAAAGCGGAACCTTTTGGGAGAAGTTGATTGGGTTGTCTTTTGCTTGTGCTAGCAAGTAATGGAAAAACAACTCTTGTGATTAATCTGTTGTGGCCTTGTATATATAGGTAGGGCTAACCCTAGCCCTAGTTCTAGTCCAACTAGAACATCAACAAACGGGCCCAATTAATTAATCTAATTAATTAATTTGGTCCAATAAGTAATTAAGTCCGACCCAACTATTTGGACCTTGGACATTAATTCTTACAATCTCCCACTTGGACAAGGTCCAATTCTAGATGCTCAATTCTCACTTTATGTGTGTGACCCATTAGGTTCTCTTTCACGATGGCAAACGCAGTGATATTCTCATCGATTCACCGAGATCGATCAATTCGCGTCATTGTCCAAGATTGACATCTAGCAATGTGTCAAGGCAATCCATGTGAAGGAAAATGTCATGTGGCATAGACGTAACCAATATATGTACGATTACCGTGAAATATAATCCTTCATCAATATAACCCAATTGGTTAAGAGATATGGATCGGCGTCAATCTCATTTCAACCAATTATGTTATTCACCTCAACTCTTCGTTGATCTAATCTAGTTATGATTGAAACATTTTCAACTCATAACTCCACCCCGCCGAGGAAATTTATATCAACTTAAGTGGGCAAAATGCGGGTTATAATCTCCTACTTTCCGGAGTGACGAATCCTCATATTGGACATTCACAACCTTCATATGATTCTCACTATACCCGTCGACGTCTTCACGGTGACTCAAATCTTGAGCCCCATCAAACGCTTCGCCAAAGTACGATGGTCCTCATATAAGATTCTATGATGTCCTCAAGTCAAAGGACCAAATCCACTACCGCGCATTAGAGATTTACCACTAACGCTTGGATAGTTATCCATGTGGAATCTCTAGGCATATCATCCAATGTCATGTTCTCATAACAATGCATTCATGTGTTCATTCAGATGTCCCTCTACATCTTAGCTCATGAGATCAACTACTTTCTTCAAAAGAAATACAACACATGCTAGTCTATCCGCAATATTAATATCTGTATCTTATTATTACTATGACTAGGGATATTTCAAGAATAAGTTATTTATAACTTGTATCTCACAATCACAACACCTTGTGATTAACAAGTTACTATGAACTTTTCTTGGGACTCTATTATTTTAAATAATAATAATAAAATTTAAATAATAATAGATCGCCATTAAAATGTAGACAAAATATTTAATTAATAAAATTATTCATACACTTGATGTCTAACAAAGAGTATATAAAACGTCTCCATACAAACTAGATCCAATTACTCATGTATCTAATACCAATAGATCTAGCATGACTATCATGCTTGTCTTTGGGACAACGGCTTTGTCAAAGGATCTGCTACATTGTCATGAGTTGGGACTCTTTCTATCTTTATGTCATTTCTCGGGATTATCTCCCAATGAGATGATATCGCCTCGATATATGCTTGGATCGTTGATGAGACACGGGTTCCTTCGCTTGTGCGATGGCTCCATTGTTATCGCAATACAAAGATATTGGATCAACAATGCTAGGAACTACTCCAAGTTACGAAATGAACTTCTTGATCCGGACCGCTTCCTTTCTACTTACTCAAGCAACTATATATTCGGCACGTAGTTGAATCGCCATCGTTTCTTGTTTGGAACTTTTCCAACCGACGCACCACCATTTAGAGTAAATACATATCCAGTTGAGATTTGCTATCGTCTTTATCGGTTGAAAGCTAGCATCGGCATAACCTTGAACTCTAAGTTCATTTCCTCCATACACCAAGAACATGTCCTTAGTCCTTCTCAAGTACTTAAGGATGTTCTTGATCTAGCGATCCAATGTTTCTCGCCAGGTTCGCTTGGAACACCTTGTGACACTCAAAGCATATGAAACATCCGGTCGAGTACATAGCATGGCATACATGATAGATCCTATTGCGATGCATAAGGAATTCTATCCATGCGATCCTTTTCAATTTGTGTCTTTGGACACATCTCTTTGAGAGATAGATCCCATGCCCAGATGGGACGAGTCCTCTCTTGGACTCTTCCATGCTAAATCTTCTCAAGACTTTATCTATGTACGTAGATTGAGATAGGCCGAGCATTCTTTTAGATCTATCTCTATAGATCTTTATTTCGAGAATGTATCTTGCCTCCCATATCTTTCATGGAGAAATTTTGGATAACCACAATTTTCTTGATTTTAGCATTGGGACATCGTTTCCTAGTAATAGTATGTCATCCACATACAAAATTAGAAATACGACTTTACTCCCACTAACCTTTTTATACACACATGGTTCATCTTCATTTTGATAAAATCAAACATTTTGATTGTCTCATCAAAACGAAGATTCCAACTCGAGAGGCTTGCTTTAATCCATATATGGATTTATGTAGCTTGCATATCTTGTTTGGCTCTGTAGATTCAAAACCTTCTGGTTGTGTCATGTACACATCCTCACTAAGATTCCCATTAAGGAATACGGTTTTAACATCCATTTGCCATATCTCATAGTCATAATATGCCACTATTGCAAGCAGAATCCGAATTGATTTAGACATGGCTACTGGTGAGAAAGTTTCGTCAAAGTCAATTCCTTGTCTTTGCTTGTAACCCTTCGCAACCAATCTTGCCTTGTAAGTATGAACATTACCATCCATGTCGACCTTTTTCTTGTAAACCCATTTACGACTATTAGTTTTACCCTTCAAAGTGGTCAATCAAGGTCCAAACCTTGTTTTCATACATGGAGTTCATTTGGATTCCATGGCTTCCTGCCATCTCTTTGAGTCAACATTTGACTTGATTACTGCGTAAGTAGTGGGTTCATCTTCCTCGATTAGCAATGCATCATTGGTAATTAAGAGATCGTATCTCCTAGGAGGACGAATGACCCTACTCGACTTTCAGAGTTGTTGTGTCCTCGGGGACTAAAGGTTCCCCATTTTCAATCATGCCTCATCAAATGCGAGGCTCGACCATTGATTCATCTAATTGGTCGATTTTATTAGTGGTTTGTTGAACTTTCTTCAAGATCTACTTTGCTCCCACCGCCTCTCTTAGAATGAACTCTTTCTCTAAGAATATAGCATGTTTCGATATGATGACCTTCATCTCGATGGGATTGTAGAAATAGTATCCAACGGTTTCTTTTGGATACCCCACAAATAAACATTTATCGATTTAGCTTCTAGCTTGTGCGATTCTACACGCTTCACATAAGCGTCGCGAGCCCCAAATCTTTATGTATGAAAGATTGGGCCTTTTCCTTTCCATAACTCGTATGGAGTTTTATTGACCGATTTAGATGGGACACGATTTAGTGTGTGACATGCGATGTTAAGTGCATATCCCAAAACGATTTTGGAAGAAGCTGCGATTCATCATTGATCGCACCATATCTAGCAAGGTGCGGTTTCTCCTTTCTCGATACACCATTTAGTTGTGGTGTATACGGTGGAGTCCACTGCGAGAGAATCCCATTCTCTTTTAGATAGTCTAAAAACTCACCCTTCAAATATTCTCCACCTCGATCAGATCTAAGTGTTAGAATATTTTTCCCAGTTTGCCTTTCTACCTCTTGCTTGAATTCTTTGAACTTTTCAAAGGCTTCGTGCTTGAATTTCATCAAGTAGATGAAACCATATCTAGAATGGTCATCATAAACGTGATGAAGTAAGAAAAGCCACCTCTAGCATCTCAGAGACATTGGTCCACATACATCGATATGTACGAGTCCCAAAATGTTTGCGTACGACTCCTTTTCCAGTAAATGGGGTCTTGGTCATTTTGCCCATCAGGCATGACTCACATCTATCAAATGATTCATAATCATTTGAATCCAAGTATCCATCTTTATGTAACTTGGTGATGCGTTTTTCATTTATATGACCCAGTCTGCAATGCCAAAGGCATGAGTTGTTAACTTTATCGTCTTTATGCCTTTTGTTGTCTATACTCATTATAGGACATTCTAAGTCTAGAATATAGATGCCATTAAAAAAATTCCCACATCCATAAAACACATCATCAAGATATAAAGAACAACGTTTATCCTTAATCTTAATGAAAAATCCATCCATGTCCAAACATGAAATAGAAATAATGTTCTTAGTAATAGCAGGAATATAATAGCAGTCTCTTAATTCTAAAACAAGGCCGAAGGAAATGGTAAAAGTATGTTCCTACAAACAAGGCAACAAATCTTGCTCCATTCCCAACGCGTAGGTCTACTTCTCCTTTGCGCAAAATCTCATCGTTCTTTAGCCCCATATTTGTGCAAATATGAGATCCACATCCGGTATCTAATACCCAAGAAGTGAAGGAGTAGATAAATTAATTTCAATGAAAAGATACAGTAGAAGCCTCGATGAGACTTCTTTCCTTTCAAGGTAGCGGGTATGCCTTGCGCCCTCTTCCAATGTCCTTTGTTTCCACAAAGAAAACGAGGATCATCAGACTTGGATTTTGTCTTGTCTGCTTTGACTATTTTTCCAGTAGATTTGGCCTTCTTGGATCCTTTCTGAAAGGTCCTTTTTGATTTCCTCTTAGTGCCCTTAGAGGTATCAATAGCCAAAATTTGTCCCTTCCCTTTGTTTATATTGGGCTCAACAGTCTTTAGCATGTTCAGCAACTCAGACAGGGTACATTGAATCTTATTCATGTTGAAGTTCATGATGAACTGCGAAAAGCTATCGGCGGGGGGTTGTAGAGAACCAAGTCAATACTCAGCTCGTGGTCCATGGCATAACCCAATTGGTTTATTTTTTCAATATAACCAATCATTTTCAGTACATGAGCACTGACTGAAGATCCTTCTGCCATCATACATCTGTATAACTTTTTGGATGTCTCATACCGTTCAGTGCGTGATTGCTCATCATCATACAACTCTTTGAGATGAATTATAATGGTATAAGCATCCATACCCTCGTCTTTGCTTTTGTAACTCGGGTGACATAGCCGCAAGCATCACACATGTTGCGATATTTTCGTCATCATTGTGTTTATTATAAGCTGCAGTTCCTCCTGCTGTAGCCTCCTCGATGGGAGCTTCCGGCATGGGTTGCTCAACGACATATCCAATTTTTCATGCTTGAGAACAATTCTCAAATTGCGGTGCCAATCCGTAAAATTTGGCCTTGTAAGTTTGTTGGCATCCAATATGCCTCTCAAATTCATGTGGTTACTCATGATTCAATCTTTGAAATAACAAGATGTAAAATTAATTAAATATAGAAAATTAATTTAATTATGGACTTGTATTAAATTAATTGTACTCCCACTGTTTAAATTGAATTAATGACCCTCAAACATTAATCAATAGAACCGGTCGATTCCCATGGGCTAGGATCCCTTTGTTTTATTAGAACTTTGAGTGACTCAACAAATCCTAGTAAAACATCCGTGAGATACTTCTATCAATCACATCTCTATGTGATTCCTAGATCATCAAGTAGACAACTTATTGTCGCACACATCTTATGTGTTTACTTGATTGTGCCCCTAAATTTCTATTTCCTTGATGACTCAACAAAAAATAAAATTTTAGTTAAATTCGACCCATTGTTCAGAAACATCAAATGTTTCATAGTAATAAACATATCCATGAGCGAGCAGCCTTGAGTGACTCAACAAACTGATATCGATAATGGACTTTGGTTTTTCACTATAACAATAGAAGGCACGTTGTATTAACCATTTAATCTGAATTTAATATTTTTGATAAAGAGGGTTTGTCTCATCATAATTATGTATATATATTAATTAACATCTAACATGCAATAAATCATACATAATAATAAGCGTGGATGATTATGGACTTTATCTATCTAATCTTCTTGAGCCAAAAGAAGATTAGTTGGTCAATTCTAAGGGACGTTGCATTCGTTCATCGAATGCTAAATGCAATCATCTCCATCTTCTCCGCAACTTCGTATCCTATACTAGTTGGCACGCAGTTCTCGATCAATGGACACACAGGCCCATAATAAATAAATAACTTGTAAATTTAATTAAATAAATAATAGGCACGCAGGCCCAACCAACAAATGACAAGAATAATTAACCATACAACCAATCACATGGGTCGAGTCCATAATCATCCACTAAACATCCATTTTAATATCTAATATTAAAAATATATTAATTTCTAAATTTGCAGCTTTGACAGTATAAGTCTAAACCTTTTAGACATTTTGGAACAGACTAGACGGAATTAAATAATTAATCTAATTAATTAATTTTTCAACAATAAAATTAATTAATTAATCCAATTAATCAATTAATTTTATTCATAAAGGGATTTTTCAAAATTTATTTTATCTCCCAATTTAAAGTCATACTCTAATTGAAGATAAAATTTGTATAGGGTCAAAATTACAATTTTATAAAGTAATAAGTTAAAGTTTAATCTGGTCAGAAATTCAAAACATAGTTTAAAAACGATTTTATTTAATTTTGAATATTTGACCAACATTAAATAAATTAATAATTACAAATTTTCCAAAAAATTAAAATTGCATTTGAGACCCTATTTTTCTTTTAAAGTTTGAGGACTTAATGTGCAATTTCTAAAATTGCATAGTCAGCCCTTCAAAATTTTAAAACAGTGGGTCCTTCAATGCAATTTCAAAAATTGCACGAAAAAACCCTTTTCTGAATTTTTTAAAGCGTTGGCATTTTCATTTGCAATTTCGAATCATGAGAAGGCCCATTTAATTCCTTTAAAAATAAGGGGCTTTCCATGCAATTTCTAAAATTGCAAGGAAGCCCCCGTCCCCAATCATCAAAACGCAGAAACCCTTAGGCTTTTCTCGCAAAGTGCGCGCCGCTAACGAATCAGATGGCGGTGGTCGCGCCGGTGTCCAACACCGGCGGCCACCGTCGGTTTGTGTCGAAACAATGACTTTTCTGTCATTGCTCGATAAAAACGACCTCGTCTCACGCTATATAGCAGCGGTGCTTGGCGATGACACGCGTGAAATCAACGGCAGCGATTTCTTCTTACACATCTTGCAATGAATCAAACATAGAGGCGGAAAAGGATTGATGTTGCAGAACCTAAATTTATTGTGAACAATGCTTAGTAGTCATTATAATTTATACATAAAACCATAAATCATATATCATGAAACAACTTGAAATCAAAATCATATATAGAAACACCCACACAGGAAAAAAAACCCGGCTACGCCTTACCACGTGTTACCGTGACTAAGCGTGCGAGGGATGAATTGGCTATGCACTATATGCCTCCTTTTTTCACTCTGGTCCAGCAACTCCAAATTGAACAACGCTCTCACGCCTTTGCCCTCGCTTACCCGAGCGATAAAACATGATATACAAGTATCCCCAATCTTGAATTCCTTGCCATCGAGATAAAAATAAATTGCCCACAAATGTCCCCCAACCATGTAACTATTTGAAGCAATGTGTTTCCCAACTCCAATACCTTTTACCAATGAATACCCCGAGATTTCAAAACTGTGGGAACCCTTTACCGTGTAAGTCCTGGACGTGGAAGATAAAGAAACTGAGGGCTTTTGGGATTTTTCGATCTACTAAAATCTTTCATTAGAAAATAAAAAAAAAACGTCCAGTATATGGCTTTGATCACAAGTAAAAGAAAGAAAAATAAACTAGAATCTCATTCATTATAAAATCAAATTCAGTCCTGTACAAAAATGCACTTACGATTTTTGATGGATTTGTGGAATTCAGAAACGGATTGTGATCATATGTACAAAAGAAAATAAGAGGTGAGGTTTGGGGCTTTGGTGAAGGATGAAAGAAAATGATTATGGTACGCAATTAGTCCATACTTATACTTGGGGTAAATTTAATGAACGCTCCCAAACTTTCAACATGTAACTACTTACTCAATGTACTTTAAGCTGTCACCATTAACTCACTGAACTTTGCATTTTGTCTACCATCCACCACCCGTTATCTTTTCGAGTGAATGTGCAGACGAAAAAAGCTGATGTGGCTAACGGACAATGCGTTGTCAACAATCAGATGCCCCTAAATGGAAACATCAGATCTCGCATTACAAATCATCTACCATGTCAGATTTTTCCAAATGAAATCACGTTTTTCATCTCCTAAAGCAGCTGAAGGTCCCATTTTTTCCCAAATCAAAACCAATTTCTTCCATTCGTGTGCCCTAATTGCGAACCATTTGCTGCCATCATCTGACGAACCATTTGCTACCCCACTTTAAAATGGCAACGGAATATGTAGATGGATATACTCAAATAATTGAGCAGACCATGTGTATGTGTGGGAGGAGTGCAGCTATATCACTACAAGAAAAAGGAGCTATAGAGACGACACCAAATTCGTCTCTATATATAGCATATATAGGGATGACAATAAAATGTCGTCTCCACAGATTGTAATAGATATAGAAAGGACAAAAGTTGTTTTAACACACTTATTTGTCGTCCCTATAGGTCCAAAGATCTATAGAGACGACTTATTTGTCGTCCCTATAGGTCCAGTAATCTATAGAGACGACTTATTTGTCGTCCCTATAGATCTTGGACCTATAGAGACGACTTATTTGTCGTCCCTATAGAGTACATAAGAAATAAAGTCGACTAATAATCTATAGGACGACTTATTTGTCGTCCCTATAGGTCGAGAATCTATAGAGCGACTTATTTGTCGTCCCTATAGAGTACATACCTATAACAACAACGCAGAATATCATCTCTAAAGAAATAAAGTCGACTAATATCGTCTTTATAGCCTAAAAAATTCGTCCCCATAGGTCATAAGAAATGGCGCCAATTTTTCCCACTTTATAAGCTACTGGGATGACTAAACTCGTCCTAATAGTGTTAAATTACGTTCTTACAGGTCCGAATCTATAGGGACGACTTATTTATCGTCCCTATAGTGATGCACTGTAGAGAGACCACGGAGTATGTTGTCCCTACAGAATCAAAGGCGACTATTGTCGTCTCTATAACTTAAATATTCATCCCTGTAAGTCCTAATACCCTAAGCATATTGGTGGGATTTTCTCGCGCCCATTTCTAGCAATTGGGACGACATTATGTCATCCCAATAGATGTTCTAGCAATTGGGACGACATTATGTCATCCCAATAGCTCCAGTCTACAAATTTCCATCAGAAGCAATATTTCTTCAAATTCTCTTTCAAGCTTAGTCCACAAATTCTACACGTTTTGAATCTCTCTCTCTATTGCAATCCCCCAGTTTAAATGTCTTAGTTGCAGTCTTCAAGAGATCATTGGTCAGTCAAATTTACGTATTTCACTTATATATTTAAGATTTAGTTTTATGTTTTATTTTTTATTTTTTATTTTATTTTCACAATACATTGCACTTTCATAAACCTTAGAATGCCGTTTGAAGATTAGTTTATTAAGCACACACAACCTCATTTTGGGTTGTTTGATGTTTACAAACTAATCTTTGAATTGTCCTGTTTCGGACAGTTTGACATTGATTTGTAAGTTACGAGTTGTGTTATCGTACATTTTTTCTATGATTGCCTTGACTATCGCGTATGATTTTTGGTATTGTCAACATTTTATTCTCCGGGTGTGGACTGTGTTTAAAATAGTGCGCGCACTTAGGAGAATAGAAGGGAGATGCTGCTGAAATTTACACGTGAAACATAGGCAATCATAGAAAAAATTAACACAACTCGTAATTTACAAATCAATGTCGAATGGCTAGGGCCCACACCTAAAATTAGTATTGGAGCGACAAGGAGTTAGGACATTCTCACACCACTTGTATACTGCACTTAATTATTGTTATTTTTTTGGTGTTGCAGCAACTCTAAAGTGGAAATGGAAATCAATAAGAGTTGGATAAAGTTGAATAGAAGACGGGCAAAGTCTGCAGAGTTTTGGCATGGTCTGAAAGCGTTCATAAATATGGCGAGGCCATTAGCAAATGATAGGGGGATGATTCAATGTCCATGCAAAAGATGTATAAACATGATGATGCAATTGGTAGATGATGTTGAGTCTCACATCTTTCGTCACAGTTTTTACGAGAACTACGAGCGATGGATTTATCACGGAGAGAGTGAGGAAGGGCCTGTGAATATGCAAGGACAGAACGAAGGGCTTGTTGCAGAAGATGAGATGGCGGATGTTCTTACCGATGTGGTCGGGGATGACTCAGCTACTAGCAAATCTTTTGATTTAGGTTACGACGTTTTGTTCGATGTTCTGCATTCAGAGTTGTATCCAGGAGTATCTTCTTACTCGCCCCTAAACTTTTTAACTAAGTTGATGCATTTGAAGGTGGTCAATAAGTGGACAAATAAATCTGTAGGTGGGCTATTGAAGTTGTTAAAATCGGCCTTTCCCAAAATCAATTTTGTCGACTCTCACTACGAGGCTAAAAAATTAATGTCGAAGTTGGGATTGGGGTACGAATCTATTCATGTTTGTAGGAATGATTGTGCATTATTTTGGAAGGAAAATGCTGATAAAGAAATTTGTCCAGTCTGCTATGAAAGTCGTTGGGTGAAAATAGCTAGCAAATCCTCCGGGAAGAATATCCCGCATAAAGTGTTGCGTTATTTTCTATTGACCCTAGATCAAGCGTTTGTTTGCAACAACACATCTTGCGAGACTAATGAGGTGGCATAATACAGGTTGCTCGAGGGACGAGGATGATATGGGTCATCCGTTGATGGAAAAGCTTATGGACCTTTGACAAAAATCACCCTGATTTTGCCTGTGAGATAAGAAATGTTCGGCTAGGATTATCGTCGAATGGTTTCAATCCTTTTGGTAATATGAGTCAGTCTTACAGCATGTGGCCGGTGGTTTTGGCAACTTATAATCTACCACCTTGGTTGTGTATGAAAGAAGAAAATTTAATGCTAACCCTTTTGATCCCAGGTCCCCAATCACCAGGCAAAGATATGGATGTATTTTTACGGCCATTAGTAGATAAGTTGAAGGAATTGTGGACATCTGGTATCGATACGCATGATGTATCAAGTAATAACTGTATATTCAGAATGCGAGCAACGATGTTATGGACTGTTAGTGATTTTTCTGCTCGTAGTAGTTTATCAGGGTGGAGCAGTCAGGGTTACGACGCATGTCCAACTTGTAATGAAAAGACACCTTCGACGCGTGTCATTGGTAAGACAGCTTATGTGGGTCATCGACGTTTCTTACCAAGTACTCATCATTGGCGAAATGACCGTACTTTCAACGGACAAATAGAAAGACGTGGGCCACCGCCTCAATTGACTAGTGCAGATATCCTACAACAACTTAGTCATGTGAAAATTAGAACACCAGGAAAACACCCAAGCTATAGGGGTGTTAAAAGAAAAAGGGATAAGAATGAGCTAAACTGGAGAAAGAAGAGCATTTTCTATGAGTTACCCTACTGGTCGACAAATGAGTTGAAACACAATCTCGATGTCATGCATGTAGAAAAGAATGTCTGTGATAGTTTGTTGGGTACATTATTTGGCGATCCTCATAAATCTAAGGATACAGACAAAGCGAGATGTGATTTGATGAAATTAAAAATCGGAACCACGAGCCGAACTTGTCATGCGAAGATAAGGAGAGATTGATGAAGCTGCTGAGTAGTACACATTTATTAATGCAGATCGTCAAAAGTTTTGCAATTTTAAACGAAAAGTCAAATTTCTCGATGGTTTTGCATCGAATCTGAGAAAGAACGTTGCGCCTAATGAAAGCCGAATAATTGGTTTGAAGTCACACGATTGTCATATCCTCATGCAAAGATTGTTGCCCGTCGGGTGTCGAGCATTTCTAAACAAGACAATTTCATCCACTATTATTGAACTTTGTACATTTTTCAAAAAATTGTGTGCAAGGTCGATAAAGGTTAGCGATATGGTTAATGCTCAACAACAGCTCATCCTCATATTGTGCAAGCTTGAACGAATCTTTCCACCGGCTTTTTTGGACATTATGATTCACCTTGTGATGCATTTACCTGAAGAGGCAATTCTTGGTGGGCCCGTTTACATGAGGTGGATGTATCCTTTTGAGAGATATCTTAAGAAACTAAAGGACTATGTGCGAAATCAATCGAAGCCTAAGGGTTCCATAGCCGAGGGATATGTTGTTGAGGAAGCATTGACTTTTTGTTCACGGTATTTCGATGATGTCGAGACACGATTCAACCGACTAGAGATAAATGACGATCTATGCGTTCCCAAAAAGCGACTATCTGCTTTTGAATCCCAATGTCGTCCCCATAGGAAAGAGAAGTTTAGTTGTCCTCGAAAGTGATGTTCGAGCTCAAGTCGAGTTTTATATACTTAACTAACGTCACGAGATTGAAACGTGCTTAAAGTGAGTGCGTATTTATTTTTTAGTATCTTTAACATTAAACGATTTTATTATTATAACAAGCGCTCAATGTAATTTTTACTTCAACAAAGTGAGCACAAGGATCGATTCTGAGACTCGTGGAGTTACCAATGTTAACCAGGTTGCATAGAACCGATTTTGTCTTTGCTTGGTTTCATACGAAGGTAGAACAATAATCTTGTTTGCATTTATAATTAGTATAATGTTTGATTGGTTAATGAATTCACATCTTATTAACACAGATTTATGCTCTACATCGGATAAACGCTGATGATGTGTCTCTAGAATTGCTATCTTTGGCGTCTCGGGCAAATGCTGTTGTGCATTCCTACCCAGCATGTATCGTTAACGGAGTTCGATTTCTAACTTATGATCGTGATATCCGATGTAAAACACAAAATAGTGGTGTGAGTATTGCGGGATCGGTGATGAAATATTTTACGGCCAACTTCAGGATATATTGGAGCTTTCATACATAAATGGTTTCTCAGTTTTGGTGTTTCGGGTAGATGGTTTAAGTGTGATGGAAAAAGAAAGGTCACAGAGAACAACATCATAAGGATTGACACCAGCAGAGAGGCTTACAAAGATGACCAGTTCATACTTGCTTCACAAGCGAGGCAAGTGTTCTATATTGATGACCCGTCACGTAGTCATAACTGGCGAGTGGTTCAAGAAGTCAATCATCATACTATGTGGGATACGCCAGCGATGGTTTTGACTGAGATAGATTTGTTACACGATGATAGCTCGTCGAACTTCTCGTTGTTTCTTGATCTTGGCAATTTAGAAGACATTACTATGCAGCGGGTTGACAATGATGCCATTCAGTTGGATCGTCCTGCGAAGAGAGCGTCATTGTCGAATTTTAGTGGATATGAATATAATTTTATTAACGATGAGGATGAGGATAATGAGGACGATGACGATAACGATGAGGTTGATGATGGAGGTGAGGTTGAGGCGTCTGACACGGAGACAGACTACGACAGTGTCGAATATGATGATGATGCTGATAGAAGCAATGATAGTGACTATGAGTGATCAAACAACACGTTGTAATCTTATACTCTGTTATTTAGTATAAATTTCATTATTCAATAACACATTGATAATATTTTGTCTAATTTTTTTATTTAAATTAAATAAATAATGACGATAACATAATTTATCAAACCGACCGTTAGGGAGGTTTTTCACCCCACAGCCCCCATTTGCCATAAATGGTCATCTTCAAATTGAACCCATCCTCACAACAAATTCCAATCTTCAACCCATCTATCCTCTCAAATCTCTCAAATCTCGAGAAATCTACTCTCTTCAACGAATTCTTTTCTCTCTAATCTCTCCTCAAATCTCCAATTTGTCGGTCAATCTTTCTCACAGATTTGTTAATTTTTTGGAAGTGAAGGCATGAACGGGAGATTTGTATATATTTTTTGTAAACAATAATAATAGCGATGATTACCTTGAGTATTACCATGAGGGCGGAGGAGAGGTCTTGAGGGCAATCTCCAAAGGCGGTGGAGGTGCGATTTTTTTTGTATCGGATCATATGATGAAGAAAGAACATCATTATATTATGTATGGACCTTATGTTGTTATTCCAAGATACCCGATCTCATATGATTTTATTACATTAGAGTTGTACATCTTCAAATGAAGTTTAGGAGAAGATGCCAAGAAAAAAAATCAAAAAAAATAAAAATAATTGTGAACAGTGCTCACTCGAGCGGACAGAGTATAAATTATGTTCGCTCGGACGAGCACCAAATTTTTTCTTTAATTGTAAACAGTACTTGCTCAAGCGGACAGAGCCTACATTCTGCCTGCTCGAGTGAGCACTATTCATTTTTTTCGGAAATTTACAAAAGCTACACATAATACACAATCCTCACAAAATCATTTATCTTCCCTCCACTCTCACGTCCTTTTCCCTTATTTGGCTCCAAAACCCCAATTTCTCAAATTAAAATTTTTGATTTGGCTCCAAACCCCCAATATTTCAAACCATTGGCTGAACTTGAATCATAATTGCAAACCCCCATTGCTCACTAACCTTGGGAATTCTCTACGGATGAGACTTTCTGAGCTATGGATTTCAATGTTCACACACTCAACTCTTCTTCCTGACCAAGCTTTCTAGCAAATGCCAACCATTCGATTCTGCCTCTACCTACGTTCGATCAGTGTTGTGCGATTATAATCCCGCAAATGGACGGATCGTTGACAAATAATATAGTAATTAAATAGAGTGTCGAACCCACGAGGACTAGATATCAATTTAACCTATTAATTTATAACCTAAATTCTAACAATATGAATAAACACAGATTCAATTTGGTTTTTGTGATTCTATACTATTTTAATTAAAACTAAATTATCAAACAATTAACTTTAAAATAGTGAGAACGAATTCAAAATCTACTAACACTAGAATTTGCGAATCCACCAACACTTTCCTTAATCAAATATCCGTTTAACCGTTTTAGCTTATAATTACCATAGATTGAAAATCGATGTTCCTAAAATAATCAAAAGTCTCTCTCGATGGTCAATCAATTCTATATGTTATGCGAACCTAATTATCTCTAATTAAGTTTCGAACATAAACACATGCATTAAAATCTCAAGAACACCTAAATAGATTTCATAAAATATAATAGTAATTTCTATCTATTATTGGACCCTATGTTATTCAATACCACGTGCTTAATCTATATTGAATCTCTCGACTTCAATATAAATCATAATATATTCTAATGGTGATCGAGACATTAAAATAATAGAAAAAGCGCATAAAGAATAATCAACCCAAAAGCAATTAATTACTAAAACGGAAAAACTTCTAATTAATTAAAAATCATGAGGTTTCATCGTTCATCCTAGAAAAAGTAAATTAGTCGGACATGATTTCGTCAATTATGACAATAATTGACTTCATCATGATCCGACGAAAGAAAAAGAATAAAGAATAAATACAACCCGTGACTCCGACTAACGAATCTTCAATCCCGTGCCTCGATCTTCGATTATCCTCTTGTATCTTGTTCCCAAATTCGTCTCCCTTTGTTCTGGCTATTATCTGGCTTTTATAATGCTCTCTAAAGACTCCAAGACGTGTTTTAGGTATCTCAATCAATATGGACTTCGTAGAGTTCTAAATCCATCATGAAACTGCCAAAGTGTTCCGTGATATACCCTTGCGATCGCATAGGCTTATTCCTTGCGATCGCATGGTTCAATCGTTTTGCATTCTGCTAATTTTTGGTCCACCTTGCGATTGCAGACGTGTTTAACCATGCGATCGCATGGTTAACTTGGCTGCAGATCCGGTTTTCTTCTTTTAATATTTGCATGCTGAGCCCCTGAAGTATCTTTTCTTAGCAGTTTGAGTCCTTTTTCTTCTATTTGCTCTCTTTTCATCAGATTGACCTTTGAATTTGAATATTTCCTAAATTAATAAGAAAAAACATGCAATTAAACTGAAAATAAGTAATATGACTCATAATCATCCCTTTTTGCGAGCTCCAATAAGTACAAAATTGTACTTATCAAATACTCCCAAACTTGAACTTTTATTCGTCCTCGAATAAACTAGCTAAAAATATCTTGCACTTAATAAAAAAACAATAATAAAATTCACAATATAAATAGCTTGCCATTCTTGCTTCAGCTTTTGGAAAAAGAAAAACTTATAATTTATGACGAGTGTTCAGGTTAGGTTATACAGTTGTAAACGTGAGTCTACTTAAGACATACTTGAGATGTGTGTGATAGCAGTTAATCTGATCAACTTAAATTCTATAGTGGTGATAGCCCAACTACTTGGTCAATTTTTCTTTTCCCTCTCGTCGGGTACACTTCCCCCAAAATAATTGTTTTCTCTCAAATCCCAAGATTTTGGTTCAAAGGTTAAACTTCGCTCATTATTTTCTTGTTCGAGGCTGGTTGAGAAAACTAATAATCCAGAAAACCTAAGTATATGAAGATTCTCCAATTTATGAGCACTCTCGACCAGAAAGTTTCTACTAAGTAAGTCAAACCCATTAGTTATCTAATCCCCAAATTTACTTTGCAAATGATTTTTTTTTTCACTGGATAGAAATAAAAATTAAATTTAAATAATTTTTTTTAATATATAGATCTTATGTGCAAAACTCAATCCATTAAGCTTTCTAAATGACTCATGTAACAAGCTTGAGGTCGATGACTCCCAGGTCTTTCGAACCTTAGGGCATCGGGTTTTAAGAAACCCCTACGGACCTTTTCACTCAAGTCAAATAGGCTACGAAAAGAGTTATAAGATATTAATAGAGTGCAAAACTCAGTCCATTAAGCTTTCTAAATGACTCATGTAACGAGTTTGTGGTCGATGACTCCTAGGTCTTTCGAACCTTAGGGCATCGGGTTTTGAGAAACCCCTACGGACATTTTCATTCAAGTCAAATAGGCTACGAAAAGAGTTAAACAATAATAATAATAATTTTGCTCCTTGCGTACAATAAGTTCATGCGTGAGGATTAGATTCTTAACATTCGGTCATTACTTAGTTTCCTCTAACTGGTCTAAAGTGCTCCACACAAATTTTCAACATACATGGAATCAATCATAACTTAGATAGCCACTATTACAGTTTAATTACCACACTTTCTCACTATATTGGTTACTTGTTCGAGATACGGATGATTTTTAGGTTCAAACAGGGTATCCTATTGTTTTCAACTTAAGTGCACCAACATAGCTAAAAATCATCTTAACTGGCCGACACAACACAATATCCAACATGGTCAAATAGTCTCACATTTAACCAATAGTAATAATTTGTTCACAAGTCATGGATTAGAGCGAAATAATTAAATAAAAAGTTGCATCATTAGCCGGCAAGACTATTCATATCACATAAATATGCAAACAAATAAGTATAATTTTTTTTTACGAAAATAAATTAAAAATCAAATATCAATTATCAATTATCAATTATCGAATCAAGCAAATTTTTCATTTTAGCCCATCACTCCCAAACTTGAAATATACATTGTCCCCAATGTAAAAATTAACATCAAAAGATCAGATACTTCCCTGAGGTAGATCAGATGGTGCTGGAAGAAAAGGTGTGATAAGATCAACTCGAGGAGAAATCTGTATAGGTTGGTCGTCAAATATTTGTTTGAATGTCATCCAGCCAGCCTGCGGGTTGTAACCCTAAAAAGAAAAGAAAGAAGAACTTATTAATAATTATAAAAAAAAAATTTCGGATGCAGTACGAACGCAAGGACAAAATGTCCTGCGATCGCGAAGAATATAAAATCTGGGCAGAAAGTTTTCTGCCCAGGCAATGCGATCGCAGAGGGATATACCATGCGATCGCATGGTACAAAATTTCTGAACCAATTATTATTATTTTTACTTTCAAATTTTAAATATAGATTTAAAATAATAAAAAAAAACGTACTTATGCAAGATGACGATGATTGTAGCCTCAAAACCTAAGAATTGAAAGCCTACTTTAAAATCCTAAGAACCTAAAACGTGCAAATTGTAATTTGAAATCCTAGATCTAAAAAAATTGCGAAAATTTAAATAAAAGGGTAGAAAAATAGGTTGCCTCCCATTGAGCACTTCTTTAAAATTATTAGCTTGACTTTGTCGTGGTGATCGCTCAAGGAACTTTGAATAAATCTTTCGAGGACCTGCTCTTCTTGCTTTGATCGACTTTGGAACAATTTTTGTTTACCTTCCACAGCTTGATTTTTCCCTTATCATATTGATATGATTTTGTTTTGCCACCATGCTCGAATTCAACTAAGAAAATTTCAGCCTCCTCATCAGCTTTGATCACAGAAGACGGATGGAACTCCTCTTTCTCCACATATTCTTCTTCTCTAAGTGGTACATCCCGGTACATCCCAAACTCCACTAAACTCCCGCTTACGGTCAATGACATCAATCTCGAAATAGGAATCTGAAGAGCTTGAAAATTTAATTGCTTTGAACACATTGAATGTAATGTGTTCATCATTCACTTTCAGCATAAGTTCTCTTTTTTGAATGTCAATTACTGCCCGACCAGTAGCCAAGAAAGGTCGACCCAAAATGAGTGGTACATCCCTGTCTTCACACATATCCAGAATAATAAAATCAGCAGGGAATATGAACTTGCCCACTTTCACCAATATGTCTTCAACTATTCCCATTGGACATTTGATTGTTCTATCTGCAAGCTGCAATGTTACTGTTGTTGGCTTTGCTTCTCCTAAACCGAGCTGCTTAAAAATAGAATAAGGCATTAGATTCACACTAGCACCAAAATCACATAAAGCTCTATCAAAAAATAAACTACCAATAGTGGAAGGATTATTAAAACTCCCTGGATCTTTTAATTTCGACGGTAGCTTGTTTTGCAATATGGCACTTCATTCCTCAGTTAGCGCGACTATTTCATGCTCCTCTAACTTTCTTTTGTTTGAAAGAATGTCCTTCATGAATTTAGCATGGCTAGGCATTTGAGCTAATGCATCGGCGAAAGGTATGTTGATGTGAAGCTTTTTAAATACATCCAGGAACTTCTTGAATTGCTGGTCTAGCTTATGTTGTCATAGTCTTTGAGAAAATAGAATTGGAGGGACGTAAGCCGGTGGTGGAATATAAGCTGGTGGAGAGTTCCAGTTTTCTTGTGCAACTTTTGCATCTGGTTTGTTTTCTCTCTCTTTGTTGGACACAGTTTCTTTTTCTACACCTGGTCTAGTCACATGAATCTCTGGCAATTCGAATCCGCTTCTCGTGGTGAATTACATTGACTTGCTCTTTTGGGTTGACCTCTATATTGTTTGGCCATGTGCCTGGTTGTCGCTCGGTCAACAGTTTAGCCAACTACCCAATCTAATTTTTCATATTCTTTATCGAGACATCTGTCCTTTTTTGCATCTCCTTTAGCACAGACTCCATGCGTTCTGACAATTTAGCAACTGTATCCTCTAATCTTCCTTCTCTTTCCTGGGGTCTTCTCTGATTTGGCTGATTTTGAATATTTTGGATATTACCATAGGAGAAGTTTGGATGATTTCTCCATCCTGGATTGTAAGTCTATGAGTATGGATTATTCTGCTGTCGCTGAAAGTTCTAAGCATATGCAGCTTGGTCAAGTGAAGACATATCAACTTTGGTTAAAGGACATTCTGATGACTGATGGTTTGCCCCACATGTTACACAAATTGGTGGAGACATTTGAACCATATTGGCTGAATGAGAATATTTCATTGCTTCCATCTGCTTTGCCAGTGCATCGATTTTTGCCAGTACAAGCGAATTTGTGTCTACCTCATGTACCCCTGTTGCTTTCCTCTGCAATCCTCTTTCTGGCCACATAATAAATTGTTCACTCATGGTTTCAAATAGATCATAAAGGTCACCGACGGATCTATTTTGGATAGAGCCACCTGTTGCAGAATCTACTAAAGAACGACTAGTTGGAACTAAACCAGTAAAAGAAGTGATTCTAAGCTGCTAAAGGAAAACTGTGACTTGGACACTTTCTGAGCAGTTGCTTGAATCTTTCCCATGCCTCGTGAAGGTTTTCCAACTCAGATTGTTGGAAATTGGAAATTTCAAACTTTAACTGCTCACTCTGGCCGGAGGAAAATATTTCGATGTGAATTTTGGATCGGATCGCGCCCAATTAGTGATGCTTCACGGCGGTGAGAATCTAACCATTTTCTAGCTTTTATCCTTCAATGTGTGTGGAAAGAGCCTCATCTTTAGTGCTTCTTCATTAACACCGTGGTATTTGAAATTTTCACAGTATTCATCGAAGTGAGAAATGTGATAGTGAGGATTTTCATCTGTCATCCTATAGAACGGCAGATTGTTTGAAAACAAATTCTTCACATCTGGCCTCAACTGGAAGTTATCATGTCTATAAGGCGAATAGACTATGCTGGACTGATTCTCAACAATCAATGGCATCATATACTCACCCATAAGAATATCTCGTTCACTAACTTCAACTGGTCGAGCTATTGGTGCCTGATTATTTCTCACATCTCTAGGTAAAGGATTCTGGACTTGGTGGTTTGCCATTGTGTCTTTTTGCTGTCTTTTCTTTTCTTGTTTTTCATGTCGTCGTCGGTGAAAACAACGTTCAATTTCTGGATCTAAATTAAATAGATTAAGATCCTTTGTACGGCGCATACACACTTAACACCTGAAAATTTAGAAAACAAATAAAATTCAGCAGTATCACGAAAAATTTAAAATAAAAATAAAAAATGAAAATGAAATAAAATAAATATAAATAATTGTCAAAAGCTAAATTATAAACTAACGTAGCAATTAATAAAACTAGTCCCCGGCAACGGCGCCAAAAACTTGTTGTGCGATTATAATCCCGCAAGTGGACGGATCGTTGACAAGTAATATAATAATAAATAGAGTGTCGAACCCACGAGGACTAGATATCAATTTAACCTATTAATTTATAACCTAAATTCTAACAATATGAATAAACACAGATTCAATTTGGTTTTTGTGATTCTATACTATTTTAATTAAAACTAAATTATCAAACAATTAACTTTAAAATAGTGAGAACGAATTCAAGATCTACTAACACTAGGATTTGCGAATCCACCAACACTTTCCTTAATCAAATATCCGTTTAACCGTTTTAGCTTATAATTACCATAGATTGAAAATCGGCGTTCCTAAAATAATCAAAAGCCTCTCTCGATGGTCAATCAATTTTATATGTTATGCGAACCTAATTATCTCTAATTAAGCTTCGAACATAAACACATGCATTAAAATCTCAAGAACACCTAAATAGATTTCATAAAGCATAATAGTAATTTCTATCTATTATTGGACCCTATGTTATTCAATACCACGTGCTTAATCTATATTGAATCTCTCGACTTCAATATAAATCACAATATATTCTAATGGTGATCAGACATTAAAATAATAGAAAAACTACATAAAGAATAATCAACCCAAAAGCAATTAATTACTAAAACGGAAAAACTTCTAATTAATTAAAAATCATAAGGTTTCATCGTTCATCCTAGAAAAAGTAAATTAGCCGGACATGATTTCGTCAATTATGACAATAATTGACTTCATCATGATCCGACGAAAGAAAAAGAATAAAGAATAAATACAACCCGTGACTCCGGCTAACGAATCTTCAATCCCGTGGCTCGATCTTCGATTCTCCTCTTGTATCTTGTTCCCAAATTCGTCTCCCTTTGTTCTGGCTATTATCTGGCTTTTATAATGCTCTCTAAAGACTCCAAGACGTGTTTTAGGTATCTCAATCAATATAGACTTCGTAGAGTTCTAAATCCATCAGGAAACTGCCAAAGTGTTCCGCGATATACTCTTGCGATCGCATAGGCTTATTCCTTGCGATCGCATGGTTCAATCGTTTTGCATTCTGCTGATTTTTGGTCCACCTTACGATCGCAGACGTGTTTAACCATGCGATCGCATGGTTAACTTGGCTGCAGATTCGGTTTTCTTCTTTTAATATTTGCATGCTGAGCCCCTGAAGTATCTTTTCTTAGCAGTTTGAGTCTTTTTTCTTCTATTTGCTCTCTTTTCGTCAAATTGACCTTTGAATTTGAATATTTCCTAAATTAATAAGAAAACAACATACAATTAAACTGAAAATAAGTAACATGACTCATAATCATCCCTTTTTGCAAGCTCCAGTAAGTACAAAATTGTATTTATCAATCAGCATCTAGAATTTTTGAGCGTAAATCACTACTTTTTGGGTATGCATATATAAAAAATCACTTCTTTTTTTCTATTTTTGGATTTATTTATGGGTGTTTCTAATGTTTCTTGGATATGATTAATTTGTTCTCTTGTGTTAGGAGTTAGAATCGAGATTTTTTGTTCATCACGTTGTGTTTTTTTTTTCTTAGGAAGGAAGGGTTTAGGGGGGGTAGTCAATTTTTTGAATTATTTACTAATTTTGAAGGTATATTCTGCTTTGTGGTCATTGTGGTCTCTTGTGATCATACATCTTCACGATATGGTTTCTTATACTAACCATTTGCATTTCTATGTATTGAACATTCTTTTCATGCTTAATGAATTTCTTTGTAGGGTTTATGAGATTTTACATGTGGCTCCAATATTGTGTGATCGATTTTATTTTATTTTTCCTTTCTTGTTTCTTATATATATTTGTTCTCTTGGGGCTTTCTTTATGGTTTGTTACTTTTTGTGCCGCATGAGGCCGTTGTTGAAGGGGGTAAATAGTTGGAGTTTCAATGAGTTTTTATGTTTATCAGAAACCTTGAGGCCTCGATGGAAGACACATTTCAATTTGATGTTTAATACCAATAAAATGATATGTATATATCATACTGTTGGTAATTTGATATATGGTGCTTGCTAGCAGTATGAATCACTAATATGAATCCAAAGATAGTCGTCTAATTTGTTTTGGTTCAACCTAGTTCAATCAACACATTTTTTCTTTCTATATTTTTAAAAGCATTTAGTAATGATGTATATTTTTTTTTTATGAATAATCAATTGTCTGGCAAATAAAATGCCATCATCTACCTGGTTTTGAGATGCCTACTGTTGTTGGAATTTTGAATCCAATTCAATCAACATTTATAAGCATGTGCATTGTCCTATAATATGATTACCCCATCCATTTTGGCTGAGTGAGAAGTATGCACAAGTGATGAAGAAAATTAGCTATAGCAATAGTCCTAAGATGTCATGTCCCAAGACCTTCTAATGGATGACAAGTTTCCCTTTTCAATAGGGAGCTTCAAGCTTACTATTTTGCATAGGTGGACCTTATGGTCATGGACGGCAGTTGAGACGCAGGGCTTATGTATCAATCAAATTGTCATATTTGGTCTTGAATCATGAAATTGCCTTAGTTGTACTCATTGAGCAGCTTTACAGTTAAGAAATATGTCTGATTCAAACTTGAAATTGAGTTTCATGAATTAAATATGCTTTTCCATCAATTTAATTTTTTTTAGTCTTGATACTTTGTCTTTTTGGTGTTGGGAGGGGAGAGGATGAGAACTGCTATAGGACAATGAAGGAAACATTACAAAAAATCTTTTTCTCAAACTTTTTTTTATCAATGAAACTCAAATTAATTTCTCAAAGAAATATGTTAAAATATACTTTAACACCAGAAACCAACTTCCTAATCTTTCTTTTTCTAATACCCATCAGAAAAGAACTTGCACCAACATAACTACAAAGTTAAGGAGGCACAATCTTGTTGTCTGCAAGTATATTTAGAGAGTAGTTCCATTTCTCCTAAAGTTTCAATAGAAGATATTAGAATGAATGTACGTGCATAGTTTTTGAAAGACAAATACCTTTTATTGTTTGACATTAGGTGGAAAAAGATTTTTGAATATGTCAGCATCTCTGATTTATGAGTTGCCATGGTAGCAAGTTGATTTCAAAACTGCCTTCAAGTCATACAGTAATTTCTTACCAACGTTTTTGTTTTATTGAGTAGGGAAAGGGCAAAATGATGGGTAGCTTCAAACAGCAAAAGGTTTATGAGAGAGATTATTGATGATGTAGATGACAAAATCAGCCATTTACCTAATTGTATTCTACATCATATTCTTTCATTTCATTTCTTTTGTTTCTGCCTCTTTCTCTACGTAGGAATGTCATACTTGAAACTGTTTTTGCCCATTTATGCAATCGAATTTGGATGAATTTTTTATATTTGTCTTAATCTTATTGGTACTAATTAATGCTTGGTTAATTAGGACTAATTTAAGTAAGGACGTAATACAATGGCTGATGTATTAAACCATGGAGGAGATGGTGGAGATGAGCCTCCACATCAACATGCAAATAGGCTACAAGCGGACTGCCAGACATGTAAGATAATTTTTTTGGGAAAACATAGTGTGTAGTCAAAGTGATTTACATATTAAACCATTTTTTGTGTGAATTCGCAGCGCCTGCGGCTAAAAAACGGGGCCCTTCCAGATCGTTACATTTTGTTAAACTATTCCAGTCTAACGGGAAAAAACCCATCTCCATAGATTTTGATACAAAAGAGGGGACCTATTTACCTACAGGAGAGAACCAAAAATACTTATCAAGAGTTGTAGGGACACGTGTGAGACAATTTGTGCACCCCTACTTCGATAGATGGGCGAATGTTCTAGAGAAACAAAAAGCCCGTGCCACGGGCAGCGTATACGTAAGTGAATTAGCTGTCATTTTATACCTTAAGTACTTTTAATAAAGTCTAACTTCAATAACTTAAACAAGATTGATTTGCTATAGGAATTCTTCGACATCAATCTAAGGCGTTACTCCAAGGCTGATTACAAGCTCGTTGTGGACGGCATCGAAGATACATCGGCCCGACGATATCGTCAATACAAGGCCAATGTGAATGCATACATAAGAGATAAAGGTACTGTCGTACCTTACCGTGGTATGACGGCGGACGTATGAGAAAAGTGCATAGAGCGCTCATCGAGTCAAAAATTTAAGGTAAGCACAATTCATTTAATTTAATTAAAAGAATTTTCATTAAATATTAATATTAACATTGTATTCATTTCAATTAATTTTTTATAGGATATTTCAATGACAAACAAAGTGAACAGGGAAAAAATAAATTATACTAGCCTGCAGGGGTCAAAAACTATAGTTGCTACGCGTTTCGATATGGTAACATATATTATTTTTCATCCATAATTTCATTTTCAAATTATGGAATACGTTTGAGTTATTCATTTAATCTCGCATACTTATACAATGGGACCACCAAACTCGGGGTGGTGGTCAGTGTCATTAAAACTTTCAAAGTCAACCATCAAAGAAATGGCGAGTGGGTGAACGCGAAATGGTCAGCATAAGATTATGTACGTAAAAGTTATACAAATTGATGTATTGCTATTAATTTTTTGAGTTTCACATTTAATTGACAAATATTTTAAATTTGATTATTTAAGAAAAAAAGGGTGGAGGAACGGGAAGAGCAAATGCGCATTAAGCTAGCTCAAGCGGCGTGGCAGTTAACGAGCACGGCGTTGTTCTTAAGGTCTTGGGAGAGAGGGGGGACACCGACAACCGCTTGGACGGGTTCTGAGGGGCACTTCCCACTCTCACTCGTCCACTACGACATTGCAGGACCAACACAATTCTAGTCAATCTACTCAGGCAATCAATGCATTGAAGTCCAAAATAGAGACATACATGCATCAAATGAATGAATTTATCACACTTTTAACGAGTAATCTGCAATCTGTCATGCCGGGAATTCAGCTGCCGACACCACCTCGCCTGTCTCCTATGCATGAAGAAGAGTTAGATTCTTTGAACGACGAAGATTATTTATCTGATCTTTAGTCTTCATCTATCTATCTATTTTTAGTTGCACATACTTTTGTTTTGTACATTATGGTTATTTTGTGTTGGAAGTTTTTGTTTTTGTGCATAGTTTTTTAGGATGTTTTGGTACAATTTGTTTTTGTGTACAAATATGATAATATAATTAATATTATTTCAGTTGTTTTTAAAGATTTTATTTAATGTTTCTATTAAGTCATTGTTATTAAATAATTTTAATTAGTATTGAAAGTGTAATAATTACTAAAATCAATAAATTTTAAAAAAAATTAATTAATATTTTTCTATAGTTATTGGGACAAAAATAGTCGTCCCAATAGTTTGTCCATGTAGATATTTTTCTATTGGGATGACTATTAGTTTAACCTATTGGGACGATAATAGTCGTCCCAATAGTTTGTTCTTGTAGATATTTTTCTATTGGGACTACTATATAGTTTAACCTATAGATACGATAATAGTCGTCCCAATAGTTTAACCTATTGGGACGACAATAGTCGTCTCAATAGTTTTTTTAGACCCACTATTCAATTTGGAAATGGGACATAAAGGGACGACAAATGTCGTCCCTATAGATTCAATATATATTGGGACGACAATTTGTCGTCTCAATAAATAAGTTGAAACGAATATTTCGACGAAAATAAGGGCTATAGGGACGATAAAAGTTGTCGATATAAATCGTGAATATATTGGGACGACTATTATCGTCTCTGTTGACTTACTAGGATGGGCTTATTGGGACGATCATTAGAGACGACTATGTCGTCCCTGTAGCCCTTTAGCGACGACAATGCTATCTATACAGATGACAAAAGTCGTCCCTATAACTCTCTTTTCTTGTAGTGTATGAGGACCACTTGGATGGAGAACAACCCGGTAAGGAGATTCTTGGGATGCAGCTTCTACAGTCGTCCAGATGCTTGTGACTACTTCAAATGGGTGGATCCTCTTGTCCAACCACGTTATAAGAGCATCATCAATGGTCTATTGAGGAATGCTAATCACAAAGATGATTTGGTGAAGAAGTTGAAGAGAAACTTGATGTACCACCGGATTGTGTTGGCAATGGTTGCCATGGTGGTTTTGGTTCATTATGTAATTTGATGAGATGTAATCTGTAGTTGTTTATGTGGGTTGTTGTTGCTGGTGCTATGTATGTTTGGCAAATTAGTGTTTGTCTGTAATTTGCATTTCATTTTCAGTAGTTGAAGGTTAGGTGCTCGAATTGAAAGTGTAATTCATTTTGTGATAATATGAGGTTATAGTTTAATGTGAAGTTCAATTTTTGTGCACTTACAATTACAGTTATTCCATTTTACTTGAGGTTTTAACTGCATTTGAAGTTTATTCCAAGCAATGTAATTAATTTGTACATCAGTTGGTTGTTTAAACTACATGAGTTGGGAATTTGAACTGGTTGCATCAGGTGGTTGTTTGTATCTGATATACCTGCCAACCAGCTAAAATATAACTGATGTTAAAATGGGATTTCAACAGCAGCTGGAATTTAACTTCATTTGGCCTTTTAACTTCAGTTGTGTTCAACTGCCATTTTGAACCTCAGTTGTGAATTTAACATCATTTGGCAATTTAACTTCACTGGAATTGAACATCAATCGAAATGTGGCATCTTCATTCATCCCAAAATGATACATACACACTATAATACATGTGGTTTGGAACAAAACAAAAGGAAAATGGGCTGCCTATTATGTACAACTTCACAAAATACAAAAAAGCCTGCTGCAATATGACTCAAAAATGTCAGCAACATTACAGCTTCACACCTAATTTAATTCCAACTATTCCACACACTATCTCCTTGCAATTCTTCTAGTTTTGGCTCTCTTAGATTTCATTCTAACTTGTTCATCTTCTTCCATCTGCTGCAAATCATCAACCATGTTGTCGAATGAAAAGCTTTGACTGTGAACTTCATTAAGAAGTTCTGAAGCCACTGCATCAGGAGGTGGTTCATTAGAGTTCCGTCTCCATTTCAAAGTGAGGCAGCAAATGGTTTGCAGATGATGGCAGCAAATGGTTAACAATTAGGGCACACGAATGGAAGAAATTGGTTTCTGGTTTGGGGAGAAAATGGGACCTTCAGCCACTTTAGGAGATGAAAAAGTGATTTCATTTGGAAAAATCTGACATGACAGATGATTTGTAATGCGAGATATGATGTGGCCATTTAGGGCATCTGATTGGTGACAACGCATCGTCCTTTAGCCACATCAGCTTTTTCCATCTGCACATTCACACGGGAAGATAACGGGTGGTGAATGGTAGATAAAATGAAAAGTTTAGTGAGTTAATGGTGACAGCTTAAAGTATGGTGAGTAAGTAGTTACATGTTGAAAGTTCGGTGAGCGTTCATTAACTTGTCGGGTGGACTAGAATGAATATATATTCTTTTCTGAAAAAGTTAACTGAATGGAGTGTGATTTTAATTAGATAAAATACTTGAATATGTAATTTACATCTTACATGTATTAAGTTTTTGAACTTTAAATTATACTTTATTAGTCCTTCAACTAAACATAAACTATGTTAGTCTCTCCTTCTATTTCTACCATTCCAACTAAGGGTGAGCACATTTATATTTGGACATTTTTAATCTATTTTCAAATCAGATCATTTAAAACGGTTTGAAAAACTTATCGACATAATAGTAACGTATTTAAAACAAATTAAGACATGAATAAATTGGTCTAAAATTCTCAATACAAGATCAAAAGATAAGTTTTTAAACGTAAATATTATATTACATTATTACTTATCTCAATAGTTACATTACATTAATATTTGTCATAGAAAGAAATGGAAATATGGTAGAAATTGACAAAATTTAGTAAATAAGTGGGCCCAATAATGAATTTGAGGGTTATAGGCCAGTGATCCAATCGTTTGGCAAAAATTAAAAAGGAAAAATTCAGGATTGGTTACTGATCATGCCCTTATGGACTCTGAAGTCATATGGTCCAAACTTAATTGAATTAAAATCACATTTCAGTAATAAAAGACCAACGTGCGCTACAATTGCAAAAGGCGCTAACTCAAACACAATACTGTTTTATTAATATACTTTTTTCTATGATACTGTTTTTTTACAAATGCTTGATACTTTTTACTTTTAATATTAATATTGTACACTAGTTTTCGTTACATTACAACATGTTTGACCAGGTTTATTGACTCTTTTTCTCAAACTTATTTCCAACCACATATTTTATGAAATCTACAAATTTTATCAACTTTTCAACTACACATTTCACCAACTTTTTTCAAAATCTAAAAAAAACTACTTTAAAACTCCACCAAACAAACACGCATTCAAAAGTAAATGTTTTATTGTTGAAGAAATAGTACTGTTTCAAAAACTCCACTAGCAGTACAAGATCATTAATACTCTTTTCATTCAAAATACTTGATACTGTTTCAATATATGATACTGTTCTTCTATTGAGTTGTAGTTTGTGTATGTGATACTGTTTTATTAAGATACTATCATGTATGATAATAATATATTAAGATACTTTTATCTATGATACTGTTTTATTATTATACTATTTTGTTAATATACTGATTATTTAGATACTGTGCGATGGTTTCAGTTAAAACATAACATTTGTGATCACCTAAGTATGTGCTTGATAATAATGTGCTTCTGATAATGTTATATGTGCTATCTTTAACCATACAATACTGTTATTTATGATACTGTTATTATGATATTGATACAAATGTGTTTCTAATACTGTTTTCTATATTACTGTTTTATTAAGATAATATTTTCTATGATACAATATCAAACAATACACATGAATGTATGACACTAACATCTCGAAACACAAAAAAAATGTTGATGTATGTGAAACAAATATCGTTTTCTTTTATTGGACAAAAAAATGATTCCAAAACAATTGTGTTTCTATTTATCAAAAAAAAATATCTCCAACAAAAGCAACCTAATTCAAGAAAAATAAGAAAAAAGTCATTTATAAAAACTAAATCCACCTACAAAATAACATTCAAGCAACAATTTTTTTTAAAATTTTGCAATCTAGAGACTGTCCAACACTTCTCAGAATCTACGTCATTATCTGATAACAATAACATGTTAAAGTTTAAATTTTTATATTTTACGTGATTGACAAGAAGAACATAAAAAAATTATGAATTCACTATTATCACTTACAAAAAACGGTGGGAAAGGTTTGGGTGGTCAGCGGCGAGTCGTGAACGATGAGGTGCAATAGCCAGTAGGGAAAAGCGGAAGAAGATGGTGGCCATGTGCGTTGATAATCTGAACTTTAAATATGGATCACATGGGTAATTTCGGGATTAATATGAAATTTGGTTAAAGAGTATGTCTTAATGGAAATTTTAAAAAATCATTTGACCTAATTTGACATAAGTATCCTACAAGTGACTTATAGACAATTTTTCCAAAATGAAATAAGTCAGTCTAATAAATTTAGTATTGCATTGTACTTTGCTCACTTTTTAAATGTGTAAGTAAATATAATTTATTTATTTTTAATTATAAAAAATAAAAAATGATTCGATTCGGTTGAAGCGATTTTTTAAACATTGAAACCTATACCAAACAATTTTTTAACGATTCAGTTTGATTTAAAATCGAAACATTAACATGTCCACGTAGAACCGAACAAACATTTTGAAATCAACGAATTCGATTCGATTTACGGTGTGACACTTTTTTTTTAGTAGCCCTAATTCCAACTAATAGAAATGATGAGTTGGTAGATGGAATTTCTTATGTGACTATTAATTTTGTTCAACTGAGTATGTAAAAAACATGGTTGCGCGCAAAAAGTCCTTAAATTTGAACAACGTGAATCCGTTAGTCCATTCGCCTGTTTAGATATTTCAATACTTTGTTGTATAATTTTTAGTTTAATTAATAATTATTTCTTAATCATAATTAGTATAAGATATTTTTTATAAAAACAATAATAACTTGTATAAATAGTAAATCGAGATACCTATTTTGTGACAACTTTAAATTTTCTTCTATTTTTATGCTTTAGTAAACCTAGTATTTCTATCAATTGCAATAGCCATTCTTTTATCTCTTCATGTTAAAAAAAAAGATTGTTTAGATTCGATGGGACCCAACTAGTGCCGGACTTTCGATTTTTTAGACCTCATATAAACTATAAATTTAGGCCCTTATATTGTAGGGTGCATTTAATTTTTATTTTTTTCAATATAAGTTTTCCCTACAAAATTTATAAACTTAAACCCAACAATAAAACAGTAAATAAAATGTAATATCTGTTATAAAATTATAGATAATGATGAATGACTATTTAGTCGTATTTAAATATCTATGTAGTTATCTACTTATTCCAAAAGAGTGTATTCTAATCAGGTTGTAACTCCCTTTGAAACCCTATAAATAAGGGTCATTGTTATATTAAATGAATAGACTTGAGTTTTGACTCTCTCTAATCTCCTCTCTTTTCTTTCTACTTTTCTAGTTTCATAACACGTTATCAGCACGAAAAAGTTCACCCAAAATAGAGAGAAAATCTGAGTGCAATAGTTTAGAAAATTCACAGAATCTGGACAGACTGTGCAACTGTGATAAAATATTATTATCTCAATACTCCGTTGTCCGATCATTGTGAAATTTGAATAGTAAATTCAAAACTCATTGTTCTTAAAATCCAACGGTGAAGATCTAGGTCAGACGGTTCATTAGTGAGAAATCTCTGTGTGAACAGTATGAATTTTGAATTCGTGGAAGAATTTGGGTAGCCTACGCAGTTATGATCAAACGATGATATCTTAGCGATCCATGGTCCGATTATTTTGAAATTTGGACAAAAATATCAAAACTTATTGATATACAAATCCAATGGTTAGAATCAAGATCCCATGGTTCACCTGGACAAAACGTTAGTATTCTCTTTACTATCGTATTTGATTATACATTTTTCTATATTGATAAATTATAGATAAATATTTCTTGAATATTGTTAATAATAACATATCAATATTTAAAATAATATTGTGTTTATCAATTTATACAAATTAACATTCTAGAATAATATTTCGTTAGTCTTCCAAAAGAAGTACAACTTTATATTATATTAATATTTCAATAAAATACACTTGTTCCTGAAGAGCGTAATTTGTTATATTTATTATTAAGTTATTGCTCTCGAAGAGCGTAATTTTATAAATCTAATATCTTATAAGAATATTATGATATCACTCATGAAGAGTAAATTTCTATACCGTTCAATTTTTCAAAATAATTTATTGATGCTCCTAAAGAAGCACAACGTTACTTTAATATTCTAACAGAATATAAGAGCATAATTCATAAGATCTAATATTAAGCTATTGTTCCTGAAAAGCAAATTTTTATAAAGTTTAATATATTTAAAATTATTTGTTGTTGCACCTGAAGAAGCACGACATTATATTAATACTCTGGCATAGTACTTGCTCTCGAAGAGCATAATTATAAAAGATCTAACTTCTAGTATGAATTTGCTCATGATGAGTAAATCTTTAAATAATAATATGTTGTTGCTCATGAAGTAGCACAATATTATATTAATATTTCAGTCGAATATTACTTGCTCTCAAAGAACGTAATTTTATAAGATATATTATTTTATACAAATATTGTATTAATACTCCTGAAGAAGTATAATATTATGAATATCAATATTTTAAAAGAAAATGATATTATTGTTTCTGAAGAAACAGAAAGTATAGAAAATATTAAAAAAGAAAAGAATATTGTGTTGTTGCTCTTGAAGAAGCACAACTTTACAATTTCAGAATATTAATGTTGTGTAATATTAGAGTGTTGATACACTTGAAGAAGTACTATATTGAACTAGAAGTTCAATGTCCTAAAAATTTTATTGATTGGCATTACTAGTTAGACCATCCCGGATCAATATGATGTGAATTATTAATGAGAATATCTATTGAAAACCAGAAGATTTTTTAATATAATGAATTCTCATGTGATGCTTGTTCTCATTGTATATAAACTAGCAGACATTTACTAGGTAAAATCGGGACTGAATCCCTGCATTTCTGAAAATTATTTAAGGTGATTTATGGGGGCCCATCATCTTCCATGTTGACCATCTATATATTATTTGTATCTAATAGATACATCTACTAGATGATTATATTTTGTAATTATTCGCAACTTGAAGTTTGTGAGATTACTTGCTTAAATTTTAAATTATGAGCATAATTTTCAGATTATACAACCAAGACGGTGATGTGTCTTGTTAATCCTAGTGAGTCTAAATCTCAAACTTTTAATAAATATTAGTTGAGATGATGTTAAATAGTTTAGCAATATTGTTTTTCAACGCCTCCAATTAAATTCTAAACCATTACTATTGAGAACAAAGCGCTTCCCATTTTTGTCTAGGGAATGCTATTTTATATGTTCAAATACTTATACGCATCATGCCAACATCAAAGTTACCTCCACTATAGTTGGCTTATGGTCAGAGCCTAATAATATCCATCTAATATTTTTGATAGTGCAATATATGTACAATCGGTCCACCATAGTGCACTAAGATGGGCTTTGAAAAATGTTGAGAATACATATTTAGTATGGAACATTATAAAATATTTTAAGTCCTAACGGGTGATATTTTATAATACTGTTTTTTGAATGTCATTTTGATAAGACAGTTTTCTCAACATTAGGGGAGAGAAATTAAATACCTGGAAAGAATACATGAAAATGTAGTATATTATATTTTCTAGATCCTTGCACAAGACAATATGAACCAGAAGTTCAACAAATAACTCATTTGTAAGTTATACAATTGACAGATGTATTTACTGACCAAAGAAATTAAATCAAATCTCATATATCAGCTCTAAATGCTCTAATTTATATTAGCATCCTTGAAGGACAATCTATTAACATTATATCTGGTAAATTAATGACACGCCTGAAGCGTGGTAACATTTGATTCAAAAAAATTCTCAAATTAAAAATGGAGCCAATTATAAAGATGGTCCTGTTGAGGAGGTGTATACTCTTGGAGAGTATATAGACATAACTAATTATAAAACTCCAGAAGAGGTTCAACTAGTTGAAATAATAAAACGAAAAGATTTCGTTAAGTTATGTCGTTATGAGAAAGAAATGGATTCAAAAATAAATGTTGTTAAAAACACTGTTGTATATAAAGAAGCGCTTCATATTATAAAAGGTAGCAATGATATTGAAAGAAATCTGTCAAAGAATTAATTGGCCAAATAAAAAGATGTAATCCAAGTAAATTGAACTAACTAGAGAAATCTGAAGTTTCCGGACATATAGTCGAAGCACCTAAAGATGTATATTTATGCGAAAAAGAAATGGAAAAATGAAGTCGTAACATGTAATGCACGACTTTTAACATTATGAATTTCGCAAAGGCTTATATAAAGCGATCATAAGTTGATATCTTGTTAGTCTGTCAATGCATGACATATATACATACAATGAATATTGTTATAACCAACTCATCTCGTATGACTAATAAAACTATGTATATTAATCTCTCGAGGATTTAATATGCCTGAAGTATATAGTTCAACTTTTCAAGAACTTAATCGATCGAAGTTCAGATCTAAAGTGATATTATAATGAGGGGGAGTAAATACGCGTTGTACTCTTTTCCTTGACCAATGTTTTGTCCCATTGAATTTTCCTAGCAAGGTTTTTAATGAGACAACTTTAATGGTGTACTAAAGAATTATGTACTCTTTTTCCTTCACTAGAATTTTTGCCCACCTGAATTTTTTCTAGTAAGGTTTTAATGAGGCATATTCTTTCTATAAATAATATACAATTGGAAGTGGTATAAATATTATAGTTCTGGATGTCCATAACCTACAAAATATTTTACCATCATCATAAACATATGGTTATACTCCCGTGTATTATAAATTGTATATAAGACTCTTGAAGGGAACAACTACAAGATCTATTTTTAATATAATTACATCAGACCATCGTGCTAATTACAGTCAACCAAAGATAGTGTATGAAGATGATATTGCTGGAAGTTATAACATGGAGCACATTTCACCAGAATTGTTTTATACAAATTTTAACAAGATTGCGACATTGAAGACATTGACACACAAGATATAGATAGCTTGATATAAGTTTTTTTTTCATTGATTGAAATCAGGTTGGAGTAGTTGTACTCTTTTTCCTTCGCTCAGATTTTGTCGTCCTACTGGATTTTCTTGACAAGGTTTTAATGAGGCAGCATTTGAGTACTCCAATTTTTGATAATTTTTTCTTTCTATTGGTATTTTTGTCCCATTGGGTTTTTGCCAAATAACAAACTAGTTATTGTGTAATAAGTCATTCAAGGGGGAGTGTTATAAAATTATAGATAATGATGAATGACTATTTAGTTATATCTATATGTCTATATAGTTATCTACTTATTCCAGAAGAGTGTATTCTAATCAGGTTGTAACTCCCTTTGGAATCCTATAAACAAGGGTCATTGTTATAGTAAATGAATAGACTTGAGTTTTGACTCTCTCTATTCTCTTCTCTTTTTCACTCTACTTTTCTAGTTTCATAACAATATCCATAATATTTTTATATTTTAATCAAATATTAAGACTAAAAATGTTTTAAATAATCACTTAAATAAATATCACCTTACAGTTTTTGAGGCAAAAATATTAATTAAATTTGCATATTCAAGTTGTTCAACCATATTTTTTTCAATTGACAACATAGCCAATTCATTCAATATTTCTTGATACATAGTTGATCGAGATAAGTCTTAATCAACAACAACATCAACAACAATACCCAATTATGTGCTACTATGCAATTGATCAACATACATCTGTAAAAGTTGTATAAAATTGTATAAAAAAATTGTGTAAATTGTATAAAAAAAACACTAAAATGTCAATTAAGAACATTCACTACAGTAATTATACCACATATGTAAAATTTACTAATTTTTCTACAATCAAGTTGAGAATGGCAAAATACCTGAACAAAAAAATACAGATTTTAAAGTGGGTCAAATTAGAAGATCGAAACACCAAGTTGTAGGCCAATAAAGCCAAACTATTAACCTAAAGAAATTAATTGATATTCATATTCCAGTCAAAGGAAAACAAAAAAAAAAAAAAAATGACAAATTGAACATTTAAAAATCTAACACTAAAGTAATAAAAAAAGAAAAAATTGCAAAAAAATCTAATATTGCTAACATTGCCTACAGTCCAGATTGTTGTGACCCCATTATCTCTAGACTATAAACTCATTGTCCACATCACCCTTTAAAATTTGCTTTTCAACACCCGTTTCCTACATATTACTCCCTCAAACACATGCTTTTTGTCTCATTAATATTATATGTAAAAATAGAACCAAAATTTCAATAAATAAATAAATAAATTCAAGTAAATAAAATCTAACCCTAACTTACAAAAAATATAATAAATGCAAATTACATATTTGCATTAATATTGTAGGCAAATAGAAACAAGAATTCAAAAAAAAAAAAAAAATCAAGAAAAAAATATTAAACCTTACCTAAAGTCGTAAGACCATGTATGGGAGCTAACGCCTGCCCAGTGCTCGATTTGAAGAGGCTCGTATATGGAACGCCGCAAAATAGTGCGAAAAGAAGGCCCGGCTACAAGGGCGGAGGGCGGGGGTCCCTGGGGGACCAGGACCACCAACTTTCTGGAAATTTTTTTTTTTTTTTTAATTTTTTTTTTTTTTAAATATTGTGTTTGATTCTACTATTTTGGAGGGAAGATAGATTATTCTCAACAAGAGTAGAGCCAATTAATTAATTGTAGCCCACAAATGTTGACTTTGGTTACTTTGTTTATTACTAATTTATCAATTTGTCCCTCTATTTAATAATTAGATACACACAAGAAGGGTAAAATTGAAATTACATATTGAATAGAATGTGGGCCAAAAATTTGTTTAGGAAAATCTATTTTTTTCCAAAATAGTAGAATCAAACATGCTTTTAAGATCACTTATTCTTCTTAATAATCAACCAAAACAAAAATAGTAAAAGTCAAAAACAATGAAATTTCCAAAACTCGTTAAATTGGAATCATTCAATAACCAAGAAGAAAGTATTACTAAAGTAATCGAACAAATAGATGAATCAATGAATTGCATGAATCGATTGTATTCAATATTTTCTTGTAAACTTTTAAAGATTATGTCAAAAAAAAAATATGATTCTCATAAAATTGACTCGATGGGTTTAAGAAAAAAAAAAAAATGGGCGCGCCGCCCAACCCCGAAAAGCCTCCCAACCCACCACCGCTTCCCCAACATTAAATTCCTCCATATCGTTGAAATGTTCGCAAACTTGATCCTCTTCCCAAAAATTCAAAAGAAATTTCGAAATCGTAGGAAAGGGCTTGAGCTACTAATCCGATAGATAGATGAATCAATGAATTGAACTGCTGGAAATGATTCCTCATGAGATGGTATAACCCCCTGTCCTTCCAAAATACCCCATATGAAATACGAAGATAAAAAAAGAAAGTTGTGGTCGGACTCTATTATGGATTTCTGACCACATTCTCCATAGGGCCCTCTTATCTCTTCATTCTCCGAGAAGAAGGAACCATGGCATATATGTTTGGAATAGATTCTATTTTGAGAGAGTTGAAAAAGCACTATCTCTTCCATACATCTGCCCTTTCTCAATACATTTCTCTCGTCAGGCTTTCACCAATTGCGAAGAATTCCCCACTGCTGCCTCATGTAGGTGGGCCGTGTCTCAGTCTAGTCTACCAATTGCTGAATTGGGTTCTTTTGCCTCGTTCTCTAGTTTCTCAATTATCAGGTATGGTAATGAATAATGATAGAGTAGGACTTTGGGTTTGTTCGTCTATAGGATTAAGATAATGAACCTATTGGAATTTGGAAAAAAAAAAAAAAAAGAAGAAGAGGCTGAAATTGTGCATGAAATTTCAATATTTAAAAAAAATAGAATTTTGGGCCCTCAAATTTTTAATTGTTAGTTCCGGCTTTTTTGCACAAATGGTTCCCGCATGCATTCCACACTCTTCATTTCATAAAAGCATTTTTGGCATTCCACGGTTCATAAAATAAAAAATAAAAAAATTTGCAACAGAGGTACTAAACTTAAGAGGGAAAAAAAAATTAATTTAAAAAAAATACTCTTCCACCCCACCCCACTACTCCAGTCCCAACCACCCCAGCCCCCCTCCTTCCCCTCCACCGCTCAGAAATAGTTATAATTGGAGCTTAGGGTTTTATTGTTTTGGATTTCTTTTCATCTTTAATGCTATGATTTTTTTTTTTTAGCTGAATTTGAATTCTGGAGAAGCAAAGGAGAAGAAAAAGGAAAACGCTGAGATTATTTAAGGAGGATTGTGATTTGGAAGTCTGGCTTGCCATTATGCATGGATATTCATATTATACAAGATAATCAAAAGATAATACTTTCTATTTGCTGGTGATACCTAATTTGGTTACTCGAATGTTGCTTTGATCTGCTTTTAATCTGTGAAATTAGTTAATAGAATTTAAAGAGGACATTGAAATGACTGAGAGAACAGTATCATCTGCATAAATTGGAGGGGAAGGAGGGGGTGGGGTGGGGTGGGATGGGATGAATTGGAGAAGAAAGTATTTTTTTTTTAATTATTTTCTTTTTTTTTTCTATTTAGTTTAGGAACTCTGCTACAATTTTTTTTTAAATAAACACTGTAATGCCAAAAATGCCCTTATGAAATAGAGAGAGTGGAATGCACTCGGGGACTATTTGTGCAAAAAAATGGGAACTAATAGATAAATGAGATGGAAATTGACGGAATTGACCATTTTCACCAACAAAGTTTGAAATAGGGACGCCATTGCCAAAAATGAAAGGATAAGTCCTCAACCCATAATAAGTACAAAAGATAGAGACTATTTGTGCAGAAAAGCCAATGGAAAGTCCGATCCCAATTTCATCTTTTTTATTCAAACTACTGAAAATGATGAGTGGACAATAGAATTATTTACGTGAAAGTTAATCTCGTTTAGCTCAGCATCAACCTTGATCGAAAAATAAAAAATAAAAGTTAGACAAGAAAGAGAAAACAAAGAATTAATTAATTTTTTAAATAAACAAAGAAAAAAAAATGTGGTAAACCTACACCCAATCTTAATGTGGGTACCATTCGCCACTTTCGACGAAGCCCTTTTACCCCCTCATAAGTAATTTTACTTAGTTGACAAAATGGTATATTTTTATTTTTGTCAAGATATATGTTGAGTTAGACGAAACATTACTTAAGTAATTTCGTCTTCCAATTCATTATATTTGTTAGTTGGAATGAGAAAAACGAACGAACTAACGGAGTTCATGTTGTAAAGTTGAAGGACTACATATTTATGTTGTTAAAGTTTAGGGACCTTTTGAACACAAAGTGTATAGTTGAGTGACAAACCATATTTTTTAGATGTTGAGTTGGACAAAATTGAAAGCCACACAAGCAATTCAGTCCGCCAACTCATCATTTTCGTTATTTAGAACGATGAAGACACACAGAGATACTAACGGGTTCATGATGTTAAGTTGAAGGACTAACGTAGTACGATTTAAAGTTTAGAAACTTTATTTGCACAAAGTATAAAATATAGAGATCATTCAAAAAAATTATCGGATTATAATATGAGAAACCTATCCGAGAATATACTTACGGGAAAATATAGAAACACAGGATACATCATGAATGATGGGTGACTCGTCTAGCAAGCATAAATGGTATGAGAGATCGGAGAATTAGACATCTACTTGACTAACTTGTCTAGTGTCTGGAGGGTTGGGTCCTCTAATCTTCCAACACTGATAAGTGAGAAGAAATTTAAAGATATAATTTTTATTTTAGTAATAACCCGTGATGATAAATAGTAGAAAAATGTTTTTCACCTTCATTCAATTTTCTTAATTAGTGTAACAACTATCTTTCATTAATATAATAACTAGTATATCACCTCACTTATTTTTCATGATAGTAATTTTAAAATATTTTAAGAGTATATTGTTTATTTATTACATTCAAATAAAAAAAAAAATATCATATAAATAACATTTGATTACATATTGATATTGAAAAAAAAAAAAAAAAAAAAACAACACAGCTAATCTAGATTTTCAAACGCCCCTTTAAATTGGTCGAATTGGTTGATACTCCATCCCTATCACAAATCAACATTTTCAATCCCGTACGATTTGTAACTCTAGACAATGCTACATAAAATTGTCCATTACTAAAAACTGAATTTTTCAGATATAATCCCACGTGAAGAAAGATTGACAATGACTCTTATTGATACTCATATCGTATGAGACAATTAATTAATTTTTGGCACGGCTCATTAAATAAACCACTAATTTGTATATTATAATTTGAAAATTGATTTTCTAAATTGTAAAGATGCAGATTGCTTTAACGATATTCTGCAAATTTATTGTTTTTCTATTTGTAAACAATTAGTAATATTTGTATACTCTAAATCTTATATTGATTAATTAATATAGCATTCTTGTTCTAGAATATGTATAATTTTTTATTGGAAATGTCAATTCATAATTTTATTCATTTTACCGAGTATCATAGAAAATTGAAACTCCTGATTAAATTGTATTGGAATACTGATTATTAATTACCTGAAGTTGGATAATTAATTAATTAAATTTTAATATTATAAAATATTAAAATTCTGTCATTTGATTCAATTATATATTTTTGCTGACTCTGCGTAAATATAAATAATAATAATAAAATTATAAAATATAATATAAATACTTTAATATTATTTAATAAATAATCTAAATAATATAATATTAAAACTTATCTAGTAATTTTCTATTATAATTTGAAAAATAATTGTTGAGTATTCATAAATAAGTTTTTTAATAATCGATACAAATATTATTAGAATGATTGATTTTTCAGTTATAATAACAATTTAAATCTTATCATTTGTTTAAATCAAATGAATGTGTTTTCATATCTCTATTTAACAGTCAGATTGTTTATTTATATATATTTTGTAAATTACAACTAATTTTAATTGTTTCTTAGTTAATGTGGAAAAAAACAAACAAACATAATTTAAGGGAATGGTTGATTATCATTTTATAATTTGGAAGAAGTGCTTGCGGTTTAATTTTTGCCGCGGCTCTTTAAATAATCCACTAATTTTTATATTATAATTTGAAAATTGATTTTCTAAATTGTATAGATGCTGATTGCGATAATTTCCTATCATATTAATAATATACGTACATTTAATACAACAATAAATTTCCAGAAATCTTTTCCTTTCGTTATTGAGAAGCTTAATAAGTTTATGTAATGTAAATTGTTATATTTGTAAGATTTTCAGAATTTAATATGTAAATTATTATATTTAATGTTAATATTTTTTCATTTCCATGATCCAAGTTTATCATTGGAATATTACCACTTTTTAGAATAGTTGTAATTAATAATGATTAAAACTCCAAGCACATAACTAAATTAAACAATAATATATTAATACATGTTTTAAGAATACATTGGAAGTTTAAACTCAAAAATATTGAACCATGCATTTCTAATATTTTGACTTATATATATTATTTATTACATTATCTCACGAATTGAGACAAGTTTTGGAGGAAAAAGTCTTGCAAATATTTTGGTGGCTATCCTTCTTCTATACTCCCTTCGTCCCAAATATATAGGTTGATTAGGTTTTTCACACGGATTAAGAATGTTATTGAAAAAGTAAATTTTATTAATAATTTTCCTAATTTACCAATGAATATTATTTAAAAATAATGATTATTCCTAATTCACCTTCAATTCCCAAATATCTATGAATTGAGAGAACACATTAATTAATTATCCATTTACTCCATGCCTATACTAGAAACCAAAGCTCCTAATGTGTAGGAACCATTAAATATTTGAAATTTCCAAGCATTGAATAATAAATATGGGTAAATTATGAATGTACAATTTCAAGATTAAGTTGGGAAAAATAGTTATAAATAAGCAAATTAAATAAAGGTATTTTAGTAAAGGAACCAAAAAAAAGTACCTCAAAATAGAAACAAACCTATATATTTGGGACAAGAGGAAAAGGAAAGGTGGCCTATATATTTGGGATGGAGGGAGTATATATTTAGATAAGATTCTCAATTTAAAGCAATAACTCACTATAATTAATGCATTTAATATTTGGAGAAACATCACTTAGAGCATCTTCAATGCAATAAAGTCAAGGCACAATGTCTAGTACTTTTTTTTACAAATGGTCAAAAAGTACTTATGTGGCATAATTAATACTAGAAGGTGTCTAGCACAATGTCTAATTCTAGACATTGTTCTTGACAATGTCCACCATTAATTTAATAATCTCTATCTAATCAATACATTTCTCTCTCTTACTTTTTTTATAAAAAAACTAATAATAATTTGCCACATTTGCACAATGAACATTGTTACATTGGAGAAGTTTTTTGATATAATGTTAATATCTTTTGCCACATATACATATTAGACATTGCTCTTAGTTCTTGAAAAGAAGAAGAAGTGCTATTGAGCATAATTATTACGATTGGTTGGTCCAATAAAAAATTTGGTAAACTGGTTCCAAAATCGATCCGGGTCATATTGCTAGATCATTTAACAATTAATCGATCTAGAGCCAGTCAAATCAGGTGAAAATCAGTTCAAATCGAATGGGTTTTAATTGGTTGAACCGATTTGTTTTCAAAATCTTAAAATTTATAAGATGGAATTTAACCTGAGACCTCAACCTTATATTGTGTGCCACTCTGTCCATTGAGCTTCTCATTTAAGTTGTTAATAGTAGCAACCAAATAATTTTTATGCATTATTTTACTATAAATATTTTAATTTAGATTTGCATCAAGCAATGACCCTCAGATTGAACCAATAACCCGTTGATCCGATATTTTAGCTAGGTCATTGACTGGGTCGAGTCTGATTACTATACTATCAAGTTTTCAATAACACATGTATGGTCTGAAAGAGGGAGTGGGGTTCGGTAGGATGGATTACAGCTTTTGCGACGATCTAGTTAAATGAAATTTATTGTCTCGTGTTAACAAAAAACAGATAAGCTATTAATCTCTTTCCAAACAATTTGTTCAAAGTTATATCCTAACAATAGGATGGATGACTGAGGAACTTCTTCACAAAAATTATACTACAATTAATTCAGAGCAGCGTATACCACTAAATATGTGCACACTCATAATAACAATAGTAACTATCATCATCTACTATGAAAGAAGCTGAGATCCCATCGATGCATCAAACCATCGATAATATAGGTTGTTGGGTTCTTCACAGCTGTTGTGAAAAATATTGTGATTGCAAGTGTACAATATCGCACAAAAGTAATAAAGTGGACCTATTGAGTCCGGATTATCATTCTCACGAAGACTATCTTATTAATATATTAGTTCAATTAATCTTTATTGATTAATCTGTAGAAGGCACTATAAAATAAACCGATTTGAGAGATTTTAAACTAGAACTTTAGATTTTTCAAAATAAGAAAAATAATGTAATAACTTATGTGAAAGCGAAAATCAACAATTTAGAGAAGAATGATGGTTAAAGCGTTTGGACAAACGAATTCACCTAGTTGTCATCTCTAATTCCTCATCTCAAGATTTGTTCCAAAAGTTGTATTCGGTTGAATTCACGAATTTAACCTAATTTACCTCTCTCGAGTTCAAATTAGTTCTATCTAATTAAGTTAACTTAGGCAGTCAGAATGGTCCTTAATTAGATGCATTAATTCTCCTAAGAATTCAATTCGGACCGCAGCAATAATAAAAGTGTATCTCTACCTTTTATCCAATTGTCGGATTTTACTACATGGTCTAGATTAATAATTTACTTCTCAATTCATTACAATCCACAAAATCAATGAAATAATGGCCAATTATTCCAAGCATTAAGAAAAGAAGCAAAATCAAATACTTAGACAATTTATCAATCAAAACTTGAGATTCGAAATTAAAGAATTAAAATTAGGCTACATCATTCATCCAAACTATGAATTTAGCTACTCGTGATTCGGGAGAAAGACAAGATGAATAGTTTTAAATACATAACCGGATCTTGAATGAAAGAGGAAAAGATGTTGAATATCTTGCACCAAGATATCTTGATCTTCACATTCCAATCTTCTTGTTCTTAGTCGTTCTTCGTTTTCTTCGCCGTTCTTTTCTCCGTCTTCTCTTATCTTCTCCAAAGAATCCACTTCCCTTATTTTGACCTAAATTAGGTCTTTATATAGTATTTTACTAATTTTACAACCCATGTACATAAAAAGACGAAAAAGACCTTGACTAGAATTAAAAATAAGTCAAAAGCCATCCAGACGCGTCTGCCGCGCATGGCCGCGGTCAACTGCAGCAAAAAGTAAAACATTTACCGAATTTGTTCCAATCCCCAAATTGCAAGATTTAGTCCTCCAAGGTTTGATATATATTTTATTTGGTCCCTACTTTATGTTTCTTCACAATTTGTCCTTTTCGTTCTCTTATTTGCATCCAAGGTCCTTCAACTTTTGATTTTGTCCTCTTTAGTCCTCCAATTTCATCTTTCATTTCAATTTATTCCTTTTTTATTTGTAACCCAAGCCCTTCAACTTTTGTATGTTTGCAAATTGATCCCCATATCCAAGTTTTCGTATGCCTACAGTCCCTTTTCGCCTATTTTGCTTTGTTTTTCTCCAATTCCATCCGATCTCAGGGTTTTGACTTAAAACAATTAAATAGACACATAATTAAGTAGAAAATCACTTAAGAGTACTTACAATTGTCTACTTTTAATGGTCCAGATAAGTGTAAAACCACACTTATCAATGGCCTTTATATTGACTCTCGTACGATCAGCCATGTCGATATCAGATAAACTTTTATTTTCCAATGGAGCATCGCTATGAGAAGCAGCTACATTCTTTCCTGAAGTGACTATGGCCTTTGTATTATTGACAAAACTGGCACAAGATGAACTATGTTTACATGTTGAAGTGCCACTCAGAGGAGAAGATTTAGGTGGATGTTCTAACGGTAATTTGATAGTATCAAGAATTGGATTTTGGTATACCAAATCATGATCCTTGGCTGTAGAAGTATTGGTTTCAAACAAGTTACTCTTCGTAGAAGAAAAATCGTCCTATTCCAAATTGTTGAACATCTGAAAAATGTGGATACTAACAGTTCATTTCAAGGTCAAGAACCTGTGAATCTCAAAAATTACATATCTTGAGAAAAGAAAGAATAAGTATACTCACCCTTTCTTCTTCCTCTACATTGCTTGGGAATTATGCTGCGTTATCAAGATTGTACTCCACATATTTGTCATCATCTATTGATGCGGTGTATGATCTCCGCTGGGGTTGCCACTGGAGAGTTCAAAGCTGATCATATTAGAAGACGATGCACGAGAACCATATCCAGTACCTTGTTCCTTGGCATCTAATTGTTTATCTTTGGATAATAGATCCGCCAGGACCTGAATAATGCAGATGAAACAACAAAATTAAAATCCGACATAAGCTCGATTGATTCTGTGCATATATAACAAAGTTAGTGGTTATCAAAGGACAAATGGGAAACCTAAAATAAAGGTTAGCAGACCATTTTTTATCTTGATGAAATATCCTAAGCTTTCATGTATGAAATATTATCAACTACCACCCCGACAACAAACTTTTGCATACCACAAGACAAGACCATGTACTAAAATACAATATTAAACCAATTATTTTTCTAGAACCAACATGGCTTAGGTACCATGACCTAGGAGAAATTTGATATTCACATTAGAAAACTTATATCTTACCCCTATGCTACTCACAGGTCTTCTGGAGCAAAGATCCTTAATGGCATCTTCTGTACTATCAGCTGCTTGACCCGAACAAATTTGCAAGTCAACTTCCTCGAGAAAGGGTCCAAAAAAACACCTCTAAGATTAGCAAAAAAAGCACAAATGGCATGTTTGGAAAATTATATTGGACAATACTGGACAGATTAAGGAAGAAAAAACAACTAAAATCTTGTCTATTGTATCCTATATAGAACTACGTACCTAAATGCCTTGGGTTGTATTTAATTAAGAATTTTAAAGATTTGTATGGAGTTTATGTGTATTTAATATAGACTTTATAAATTCTATAAAAATCTTAAGGATTCAATATAGACTTTTAAAAAGTCTTTAAAAGTCATGCAATATTCAATTCAGACTTTTTACTTTTTAAAATCTTACAAAATTGAGGGGGATGTAAATGTTATTGACTTCTAATGACTTTATATATAATTTTCTATGTACTAACTTTAAAGCACAAGGTATAAATAAAAAATACCACAATTTCTCTCTCATTCATAAAGACTTTGAAAAAAAAAAAGTCTTTCATTCCATATTCTTTTTTCTTTATGCAATATCTCTCTCTCTCTCTCTCTCTCTCTCTCTCTCTCCCCCCCCCCTTCTACGAACTCTAGAGTCAATATTAATATTTTTCTCCTTTTTCAATGTCATTTTTTTTCTCTTCAATATTCTCCTAACCAATTTTTTCTCTTTCTTCTTTTTTCTTCTATGAATCATATACCCATGATTAATTATTAATATTTTTTTATGAAAAAGAATATTTTTATTTTTATTTCTATTCATTGTGATTTTTGTTGTATTAACAACCCTTTAAAGGACCTCCAGAAGCATAAAAATGACTCTTTACTCGCTAGCTTCCTTAGGCTCAATAGCTAGTTAAGGAAAGGAGTTAACCCATAGCTCCAACTCTCGTTAGAGAGCTAAATAGAGCCCTTTCAGGGTCTTTGATTAGAGATCTCTAACACCCATATCCCGATACGTATCGGGATATGTCACATAAAGCCCCTTCAGGGCATGGGCTTCCTCCTACTCTTTGGTTTACCTCCTCGATACCATAATGGAGCAACTTTGATCATTGGAAGCATGGGAGCCTCTGGGAGAGGATCCTCTACTTGGTTTCATGCTCTGAACAAGCAGAGCGAAGAGCTCCTGAGAGGGGCTCACAAAGTAGCAATTTTCCTTTTGTCCGGAGTGTTGAGAAGCTATTTGATTAATAACTCCTCGCTAGCTTAAAAAGAAAGAGAAATGGAATATATCCTTATTGGGAGTTTTTCATCCTCGTTCATGGAAAGCTCTAAGGGCCTACTCTAAAAAGATAGCCCAAGGAGCTGACTTGCCGAATGAATCTTTCTCTCTCCTTGAGCGTAGCACCATTGGGTAATGAGCCCTAGCAAGAGGGGAGCTAAGCTATAGTAGATAGAAAATGAGGAAAGGTAGCTAAACATATATAGTAAGAATTACAGTGAAGAAGAAGATGTTTTGTATACCTGTTACTCAAATGAATATAAATACAATTCTGATCTATAATATAGTCTTTATATACACTTACATGAGGCGTAATCTATACACAATGCAGGTGGATAAATAGCGACTTGAGCACATGCAAAAAAAAAGCGATTTGGTTACAACCATATGAATAACACTAGAAGCTTCCATTTAACGTAATTCATGCCACACGTTTGTTTGAGTTTTCTTTTATTACTTGGTATTCGATTTTGATCATTGTGGTCCATAATTCATTCTTCTCCAACACCCCCTTCAAGCTGGAGTTAACTTCAATTACTCCAAGCTTGCTGCATAGATATAAGTGTCTAGAGTTCATCAAAGGTTTGGTTAATATATCTGCTATTTGATCTGCTGTTGGAACATAGCTTATAACCAGTTGTTTAGCTAATACCTTGTCTTTAACAAAATGCATATCTAATTCTATGTGCTTGGTCCGTGCATGATAGACGGGGTTAGAAGCTAATGCACTAGCTCCTAAGTTGTCATACCATATTCTTGGAATTTCAGTTTGAGTTATATTTAGTTCTTGAATTAGAGATTGAATCCAAGTGATTTCTGTAGTGGTGTCGCCTAGAGTTACAGATTACTTTCAAGACTTGATCTTGCTACTACCCGTTGTTTCTTTGAAGACTAGGAAACTAGATTGTCACCTAGATACACACAATAACCCACAGTAGATTTTCTGTCATCTGGACATGATGCCCAATCAGCATCTCCATAGGCAACAATGTTCATATTCCGTGCTTCATGAATGATTAATCCCATATCAAGAGTTTCCTTTATATATCTGAAAAGTCTCTTTAGCAAGCTCCAGTGAACATCTGAAGGATTTTGAAGGTACTGACTAATTCTGTTTACAGCAAATGTGATGTTTGGTCTTCTATGAGTCAGATATTACAATGCTCCTACTGCACTCCTAAATTGGGTTGGATTTCTTAAGCTTATGCCTTCTGTTTTACCTACCAGCCTTCCAACTGCCATAGGAGTGATACTAGGCTTCAGATTTTCAAAACTAAACTTCTTTAAAACATCCATAGAATATTTCTTCTGTGATAAATAGAGTCTAATTTCATCTTTGTAGAATTCAATTCCCAAAAACTTCTTTAGGCTGCCCATATCCTTTAAGGCAAAATGATGCATTCAACTTGTCAATCAGCTTCTGTATTGTTATTCTGCAATCCCAGTTAGTATAATGTCATCAACATACACTAGCACGTAGATTACATGCTCATGTGCAATCTAATAGAAGACTGAACTATCAACTTTCGATTGCTTAAAGTCCCACTCCAGCAATGTCTCCTTCAGTGTGTCATTCCAAGCTCTAGGGGCTTGTTTGAGTCCATATATAGCTTTGTTGAGTCTACAAACAAACGATGGTTCAGATTGATCTATAAACCCCGATCTATAAACCCCATTGTTGATGTCTATCCATCTCCCAACCTTTAGAGATGCTCTTATAAGAATAATCTTTAGTTGGTGTCTTATAGACCTGAATGTTTCATAGTAGTCAATTCCTAAAGTTTGTGAGTAGCCCTTTGCCACCAGCCTAGCTTTATGTCTTTGAATTTCTCCATTTGCATCAAATTTCAATTTAAATACCCATTTGCATCCAATTACTTTCATTGTAGGTTCATGAGGAACTAACACCCAAGTATGATTTTTTACCAAGGCATCATATTCTTCTTTCATTGCTTTACACCATTTTTCACTATTCAGTGTTCCATCCAAGTTAATTGGTTCCTCATTATCTAAGGATTGTGAAGTAACAGTAGCTGTGTAGGTTCTTAGTTTTACTATCCCAGCTTTTGATCTAGTTACCATAGGATGTTCAACCTTATCTGTAATCTTCTCAATTTCTAGCATATCCACCCAAATTTTAATACCAGCTTGAGATTCTGAGGATTCAGGCTATGTATCTCTCTGTACAGGTTGTTGTGATCCTTCATTATCCATTCTTTCATCATTTTCTACCACTTCTTCATTTCTAGCTAAAGGTTCATGTGCAGGTTCATCTATTGAATGCATTATATCAGCTGAATTTGGGGTTGTATTATGAGAGTTATGTTCAAATGGGAGATGATGTAAGGTCATAGGAATGAATTTGGTTTGGTGTGATTTGTTGAGGAAACCTTCCTTAAAAAGAAAAGAGTTTTCATTAAAGATAACATGTCTGGAGATATAGATTCTACCATTGGAGTTTAAGCACTTGTATCCTTTGTGAGACATACTAGGTCCTAGATAGACACATTTTTTAGTATGAAAATCAAACTTGTGTTTCTGATAAGGTCTTAAACATGGGTAACAAGTCATCCAAAAACCTTAAGGAGTTTTGTAATCTATAATGTGTTTAAATAGGATTTCATAGGGTGATTTGTGTTGAAGTAAAGGACTTGGCATTCTATTTATAAGGTATCTTGCAGTTAGGAAGGCTTCCCACCAATAGTATAGAGGCATATGTGCTTGAGCTAAGAGGGTTAAACCAGTTTCAGTTATGTGCCTATGTTTCATTTCAGCTCTTCCATTTTAAGCTGAGGTGTGAGGACACGATTGTCTAAGTTCTATGCCTGATTCTGTGGCTATTTTGTCAAGGTTTTTGTACTCTCCTCCCATATCAATTTGTAGGGCTTTAATTTTTCTCTCAAATTGGTTTTCAACTAACCTTTTAAACTATGTAAAGTAGTGTAGAACTTCATATTTATGTTTCAAGGGGTAGATCCAAGTATATCTAGTAAATCATCAACAAACAACACATAGTATTTAAATCCTGAGGTAGAATTAATGGGAGATGGTCCCCAAACATCAGTGTGTATTAGATCAAGAGGCATTTGAGCATGAGAGGATGACACTTTAAAAGGTAAGGTATGAGATTTACCAAACTGGCATGATTCACAGAATGAAAAAGTTTTATTATTGACATTTTTGAGATTACTACAAAACTTTAGAACTTGTTGTAATACAAAAGCAAAAGGGTGTCCTAGCCCCATGTGCCAGATTTCAGTTTGTGCTTCTATGGAATTATGACTGGTAGAGTTGGTAGAGTGATTCAGACTGGTGTTGAGAAGATTATGAGTGATGTTGGACTGATGATGATTGACTAAGCTTGTGTTTGGAGGTCTTGAGTAAGGTAGAATTAGTTGATATAATCCATCTTCAAGTTTTCCCTGTACTAGAGCCTTCCTTGTCGGTAGATCCTTCACAACACAACCATTGGGAAAGAATTCAACAGAAACATTGTTATCAGTAGTTAATTTAGAGACACTTATAAGATTCTTCTTGATTCTAGGCACATGTAGCAACTTTTTTAGCACCAAAGATTTATCAGATTCAATATTGAATACTTTAGAACCAACATGAGAGATTTGTAATAAAGTACCATTACCTACTACCATTTTCTACTTACCTGCATACTCCTTGGCTTCATCAACATTGTTTTTACCAGTAGTACATGGTGGATGGCTCCAGACTCAATATACCAGGCTTGATCTTCTACTTAATTTGGGCTTGCAATGTAAGTAGAGGGATTGGAACTGTGATTCTGATCATTGGGTCTTTTCCCATATACTTTTCATCAAATCGGTTATAGCACCAAGCAGCAGTGTGGTTGTTTAAACCACAAATTTGACACGATTGTCTTGTTTCATTTGTCCTTCCAAATCTCCATCTGCCTCTTGTTCTTTCTCTGAAGTTTAAGTTTCTTCCAACCTCTATTTTTTCTTCCATTATAGTGACTTACATTCTGTGAGTTTCCTTGAGTTAGGTTGATGGATCCAAAGCTGTTTCTAACTTGACTGAGGTACTCCAGTCTACTTTCAAAGGTCATGAGTGTTGAACTCATGCCACGAGACCTGATCTCTACAATTCAATTGCACTACAATAGGGATATACTCTTCATCAAGTCTAGCCAACACTTGAGTAACCAAATCGGCATGATCAATCTTCTTTCTAGCAATCTCTAGATTATCAGCAAGTTGCTTGATAGTGCTGAGATATTGATCCATAGACATGGATCCTTTTTTGATTCTCTACAGTTCAAAAGTAAGGAAAGTCACTCTGACCTGTTGAGAATTTCATAATTCTCATTTATAGCCTTCCAAAGATCACTTGAGCTATTACAACCCATGACACGCATCACAATCTCTGATGTCATAGAGGAATACATCTAGAGTACTCTGGATTGGGAGTTATTTCTACTATTGTTCTAGTTTTAGTTGTAGCTTGTGAGTTAATAAATTGTGGAGGACATACCTTCGTGCCTAGTAGATACCCTTCCAGACCATGGCCCCTTACAATTGGCATCATAACATTCTTCCACAGAAGGAAGTTATCTCCGTCTAGCTTTACAGATGGTGCCATTGTTAGATTCATGCTAAAGGGAGTAAGGTTGTTCATTAGAACTGGAGCTTGAATTGTGGAGTTGGAGTTTGAGCCATGAGATTGATTCCTGTGACTAGTATTCGCCATATAGAGGCTCTGATACCAAGATAGTAAATGAGGGAAGGTAGCTCAAGATATATAGTAAAAATTATAGTGAAGAAGAAGATGTTTTGTATACCTGTTACTCAAATGAATTTCAATACAATTCTGATCTATAATGTAGTCTTTATATATACTTAAATGAGGCGTAATCTATACACAATGCAGGTGGATAAATAACAGACTTGAGCACATGCAAAAAACTGATTTGGTTACAACCATATGAATAACACTAGAAGCTTCCATTCAACAGAATTCATGCCACACATTTGCTGAATTTTCTTTATTACTTGGTGTTCTGATTTTGATCATTGTGGTCCATAATTCCTTCTTCTCCAACAATAGTAAGAAACCATCCAATGACAATAGCTACTCCATTTGGTAGTTATTGTACCCAGTATGGAGCCACTGTCAATTAGAGTATAGCATGCTTGTTTTTAACGTAGATTATAGAGATAGCTTGGACGCCACTAGTTCTTAGCTACCCCCTGCACATAGAGTATAGCATGCTTGTTTTTAACGTAGATTATAGAGATAGCTTGGACGCCACCAGTTCTTAGCTACCCCCTGCACATAGGCCCTCACGAATCCACATCTTTATTCTACAATCAATGTTGTTTTGTCTCCTTACCAGATATGCACCCCATCTGCTAAGCAAGATCTCGTGTGTTCACGGATGAGGAGGTTCATTGATCTTTATGATATTTCCTTAGTTAAGGGACTTATTGGAGGATGGGCCCGAACGGTATCCTCTCTTTCTTTAGTAGCTACTCTATTATTAGATAGAAGCCCGTTTTTATGAAAAAGAAGATATATTTTCTCTCTCTTCGTTTTTTCTTCAATATTCCTGTAATCATTTTTTCTTTCTTCTTTTTCATCGTTTTTCCATTATTCATTAAAAACAAGATAAATTTATAATTAAATTCTTACATAGTGGTTGATTGTAGTTTATTAATGAATTTCATCAGCTTAAAAACTAATCTTTTATTATGGTATTTTTTTTTCATTCTTATTTTTTCTAGTTATCTTGATAAGTATGGTTATATTTTTTTCTTCAATTATTGATATGACTTCAATTATTTGAGTCACTTTGTGTCTATATATTGCAATACTTTAATGAGTTTCCCGTTGAACTAGATAATGAAGTTTCATCATCTTCATCAGTGTTAGATGATCAAGACGACAACTTTGGTCCATTTTATGAGAATCAAGAACAACAAAGAGAGAATACCAATGAGTGGATGGCTACTATAGCTATTGATATGTGGAGTGATGTTGGGTACATTGATAATAGTGACCATTAGCTCTCTTTTTTTCATAGAACAACATTGAATTGTTTTAAAAAAATTGGTCCTTTGGTTATTTGTTTATGTAAATGAGGTGACTTATAATGATATATTACTATAGATTATTAAATGTAAGAAGTGAGATTATGAACTCGATAATTTTTTTGTTGGAAAATATATTTAAAAGAAGTCGCCTATTATATTGTTTTAAATTTATCCACAAGCTATATGGAAGTTTATAGTTTTACCTAAAAAAAAGAGTGAGCTAATAATTTATGACATTAACTTTTGACGTAGTTTACTTGCAGAAATTAAATAGAACATTTAATAGAACAATAACTTTTATGAATTTAATAAAATTAATGCAATTAAATAAATTATTATTACACTTTTCCCCTGCGACAAAATTTTTTTAACTGTGGGACATTAAGTTTTAATATTCAAGATTTTTAATTGAAAAAATAAAAGTCTATAAAAGTTCATAAAAGTCTGTGAAAGTTTAATAAACTCTTTCAAAATGAAAATCTATAAAAATCTATAGAAGTCTATTAAAATCTATAAAAGTCAATAAAAGTTAATGAAATCTATAAAATTCAGGTCCCGTTTGTGATTGATTTTAGAGTCCAACTTCTAATTCTCAGACAATCAGAAGTTGATTTAGGCGTTTGACAAAATTTTTAAAAGTGATTATAAAATAATCTGACCCACCTAGCAGCAGATTTTGAGAAGCAGCAAAAGGGCAACTTTTCAGATTCTACTTTTAGCTTTTTTATTTATATATTATTAAAATACCCCTATTATCCCTAATTAATTAAACTAATTCCTTTAATAACCATTTGAGAAATCGAATTGATGCAAGTTGGATAATAAAAAATAATATAAATTTAATTAATTTTTGCACTATATGACTATATTTTTATTTTGTAATTTTTATAAAATTTGAAATTTATTAGGTTTTTATTTTTTTTTAATTTAAAAAAATAACAATGAATGCATTGTCTTGTTAAAAAATATTTGACTAAGAAACAAAATGAATTTTACCACTCGTGATAATAATAATAATACAAAATAACATTATCATAATCAATGTCCTTTTTAGTAATTTAATACCGTTATAGCAATAAATCACTTTTATTTACCAAACGCTCAAATGCTATTTTTGAAATATACAGCAATTTTGAAACAAGAGTTTATCAAACACTTATCTAATTCTTCTACAACTGATTCTTTCTGCAGCACAGCAGAAGCTGATTCTCTTAAAAACACATCAATACCAAACCAAGCCTCAGTCACTTAAAAATAGTCAATCAAAATCTTTAAAAGTCTAGATTAAATACATCTCCTTCAAGTTACGTACCTGCAAGCAAAGCTAATAAATCATCCGTAAGTTCGACATCACAAACAATACTCAACTTATCCTGGAGGTTGTAAACCAATAATAAAATTTGTATAAACTCGGATAATTAGCCACTAACTTAGAGTCAAAACCAATAATGTCGTAGTCTCAATTTACCTCACCAAAATACTCGGGAGACAAGTCAAAAAGTGTACTCCTTAGTTCATACTCTGGAGGTTGCAGTACGTTGTTGAAAAAGATACTTACAGAATCAAAATAAAATTGAGGGCACGGTGAGTTGTGATCACCCTCAAATTTGATTATATTCTTGTCCCCATGCGAATCAGTTAACTAAATATAAGGGCAGGAATGATTAAAATGGAAAAGAATGTGCGAGACTGATGAACATAGCAAATACATATTGGACATGCTTATGTTGTCTATATTACATTTACAGATTATTTAGTGCACCACTTGGGAAGACCAACAAATTCATAGATGAAATACAACACATAAATACCGAAAATTTACATAAATCAAGATGTAGAGATTTATTTTCTTCATCGGTCATCGGTCTTAGATTGAAAAAAATTATTAGAGCTAAATAAGATAAATAAATGGTACAGATATATGGAAAAAAAAAACATATGCTAAATAATAGAAAAGTTGAATAGAAGGGGAAAATCACTTCTCGGAATACTACTTAACCAAAACCATCAAAAATTCCATGAAGAGTATCCAAGTTCATATTTGGATCAGATTCATCCATAATTTTATCCATTCAATGCAAGCAATTAAAGTGCTCGACCATGTTTCAACAATTGATGGGACCCAAAATCCTTGAAGAGAGAGGGGTAAGTATAGTTGTTTGGCTTAAGGGTAAGAAGAGTGAAAATGGACCTGATAGTCTGTTACCAGAAAGAACATACAATCTGCTCAAATCAACAAAGGACATAAAGAATACACAATCTGCTCAAATCAACAAATGACTGAGGAATGTGGCCTAATAGTCTGTTACCAGAAAGAACCACCACTTTCATAATTCAACATAACTATTAAAACTTCCTTTAACTAGATTTGGTTAGCATATATATGTTTTACCCCATTTAGATTCTGCTAGTTTAGTACTACTAGAAAATACAGATATATTACATTCTTCTTCTATTGGTATCAATGGCCTCTCATCAGCAATTTCATGCATCAAATATCATGAAAGAAAACATTTTCATGGTTGACCTACTTATCAATTTCACTTCATTTGTCTGCTTTATGATGCAATTTTCTTATCTAAAAGCAGAACATACTTTTCAAAAGTCCCGATTACATAATGCATGTATCTTCTCATTAATTTTCCACCGCGAAGATGCACATTTTGGACATGTCTCTAAATCCTCTAGATCTTTTCTAAACAAACAACAATCATTTACACATGCATGTATCTTCTCATATCCTAGATCAAATGTGTTCAATAATCTTTTTGTTGAATGACAAGAATCAGGAAGAGTGTTCCCATCTGGTAGCATGTCTCGGAGAATATCAAGAAGTTCATTGAAACCATTGTCAGATATACCATGTGTAGCTTTAAGCTTGTATAAGACAACAGTTGCACATATCCTTGTGTACTTTGTACAACCAGGATATAAAGGAATTTCAACACCTTCATATAAATTTGTAATTATACCTCCATTTTATTGTAAACAAATTAAAGTATACCAGACAATCACAATTTTTCATTAATACTTTTCCATTGATATGGTTACGCATCTATTACGTCTTTTTTAAGCATGTGTTCCTCACAAGCAACCAAGTCCACATGCTTTGTGTAGATGGTCAAACTAGTTTGAAGGATCCAATACCACCCCTACAATAAACAGAACTCAAGCAATTTGATTTTAATTCCTAATGGACTGATTGCCATCTATCAAAATGAATTTTCTTTTATAAGAAAAAGTGACTTACACTTTAAAAAAAAAAAAAGAAAAGAACAGAGAGAATGAAACTGATTCATCTCTCACCAAGCTCTCTGTAAAAAATGTGATACAGGTTTATATCTTTCAAATTATGTCCTGGATTTATACTCAATATTGGATAACTTATGGATGAATAATTCTATTCTTGCGGCATCATTTCCACAAAAAGTAACCAAATAATATTGCAAAATCTGGGAAACAAAATTATGACCAATGATAAGAGCCTCACCTCAACACATAATACTATAATTCCATTAACTTTTCTTTTTAAGTCAATTTTCATTTCTGGTAGCATAAATAATCAACATGGAGTACATAGAAGTGACACTTGGACCGAATAATGATAAGTGGCAGATTACATGTATGAAGATGTTCAAAGAAGCACTATATGAAAAAAATATATATATATACATGAATGACAATATAACACAATTTGACAGAGAATTACCATATAATGATCAAGTATGAGACCAGAATGACGGGGTTGTATGAAATCCTCATCAACGGCATGGCCAATCAGAACTGGAACAAAGCAAGATTTTGCAACCTAGACAAAAAGAAGTGATGGAAATTAGTGTTATGAATAGGAACTAAACAGTCGATTTAGATAGTATGCACTAATAACAAGTTGTCACTTCGAGCTCTTCAAATAAGAGATGTGCATCTCTTCAATGGATGAACATGGTATTTTAGCATTTCTCCTAAACGAGAATGTTCTCTATTGAATTCTCCGAACAATTGGTTGATTATTTAGGTGGTGTTCTCTTTGCGTTTGTGCTTTTTATTTTGTATTTTGAATTCATTTTGTGTTTTGTGTTTTGAGTGTTTGTTTTGAGATTTTTGAAAATGCGTACTTTTTAGAATGTTTGAAAATTGTTTCTAAAAACAGAAAACTCGAAAACGCGTTTTCTTGAAATTTTTCAAAAATTTGGACTTACGTGGAATTTAAAAAAATTATTCATTAAAAACAATAAAAAAGAATTAAATATAATAATTGTTGGAATTAAAAATAATTAAAAATTTGAAATATGTTGGAAATAAAAACAATTATTCATTAAAAATATTTAAAAATAATTAAAAACAATTATTTTTGGAATTAAAAACAATTTAAAACAATTTAAAAAACAATTAAAAAAATTTAAAAAAATTAAAAACATTTAAAAACATTTAAAAAACAATTAAAAACAATTAAAAACATTATGTTTTGATATTAAAAACAATTAAAAACATTTATAAATAATTATTAATTAAAAACAATTATGTTTAGAATTAAAAACAATTTAAAACAATTTAAAAAACAATCAAAAACATTTAAAAACAAATTCACAACATTTAAAAACAATTAAAAACAATTAAAAACAATTTAAAAACAATTAACAACAATTATATTTGGAATTATTTGGAATTAAAAACTATTTAAAACAATTATATTAATTCAAAATACTTAAAATGAAGCAGTGCATTGTGGGGATTCGAACCCCTGACCTATATTGTGGAATTAGCGCGCCATGACCGTTTTGGCAAGGCACTGTTTTTGTTAAAAAAATACGGTAAATGACTAAATTATCATTATTTTGCGTAGCGTAAAATAAAGAAAAAAAGGAAAGGCCGGATGAATGACTCAAACCGCCGACCTCCATAGCCAAAACGCGCGTTTTGGTCGTTTTGGAGAACAACCGAGATTTGTAAAGGAAATGCAAAAACGAGTCGTTTTCCATTTCCTTTGCAATTTTGTGGGTGTTTTCAAAAATGTATTTTTGGAAATGGTAAAGAGAACACGTTTTGACTATTTTCAAAAATAAAAAACACAAAACGGGTTGAAAACACCAAAGAGAACACCCCCTTAGTTACTGGAAACCACAACCTTCATAAAAATAATATTCCCTGTGAAAAGCAATTTTAGTTTCATACATTAAATTAAAAAATATAGCCATGGAAGATAAATCCATTAAAAAGTTTCGTTGGCTTTGAGAAACGAATTAATGTTCTATTTAGTATGGGCATAGTACATCGTGATATACCAGAAAAGTCAGGCAAGCAAGCTAGTATTATGACTATTGAGGTCTAAAGAAATCTCGTACTAAGAAGGCTATAAATATTACTTAGAGTGATGATGATGATGAAAGGATCTAGACTCAGACACACACGAAGACGACAAAACTACTGATGATTAGGTAACGTCTTTAACTGTGAACTTACAGTCTGGTACTGATTCTGTGCAAAAATTGACTGCAGATTTTGACTCCTTAACTACAACATCTTAAGGACCAAACCGTGTGTGTCCTAACTACATCAGTATGAACAAACAATTAAAAGATGAACATGAGAAGAATCTTTCTATTCATGTCATGATGGAATTTTTGGAAGATGATAAGGTAGCAATTGATACTAAAAATGACACTCTAACCAATCTCTTAAAAGAGAAGGATGATCAAATTGTGAACCTTCTTGATGAATTAGAAAAATAAAAGAAGTGGTCAAACTACTAACAATTAGATCTTCTCGCTTGAGTGAAACCCTAAGCTATGAAAGAACTCTGAATGTCAAAGAAGGATTGTGATATGTTGGAAAAGGTAAAGGAATAGTTGGGAATCAGATCAATTTTGTCAAAGAAACATAGTCTGTTGTATGTGTTCAAGTTCCTGATGTCAAAATTTGCCTTTTTCAAGATCGCTATTCGCAAGTAGTGGATTGCAAGCTTAACCTAAAAATAAGAAAACAAAATGCTAAATGGACAGTTTGCCAGGCCAAAAGTGAAAAAGGAGTAAAGAGCTAGTAAATGAAAGATCACGAGTTCTATGTCAAATTAAAGGGTTGCAATTGGTCGGAGTGTTTACAAATTGATTAGCTTACGGTTAACTTAAGGAGCCAAAATTTATTAGTATCCACCAATTCCATCATCAAATCAACCAAATCTGAGAAGGGGCTGTCCAGAACCATTCCCGCAATGGAAGGATTCTCGGCTCCGTACATCAGGCTGAAAGAAGCACAAGGTCAAGTCTATTATGCAAATTATGAACCAAATAAAACCTGAATGACACACATAACTGCATGAGAAAACTCAAACATTCTTTCCTCACTATAATATGCAGATCTGATTTGACTTGTGCAAATTCTGTGATTTCATTTCCAAGTCAATAAATATTTGACATTTCCCCACATTGCACAAGTGATATCAAGGAGGTGAAAGAAACCTACTAACCAAGAAATAGCACCCACTGAACGTCCCCACAAACCAATTAAAGATACGTTCCCATCTGCCCGTAGAAAATCAACCACAGCTCTGAGGTCCTCATTCTGCAAAATCAGACCAGATTTTCCCAGTTGAAAATGTTATCCACTTTATTTATAAAAACGTGAAACTGCATATTATATAAGAAATGAACAGTAAACAAAAGGAGTAAGGAAACTACAGAATTAAGAATTGAAGAAGAAAGTAAACCGAGTCCTATACAAGTACAATTTTCTTAAAACAGATTTGTCCCCTACTGTAGGTTATGAACGTCTGTTTCCCAGGATACAAAGGTAGAACTGGTTGTACCAGCGAACCGACCAACTACCTTAACCATATCAAGAAAATTCGAATGCCAAAGAGGAAAAACGAATGCTAAAGAGATGGAGGAGGAAATGTTGAATTGTTGTGTCATTCACCATATTTATTTTCCAACAATCCCCCACATGAATGAAAAATTGAAAGAGACACGGAAGACTCGGTGATAAAGTTCAACGTCTGAATCCTGCATAAGATAGGTAGGTGTTACCCTTTGAACCTTTCCTTATGAAAGTATATTTACTTTACTAGTCGATCGAGAGCGCGATGTCCTTGAACTATTACTCTCATTGCTTTGTATAAACGATGATATACTTCACACAGAATTCTTCCTGACATAGTTCAGTTCTCATTGTTATGTTCATTTATGGCCGTGAACATATGTCTGGTTCTGCGAGAGGTTTTAAGAATTGCACCTCATACAATTCTCTTAGAAGCAGTCTCACTTCTCTCTCACATAGGTGATTTCTTAATTAAGAGTAGCCCGCTCTACTCCGAGCGTGTAAGAATCATTAAAAGCCTATTACTTATCCTTTCCTCTACATGTATCATTGTTTCATCATAGGAATTGGTAGGAGAGAACCCCCATAGTGATCTAATTAAGTATTTACAATTAGGTTGTCCATTTAAACCTAGATCTTGGGATCTCCAATCAACTAAGTTGGGTTTCCATTGTATTAACTTATTCTTCCAAAGGCTTAAGTTCCATTCCTTTCGACGACTTTCCAACTAACTCTCTATTCAAACCTTTAGTTAGTGGATCTGCAATATTATCCTTTGACTTCACATAGTCAATCTAGACTTACCATTATACATGTTAATATGTGCCCTACCAATTACAGATTAACTATCACAATATATGCAAATTGCTGGCACAGGTTTTGACTATCTAGGAATATCTTTTAGGAAGTGACGTAACCACTCAGCCTCTTCACCACACATGTCCAAGGCTTTAAACTCATATTCCATAATGAATCTAGCTATAATCGTCTGTTTACAAGATTTCCATGATATAGCTGCACCTTCCAGTGTGAACACAAATCCACTTGTAGACTTTAAGTCTTTTATATCAGATATCCAATTAGCGTCAATGTATCCTTCAATAACTACCGGATATCTGGTATAGTGCAGCCCATAATCACGAATATATATCAAATACCTTAGTATTCTTATCATTCATTTCCAGTGGTCAGCTCCTGGATTACTCGTATATCTACTCAGTTTGCTAACTGTGTAGGCTATGTCTAGTCTTGTACAACTCATCAAATACATCAGACTTTCGATAATTCTAAAGTATTCTACTTGAGAGATACTCCCGCCTCTCTTCTTTAATAGATGATGACTGGTATCTATCGGTGTTCTAGCCATGCCAGAATTATTCTTGTTAAATTTGTCAAGAATTTTGTCTACATAGTGTGATTGACTTAGGACATTTCCCTCTAATGTTCTTGAAATTTTAATTCCAAGTATCACAACCGCTAAGCCCATATCATTCATGTCAAATCTTGAATTTAACATGTCTTTAGTAGATTTAATCATCTTATCGTTGCTTCCAACAATAAGCATGTCATCAACATAAAGACATAAAATGACATAGCTATTTTCAGTGTCTTTGATATAAACGCATTTGTCGCACTCGTTGATTTTAAATCCACATTCCATCATGACATGATCAAACTTTTCATGCCATTGTTTTGGAGCTTGTTTCAAGCCATACAATGACTTCACCAATTTACAGACTTTGTTTGCTTGCCCTGTAGCAGAAAAACCCTCAGGTTGTTCCATGTGGATTTCTTCATCTAAATCTCCATTTAGAAATGCAGTTTTTACATCCATTTGATGTACTTCAAGATTTCACAAAGCAGCAATTGCAAGTATCATCCTGATGGATGTTATTCTCGTTATTAGAGAATATGTATCAAAGTAATCAAGACCTTCTCGTTGTCTGGTATCCTTTTATAAAAAGCCTTGTCTTATACTTTTCAATTGTTCAATCTGCTTTCATTTTCTTTTTGAAATTCTATTTGTAGCCTAGTGGTTTGCATCCCGGAGGAAGATCCACTAGCTCCCATGTATAGTTTTACAGAATAGAATCTATCTCACTTTCAATTGCCTCTTTCCATTGAGGTCTTTCTGAAGAATTCACAACTTCTTTAAAGCTTTGAATTTCACTTTCTAGCATATAAGTCAGAAAATCTAGACCAAATGATTTTTCAGTTCTAGCTCTTTTGCTACATCTTGGTTCAACCTCATCTTCTTCTTCTAGTTGTTCTTCTTGGTCCGTTGCTTCATGTGTCCGTTTAGAGGAGCTTGCTTCCTCTATAGATCTATACGAAAATATATGTTCAAAAAATAAAGCATTTCTTGATTCCATTATCGTATTTTTGTGTATGTCTGAAATTTTAGATTCATACACAAGAAATCGATAAGAACTGATGCTATGTGCATAGCCAATAAAAATACAATCAACAATTTTTGGACATATTTTCACCTTTTTCGGTGTAGGTACAGCTACTTTCACACTCGTAAGTATTTATAGGAAGGCTTCTTTCTTTTCCACAACTCATATGTAGTCTTCTCTTCTTTCTTTCGGAGCACCTTATTTAAAAGGTAATTGGCTGATAAAACAACTTCTCCCCACATGTTCTGAGGTAACCCAGAACTTAATAACATTGCATTCATCATTTCTTTTAAGGTATGATTTTTCTGTTCAGCAACACTATTTTGTTAAGATGAATAAAGTGTTGTGGTTTCATGTGTGATTCTGCTTTGTGCACATAATTCAGCAAATGGTGATTCATATTCACCACTTCTGTCACTTCCCAACACCTTAATTTTCTTGTTGAGTTGATTCTCAACTTTATTCTTACAAAGAACAAATTTCTCTATAGCTTCGTCTTTACTTTTAAGTAGATAGACATAACAATATTTTGTACAATCATCAACAAAAGTAATGAAATACTTATTTTCACTCTTTGTTTGTACAGATTTTAAATCACAAACGTCAGTGTGAATTAGATCAAGTGGTTCAGTTTTCCTTTCAATAGTTTGAAATGATGACCATGTCAATTTTGCCTCAACACACGTTTCACACTTGTGTTTAGAATCAATATAGAATGCAGGTATGAAATTTAAGTTAATTAATCTACACAAAGTATCATAATTAACATGTCCTAGTCTACCATGCCACAAATTGGAAGACTCAAGCAAGTAAGCAAAAGAATTAATCACTTTATTAATTTTCAGCTTAACCGTCATTACATTGAGCTTAAAAAGCCCATTAGATACATAAACTTTTCCAACAAACATTCCACTCTTAGACAAAATCACTTTATCTGACTCAAACACTATACGAAAACCATGCTTGTTTAGCAGTGACCCGGACACTAGGTTCTTAAGGATTTCAGGCACAAAAAGCACATTGTTAAGAGTCAGCTCTTTTCCAGAAGTCATCTGCAAAATCACTTTGCCTTGGCCTTTGATTTCAGATGTAGCTGAATTTCCCATAAACAGCTTCTTTCCATTCTCAGTTGCTTCAAAAGAACTGAACATCTCTTTATCTGAACAAACATGACGGGTAGCACTAGTGTCGATCCACCATTCTCTTGGTTTTGATCCCACCAGATTCACTTCAGAAATGACTACAGCGAGGTTCATTTTAGACACATCATGTGTGATGTCATCAACCACATTGGCTTCTTTCTTGTGGTTCCTCTTTGGCAACCTGCACTCCGAGGATCTGTGACCTACTTTGTCACAATTGTAGTATTTTTCAAAAAAATTCTTCTTGGACACACCTCTTTTTGGTCTCATCTTTGGCCCTTTTCCAAACTTGTTTTTGTTCATCTTAGAACTTTGATCGTGCTCCACTACGTTTGCTTTGGCCACACAAGAATTGAACATCTTCCTTTCAGAACCCTTGTTGTCTTCTTCGATACGAAGTCTAACAATTAATTCTTCAATGTTCACCTCATTTCTCTTGTGTTTGAGATAATTTTTGAAATCTTTCCAGGCCGGAGGTAGCTTTTCAATAATAGTTGCCACTTGGAAAGTTTCACTCAAACTCATTTCCTTGGCGTGAATCTCATTCAAGATCACTTGCACTTCTTGTACTTGACTTATCACCAATTTTGAGTCCACTATTTTATAATTAAGAAAGTGGCCAACAATGAATTTCTTAGCCCCCGCATCCTCAGTTTTATATTTTCGGTCAAGAGACTCCCATAATTCTTTTGTCGTTTTCATTGTACTATACACGTTGTATAGTGAATCTGGCAAACCATTCATGACATAATTCTGGCATAGAAAATTAGAATGTTTTCAAGCTTCAATAGTGCTGACAACTTGTATGTCTCTCTCACCCTGTTTGAGTTTAAAAGCATTTTCAATCAAGAATCTCGCAAGATTCAAGGTGGTCAAATAAAAATGCATTTTCTGCTGCCAACTTTTGAAATTCAATCCATTGAACTTCTCTTATTTTTCTCCATGATTAACTGGAATAGTTACATAACCAGTTGGAGCCACAGTTTGAGTCACAGCAAAAATTGGCACTTGTGCCACAATCTGATTTTTAGTAGCCACAACTTTAGTAATAGGATCAGTTACCATTTTCTGAAACATGAAGTAAATCAGTTCCACCTTTAAATATAATTAAACAGTATAAATGATACTGTTTATGGAAAACTATTTTCCAATTTAGTTACACTTGCAAACATTAATTAAAATTTGGAGCATAATATGTTTCTTCACAACATAATTATTAGGGAAATAGAAACTTGGAAAAAACTAATCCCAGAAAACAAATTTTAACCCACTCTTTTCGTCTTGTTGATTTGAATAACATGCAACTAAAAGACTTCTAGGTGAGGAGGGGGGTCACAAGTGGACCACTTAAATCCCAAGCTCTCCTTAAATAGTTTATGTCCTTTTGACAAAGCCTTCCAGTTCTGCGAATACATAAATCAAGAAAACTCCAACCATAAGTGAAAATGAAAGCATCTAAAAGTACAAATTCTCCTAGTTCAAAAGATTGTTACAAACTAGTTTCATACGTATGTATTTCACTGTTTTTCATTTTTCATTTTTCATGTAATATAAGTTTAGCATGAATCTATTTTAAGATTGTAATCCACTTTATTTATAAAAATGTGAAACTGCATATTACACAAGAAATGAACAGTAAACAAAAGGAGTAAGGAAACTGCAGAATTAAGAATTAGAGAAGAAAGCAAATTGAGGCCTATACACGTACAGTTTTCTTAAAACAGATTCGTCCCCTACCGTAGGTTATGAATGTCTGTTTCTCAGGATACAACGGTAGAACTGGTTGTACCAGCAAACCGACCTACTGCCCGAACCATATCACCGCAAGAAAATTTGAATGCCAAAGAGGAAAAACGAATGCTAAAGAACTGAAGAAGGAAATGTTGAATTGTTGTGTCATTTAGAATGAGGAAAATGGACAAGTTTATATAGGCCTTAGAGTGACCTTCCAATTCCAAATCCACCATTAAAAAGTGAGTTACAAGAGTTACAAAACATGAAAGGGTTGAGAGTTGAAAAGTTGGAAGGTGAGCTTTAATTTTCATTCACTATACTTATTTTCCAACAGAAAATTGTCCATTCATAAACTAGCTTAGCCAAATATGCCCCTTAACTACACCTTCTTGAAATAAGTATCATCACCACTCCAGTTTGTATACATACATGTGTTTTTGTGTGCATTTGTGTGTGGAGAGAGAGAGAGAGAGAGAGAGAGATGAGTTACTCGGCCACTTACTTCATTCCAGCCTAGAGTGACATGCTCTTCTCCAGAGAGTCCAGAACCAGAGAAATCAACAATAAAAACAGTCACATTTGATGGCAACAATATAATAGCAGCTTCATTGGCATCTGCTCGGGAACCACTGGATACAGACAAAGAACGCATTATCCTACTTTTCTTGCCCTTGAGAAAAAGTACAGGGCCATTTTTGTATTATTTGGTTTCCTGTTCCCATGAATTTAATAATGGGTAATTTGCAGCCGCCGTCCCCAACTTTTGAACTTTTTGCACTTTTACCCTCATTCTTTATTTTTTGGTACCCATATCCTCAACCTTTCTTAATTTAGTGGCTGAAGTCCCCAACCTTTGAACTTTTGGCACTTTTATCCTCATTCTTTATTTTTTTGCACCCATATCCTCAACATTTCTTAATTTGGTGGCTGAAGTCCCCAACCTTTAGACTTTTGTATCATATTTTTAAATTTTTTAATTGAAACTTATGAAAAGTCTATTTAAAGCCAAGTTTTGTGCGTAATTTTATATATAAATGTTGATTTATTTAAAAAAAAACTTATTTTTACAAATTTTATAACATTTTCTTCATTTTTTTGCACTCATATCTTCATTCTTCATTTTTTTGCACCCATATCCTCAAATTGAGCATTAATCAAAATATAGTTTTCTAAATAAACCTATTTATATGAATAATACAATATTTAGAAAACAGGACGGGTCATCGACCCAAAAAAGATAACGAGTTAAATGTCAAAAGGTCGAACCGGGTCGAAACAAGGTCAACCCAGTTTTAATTAAAAAATTAAAAATTAATCTAAAAATCGATCTCATAAAATTTTTAAAAATAAGTTTTTTTAAATAAACCAACATTTGTACACAACACTACTCACAAAATTTGGCTTTAAATAGACTTTTCATAAGTTTCAATAAAAAAATTAAAAAATATGATACAAAAGTCCAAAGGTTGAAGACTTCAGCCACCAAATTAAGAAATGTTAAGGATATAGATGCAAAAAAATGAAGAATGAGGAAAAAAGTGCCAAACGTTCAAAGATTGGAGACTTCAGCCACCAAATTAAGAAATGTTGAGGACGTGGGTGCCAAAAAATAAAGAATGAGGATAAATGCGCCAAACGTTCAAAGGTTGGGGACTTCAGCTGTTACGACCCGTTTTTAAATTAGTCAAAGTCAAATTTTGTTTAGTCAAAGTCAATGAAATTTTGGGTCAAGTCTAAGTCAAATAGTCAAAGTTGCACTTAAATTAAATGAATAAATTGTTTTGGGCTATTTTATAAAATTGTGGTTATTTAAGGATTTAAATGTCACTTTATGGAAGTTAGGGGCTTAAGTTGCAATTGGGCTTAAATATAATTGAAAATGGGCTTTTTCTTGACATTACACACTCGAGACGCAGAGAGGCGGGAGAGAAAGAGAAAACGCGGCGAGAAAAGGAAAGGGAAGAAAGGAAAAAGAAAAAGGAAGAAAGAAAAGGGAAAAAGGAAAGGGAAGGAAAAATAAGGTCTTGACCGGCCGAAATCAACCTTAAAGCTTGGGTTCTCCAATTCTTCTCTATTTTCAAGAGGTAAGCAAAAACCCATTTATTTTATAATGAGGTTAAAAATTAGGGTTTTGCTTATGAGCTTAAATGTGAATGTTATGAAAGAATATGAGTTATTTTTAGTGTTATGAACTATATTATATGTTAAATGAAGGATTTAATGGATGACATTTTAGGGTTTTTGACTTAGTGGGTTTATTTAGATATTTAAGCTATTTTAAGGATATAAGGGCTATTGTTGGTTTATTTATGTTAAAAGTTTAAAATGATTATTTTAGCAAACCCTAGAATTTCTATTTGGGTCATTTAAGTGAATGTGATGTAAATGAGATTATTTAAGAGCCTTATGGAAGATTAGAGAATGTTGAGAATGTTAAGGAGAATTATATGTTATTGAGTTAATAGAAATGGGTTCTAGCTTGGCGACCTTACTAAGAAAGTTAAGAAATTTATTCTTAGTATTTCTTGAGATGGTTATTTATTGATTCAAGCAAATATATCTTATTTCAGGAGGTGACGAAGAGGTTGGTGCCGTGTACCGACCAACCTAGTTCTAGTCAAAAACTCTGTGAGTGGAAAAATTTATTTTCAGAAAATAAGCATTTAATTATATTATATCGATTCGTAAAGTTATATGAATTGTTTTATTATTTCAGTGTTTCTAGTAAATTACATAAATTGCAAAAATGAATTATTTTTCAAGTATTGGTCAAGCATGATTTTTAGTACAAGTTAACTTTTGTAAATGAGAATTTTAGTAAAGTTTATTTTAAAAAAAAAAAAACCCAAAAAGTACCGGAGACTTTTACCCGCTTTCTGTGACCGTGTGAATTCGTTTCTCACAGACCAGATGACCAGATATAGTGATTTACCCGCTCTGACCGGTGTGAATCTATTTCCACAAAGCATGTGTGACCAGATTATTAGGTCTTTGGGACCCACTCTTGTACACATATAGGCTTTGGGCCGTGTCACGGGGTGCTTAGCCCTTTGGGGACAGCTCTGCAAGCGATGACCAGATTCGATTACAGATTACAGATTATTATCGGTTATCCGAGTTCCTTTTGGTGTGGTATTATATATTTGAGAATAATCGGTATATAGATTTCAAACACGATTTCAAATTTCGGATTTCGTAGTCATGTAGTTTTACTTTAAATTACAGCTTACAGTTTAATCAGATTAAGCTTTATTTGAAGATTACAGTTATATTATCATTTCTCAGTTTCTCTATGCTTGCAATTATTTTACTTGTATGAGAACAATGAATTCTTAATCCTTATTGCTTAAAAGTATTATAGAAAAATCAAAATTTCAATAAATATTTTTTTAAACAGGAAAAGTATATTTATTTGCAAATTCTCCACTCACTGAGTTATAAACTCACATTTTTGTCACTCTTTTTTCTTCTTAGGGCCTTGAGCTGAGCTTTTTGAGCAACTTTTGAGAGATTCTGCAAGAGCCACAGCCACTTGATCTACTTAATTATATGATTACATTTTGTTAAGCAATGCATTATCATTCATTTGTCTCATGTCCACCAGTTTAGTACAATTCATTTTGGTATTATTTGTGGCATGTAGAAGTTAGATGGGCTTGCCGCCTCTTTGATGTAAATGTTATAAAGTTGGGCTGTGTTGCAAATGATAGTAGAAATGGTTAAGTTGTCTATTCTTTGTTTTTCATTGGTTCATATTTTGGTCAAGTGGACCCAATGGATTTTGTATATATTTTGTGTTTTGAGAAATTTGTTGCTTTTCAAGTTTGGTTTTGTTCAATTTTCAAAGGAGACTCTGTCAAAATTTTTATAAAATATTTTTAGTCCAAGAAGAGTCGATAAGTTATAGAAAAGTCTAAGGCCTTAATGGTGGGTCCGGCGTCTAGTCGGCACTCCATCATCGGTCTGCACGGCACGCTCGGGGTCCACTAGGGTGATTCAGGATGGGTCGTGTCAAGTTGGTATCAGAGCATGGTCACATGTCTATAGACTTGCATTACATGCATCATAAACTTGTTTTAAGACACATTATTCCTATTTTATAGGTCATGGCTCGTGGCGGAAGAACTCGCAGACTCCCAAATATAGTGCCTCAAACTCAAAATACTCCTGATGAAGGAGATAACAGAGAGGCTAGCAGAGCTGATGAGTCAATTCATCAAACTGCTCAAAGCCCGAGAAATAGAAATGAGGTTGTAAATGACCCCTATGCTGAGAGACTCGCTAAAACTCTCGATGCCTTATTACAAAGGTAGCAGAACGCAGATAGATTCAGTATAGAGCGAGCAAAGAGGTTGGGGGCGAGCGTCTTCAATGGTAAGGATGACCCTTTGGATACGAGATAATTGGATGACCCAAATGGAGAGAGTCTTTGATGTTATGGAGTGCCCAAAAGCGTTTGGCTACTTTCTTACTAGTGGAAGGGGCGTATGATTGGTGGCTGACAATTCGAGTGGCTCGATATGCACCCCAGTGTTGTTACTTGGGCAGACTTCAAGGATGTTTTTAATAAGTCATACTATCCTCAGGCTTATAAAGATGCCAAGCAAGATGAGTTCTTGCATTTAGTTCAGGGGTCTATGACAGTGGTTGATTATCAGAAGAGGTTTATGGAGCTATCAAAATACGCTGCATTGTTGATAGCTAATGAAGCTGACAGGTGTAGGAGGTTTGAAGGTGGTTTGAGGAGTGAGATTAGAGTATCGGTGACAGGTGGAGATTATAAAGACTTTGGCAAACTCGTTGAAGCTGCTTTGAGAGTTGAGCAGTGTATTTTAGATACACGTGGTCACAAAGAGCGATGACAAACTAGAGGCGCAGGTAGTCGATCGTGGACTTGACTTCTAGGGGCACGTCATCTCAGAAGAATAGACGTGGGTTTTGGCTGGGTGTCGCCAATACCGGCGCTTCAAGACCAAGTCTATAGGGGCCGTAGTTCGTGGTCCAAATATGGTTCATCCAAAGAATAAGACATCGCTGCTCTCATACTCAGGGTTCTTTTCAGAGCCCAAGTCAGAGACCAATTACTTCTACACAGGGTGGAAGTTTCAATCACGCCAGATTTCCACAGTGTCAGTGTGTGGGAGATTTCATCCAGGTGAGTGCCTTAGAGGAGCTGGTGTTTGCTATCGGTCTTGGTCGGGTTGGGCACATGAAGAGAGACCGCCTAGATCGACCTCAAAAAGTGGTGCACCTCGTGTGCAATCAGTATTAGTCTTTGCTTAGGCAAGCTCGAATCAAAATCGAAATCTTTGGAGTAAGTGGAGTAGGCATTTCCAGTGGAGCACAGGTGAACATCACTAGTAGTAGTAGTGTTCAGCAGAAGGGCCGAGCAGACATCCCGGACCCGTGAAAGAGTGTTTGTAGTAACTCAAAGGATGCCGAGGAGTCACCGATGTAGTTATGGGTACGTTGTCTATTTTTGGCGTAAATGCTCGTTGTTTAATTGATTCGGTGCCACACATTCATTTATTTCTTATGCACTTACTATCTATGCGCAGTTATACGCGTTGGAACCATTAGACAACGATTTAGTTGTGGCAACCCCAAAGATGAGAGATTCACTTTTAGCTAACAAAGGTGTATAAGGACCGTGTGATTAAAGTAAATGATCAAGAGTTGAAGGCTAATCTGATTCGCCTCGATATTCATGACTTTGATGTTATTTTGGGCATGGACTTCTTAGTCGAAAATCGCTTGAGCTTGATTGCTTTCAAAAAGAAGTTGTGTTCGAAGGCCGGAGAGAGCTTGAAATTGTTCTTAGTGGTGAATGGAGAATTTTACCGTCTTGTTTAATATTTGCACTTGATGCTAGGAAATTTTTTAAAAAGGGGTGTCAGGCATATTTGGCTTATGTGATTGACACTCAGATTTCTAAGCTGAATTTGGATGATATTCCTATTGTACGAGATTTTCCTAATGTATTTCCAGAAGATCTTCCAGGATTACCGCTAGATAGAGAAATCGAGTTCACTATTGATTTGACTCCAGGGACAATTCCTATCTCTCGTGCACCTACGAAATGGCTCTAGTAGAGCTGAAAGAATTGAAAGTACAGTTGCAAGAACTAGTCGATAAGGGTTTTATTAGACCCAGTGTATCCCCGTGGGGAGCACCAGTCTTGTTTGTGAAGAAAAAAGATGGCACAATGAGATTATGTATCGACTATAGGCAGTTGAACAAGGTGACAATTCGCAATAAGTACCCTCTACCTCGTATTGATGACTTGTTTGATCAACTTCGGGGTGCTACTGTATTTTCTAAGATTGACTTGCGTTCAGGGTATCATCAGCTTAAGATCAAAGATGTCGATGTACCAAAGACTGCTTTCAGGTCTCGATATGGCCATTATGAGTTCCTTGTGATGCCATTTGGGCTAACTAATGCTCCAGCAGCATTTATGGATTTGATGAACAGGGTGCTTCACCCATACTTGGATAGATTTGTGATTGTCTTTATTGATGATATATTAGTTTATTCTCGCAGTCGTGAGGAGCATGCCGAGCATTTGAAGACTATTTTGCATACTTTGCGATATAGACAATTGTATGCTAAGTTCAGCAAATGTGAATTCTGGCTTGACAAAGTGGTATTTCTGGGCCATGTCATCTCAGCAGAAGGCATTTATGTAGATCCCATCAAGACCGAGGCAGTGATGAAATGGGAACACCCTACAAATGTGACGGAAGTTCGGAGTTTTCTTGGACTGGCAGGTTATTATCGCAGGTTCGTGGAAGGATTCTCCAGAATTGCACTTCCTTTGACTAGTCTAACTCGAAAGAACTCTAAATTCGTGTGGAGTGAAGAGTGTGATAAGAGTTTTCGAGAGTTGAAGAACAAACTAGTTTCTGCTCCCATACTTACTCTTCCATCTCCAGGTGAAGAGTTCGTCATTTATAGTGATGCTTCTCGACAGGGCTTGGGTTGTGTTCTGATGCAAAATAGAAAGGTTATAGCTTATGCTTCAAGACAATTGAAGAAGCATGAGTTAAACTACCCAACGCATGACTTATAGTTGGCTGCAGTGGTGTTGGCATTGAAGATTTGGAGGCATTACCTATATGGTGAGAAATGTCAGATATTCACAGATCACAAAAGTTTGAAGTATATTTTCGATCAGAAGGAACTGAATTTGAGGCAAATGAGATGGTTAGAATTGATAAAGGATTATGATTGCAGAATTGATTATCATCCAGGGAAAGCTAATGTAGTTGCTGATGCTCTAAGTAGAAAGACTAGCGAGTTCTTCATCTCAATCCAAAGGCAAGATGTGCTTCTTTGTTTTGTGAATTCAGAAAACAGCATGCCCAGTTGTCAGCTACTACCTCGGGAGCGATTTTAGCTCATTTTCAAGTGAGACCTACTTTGATTGACAGGGTTAGAGAAGCCCAATCTCGAGATCGGACACTTAGAATACTAACAGAAGAAGTTAATGCTGGTTTGCGGACAGATTATGCAATTCGAGATGATGATGCTTTGGTCATGGAAAGTCGTTTGTGTGTTCCCGACGTTTCAGAATTGAAGAAAGAAATTTTAGAAGAGGCACACAGTTCAGCTTATGCGATGCACCCAGGCAGTACAAAAATGTATCACACATTGAAAGAGCATTATTGGTGGCCAGGTATGAAGAGGAAAATAGCGGAGTTCGTATCCAAATGTCTCATTTGTCAGCAGGTAAAGCCAGTTCGTCAGAAGGCAGCTGGACTTTTGCAACCATTGCCTATTCCAGAATGGAAGTGGGAGCATATTACCATGGACTTCTTGTTCGGTCTTCCTCATACTCAGAATGGTCATGATGGTGTTTGGGTTATTGTGGATCGTTTGACTAAGGTTGCGAGGTTCTTACCGATCAAAGCTACTTACACTTTAAACAAGTTGGCAAAGTTGTATGTAGATAAGATAGTCAGCTTATACGGTGCTCCAATGTCTATTGTGTCAGATAGAGATCCGCGGTTTACATCTAAATTATGGCCTAGTTTGCGTGACGACTATGGGCACTAAGCTACATTTCAAACTGACTTTTCACCCTTAGACAGATGGTCAATCGAGAGAGAACCATACGTACTTTTTAGAAGATATGTTACGAGCTTGTGTTCTTCTTCAAAAAGGTAATCGATACTCATTTGTCTTTGATGGAGTTTGCTTATAATAACATTACCATTCCAAGATTGAGATGGCTTCTTTTGAAGCGTTATATGGCGAAAATGCGAGAACACCGGTTTGCTAGAATGAAGTTGGAGAAAGAAAATTAGTAGGTCCCGAAATGGTTCAAATTACGTCGAGAGAATGTAAAAGTGATTAGAGAAAATTGGAGGTAACACGAGATAGGCGTAAGAGCTATGCGCATAAGAGGAGAAGAGATCTTGAATTTGAAGTTGGGGATAAAGTTTTCCTAAAATTATCTCCATGGAAGGGTGTTTTGAGATTTGGCAAGCGGGGAAAGAGTTAAGTCCTCGATATATTGGGCCTTATGAAATTATTGAGCGGATTAGGCGCTTGCTTATCGGTTAGCCTTGCCATTGAGTTGTCTAGAATTCATGATGTATTCCATGTCTCTATGCTTCGAAAGTATATTTCAGATCCTTCACATATTTTGGAATCTCAGCCGGTGGAATTGAAGGAAAACTTGACCTATGAAGAAGAACCCGTTCAGATCTTAGACAGAAAGGAGCAAGTTTAGCGAAACAAGATCGTTTCACTAGTTAAGGTTCTTTGGAAGAATCATTCGATAGAGGAGGCTACGTGGGAGAATGAGGATCAGATGCGTGCTCAATTTCCTCAATTATTTCATGTCTAGCCGATTGAATTTCGAGGACGAAATTCTTTGAAGGAGGTAAGATTGTTACGACCCGTTTTTAAATTAGTCAAAGTCAAATTTTGTTTAGTCAAAGTCAATGAAATTTTGGGTCAAGTCTAAGTCAAATAGTCAAAGTTGGACTTAAATTAAATGAATAAATTGTTTTGGGCTATTTTATAAAATTGTGGTTATTTAAGGATTTAAATGTCACTTTATGGAAGTTAGGGGCTTAAGTTACAATTGGGCTTAAATATAATTGAAAATGGGCCTTTTTCTTGACATTACACACTCGAGAGACGCAGGCGGGGAGAGAGAAAGAAAAAACGCGCCGAAAAAGGAAAGGGAAGAAAGGAAAAGAAAAAGGAAGAAAGAAAAGGGAAAAGGAAAGGGAAGGAAGAATAAGGTCTTGATCGCGAAATCAACCTTAAAGCTTGGGTTCTCCAATTCTTCTCTATTTTCAAGAGGTAAGCAAGAACCCACTTATTTTACAATGAGGTTAAAAATTAGGGTTTTTGCTTATGAGCTTAAATGTGAATGTTATGAAAGAATATGAGTTATTTTTAGTGTTATGAACTATATTATATGTTAAATGAAGGATTTAATGGATGACATTTTAGGGTTTTTGACTTAGTGGGTTTATTTAGATATTTAAGCTATTTTAAGGATATAAGGGCTATTGTTGGTTTATTTATGTTAAAAGTTTAGAATGATTATTTTAGCAAACCCTAGAATTTCTATTTGGGTCATTTAAGTGAATGTGATGTAAATGAGATTATTTAAGGGCCTTATGGAAGATTAGAAAATGTTGAGAATGTTAAGGAGAATTATATGTTATTGAGTTAATAGAAATGGGTTCTAGCTTGGCGACCTTACTAAGAAAGTTAAGAAATTTATTCTTAGTATTTCTTGAGATGGTTATTTATTGATTCAAGCAAATATATCTTATTTCAGGAGGTGACGAGGAGGTTGGTGCCGTGTACCGACCAACCTAGTTCTAGTCAAAAACTCTGTGAGTGGAAAATTTTATTTTCAAAAAATAAACATTTAATTATATTATATCGATTCGTAAAGTTATATGAATTGTTTTATTATTTCAGTGTTTCTAGGAGATTACATAAATTGCAAAAATGAATTATTTTTCAAGTATTGGTCAAGCATGATTTTTAGTACAAGTTAACTTTTGTAAATGAGAATTTTAGTAAAGTTTATTTTAAAAAAAAAACCACCAAAAAGTACCCAGGTGACTTTTACCCTGCTCTGCACTGGTGTGAATTCGTTTCCACAGTGTATGACCAGATATAGTGATTTACCCGCTCTGCACTGGTGTGAATCTATTTCCACAGTGTATGACCAGATTATTAGGTCTTTGGGACCCACTCTTGTACACATATAGGCTTTGGGCCGTGTACCGGGGTGCTTAGCCCTTTGGGGGCAGCTCTGCGCGCATATGACCAGATTCAGATTACAGATTACAGATTACAGATTATCAGTTATCCAGAGTACCTTTTTGGTGTGGTATTATATATTTCAGAATAATCAGTATATAGATTTCAAACACCAGATTTCAGATTTCAGATCATGTAGTTTCAGACTTTAAATTACAGCTTACAGTTTAATCAGATTAAGCTTTATTTGAAGATTACAGTTATATTATCATTTCTCAGTTTCTCTATGCTTGCAGTTATTTTACTTGTATGAGAACAATGAATTCTTAATCCTTATTGCTTAAAAGTATTATAGAAAAATTCAGAATTTCAATAAATATTTTTTTAAACAGGAAAAGTATATTTATTTGCAAATTCTCCACTCACTGAAGTTATAAACTCACATTTTTGTCACTCTTTTTCTTCTTAGGACGCAGTTGAGCTTTTTGAGCAACTTTTGGGAGATTCTGCAAGAGCCACAACCACTTGATCTACTTAATTGTATGATTGCATTTTGTTAAGCAATGCATTATCATTCATTTGTCTCATGTCCACCAGTTTAGTACAATTCATTTTGGTATTATTTGTGGCATGTAGAAGTTAGATGGGCTTGCCGCCTCTTTGATGTAAATGTTATAAAGTTGGGTTGTGTTGCAAATGATAGTGGAAATGGTTAAGTTGTCTATTCTTTGTTTTTGATTGGTTCATATTTTGGTCAAGTGGACCCAATGGATTTTGTATATATTTTGTGTTTTGAGAAATTTGTTGCTTTTCGTGGTTTGGTTTTGTTCAATTTTCAAAGGAGACTACAAAAAATTTTATAAAATATTTTTAGTCCAAGAAGAGTCGATAAGTTATAGAAAAGTCTAAGGCCTTAATGGTGGGTCCGGCTCTGCACTGGCACCCATCATCGCAAGACGGCACGCTCCGGGTCCACTAGGGTGATTCGGATCGGGTAGTGTCATCGACCCACCAAAATAAGAAAGATTGAGGATATGGGTGCCAAAAAATAAAAAATGAGGATAAAAGTGCCAAAAGTTCAAAGATTGGAGACGGTGGCTGCAAATTACCCTTTAATAATCGACATTCTTTTGCAATTTAATTTCTCCAACCCCACGCACAACAAGGACTAAGCATGTTTTCTATTGATCAGAATCACCAACCTATTTCCATGGCAGTATATTACACAGGGCAGTGTAATTCCTTCCGGACAGACAACAGGCATTTAATGGCTGCATTGAAGAACATCTCCTCGACTATTTACAACTTGAGGGAGTGAAATAGAATTTAATTTATAAGGCTGACATTTTACAATTATAAAATTCCAAACTTTGAAGAAGGACAGAAAGAAACAGCAAATATCAAAAGGACTAATATCATAAATTCTCAAAAACCGAAAATAAAGCAACGAGCAACGTTATTTAAACAAAAAAATTAATTTTGTGCAACAATACATCTTCATCAAGTCCAATAAGCACTACACACAGATATGAGAAACATATAAGGTCTGGCATCAATTTCCATAGGGAAAAGAAACATGTAGGAATGTAGCACGAGTAATCTTCCATTGTGATCTGATAATTCACTGGTACACCACTTTTGAGTTTTGACATTGTAGCATGAATTCCTGATCTAATATATCATTTTCTGGATCGTATTCAGCCCTGCGGTAAAAAAGAAGTAGAGTCGAAAATCAGCTTTTCGAATAGCTAAAAAAGCAAGTAAAGAAATGTGCCAGTGCAGTCACTAGGTTAGCAGAGGCATCCAAGTATCACACCCATTATATATATTTAGAGGGATGACGACTAACAGGCATGCTGCCTCTAACTCATAGTATAAATTAGATATATTTTAGCTGTGATAAGAAATAATGCAGCAAAAAAAAAAAAATTAAAGCCAATCCCAACAAAAATGTCATGCAAATTTCATCTTTACAATACAAATACAGCTCTCTCCATTAATACATATATAGAGTAGCTTTAACACATGGGACATGATATTGTACAGCCGTAGCATCTAGCCATCTAGGCATATCGAATGACTTTAGTTGGTTCATCAATTTATCACAGTAAGCAAAAACTAGGCAATTCAAATAGACATACAACAGAAATTTTTGGGCAATAGCGATACCTAACTCTTTTTTATGAGATAATTAAACCATCAAACTCAATATCCTATCAAAAATATGTTAGTGATATGCCCTAGGTCCAATCGTTGATAGGGTCCAAACATTTATTTGATTAATGCATTTATATATTACGGCAGTTATGTTATTATGCTTATTTATTAATTAAATATAATAGAGTCCGAAAAATAAGTTTTAATAACTTGTTAATCAAAAAGTGTTCTAATTGTGAGATGCAAGTTATAAATAACTTAATCTTGAAATATCCGTAGTTGTAAATAATAACAAGATACAAAGATTGTCATTGCAGTTAGATTAGCACGTGTCACATGTCTTTCTTATGAAGAAGTAGCTGATCTCACAATGTAGAGACATTTAAATGAATTCGTGGATGTATTGTTAAGAGAACAAAACATTGGATGGCCATCACTAGGAATTCCACATGGATAAGTATCTCATTTAAATCAATATAAGAGCGGACGAATAATATGATTAATTAAATCGAGAATGACACTTTTCCATATCTCGTAATTAGTTAGGTTATACTGTTATATAAATTATATTTCCATGGTAACCGAACGTATTGGTCTTGTTACCACACGACATTTTTGGTTACATGGGTTGCCTTGAAACATTAGATGTAATTAGTCAAAGACACAATGTGAATTAAATTAATCTAGATGAGTTAATGATAAATTAAAAGGAGGGTTAATTTTTCTTATTTTGATTAGATCAGAATAATAATTTATGTTGTTTGTCATATTGATTTGGATCATAATGGATCACACACAAAAGGTGAGAATTAGAAGATTGAAGTTAAGAATTAATTGATTGACAAATATGGGATATTTATGAAATTAATTAATTGATGGTTAGGGCTATTACTTGATGGGCCAAAGTTGATTAATTAGATTAATTAAGTGGAAATTGCACTCGTTACTTCCATTAGTTTCCAAATTTCAATTTTACTATTCAAATTTTTTTATTTCATAAATACTGTTTTAAAAAAAACCCAAATATAAGAAGCCCAAATATAATATTAATAACCGTCCAACTATAAAAACCCACATTACCTACCCATAACCCAAATATTTAGTGCTTTCACTCCCAAATTCAAAATAAATTAACTAATTTCACTTCCAAATATAAGAATCTCCTAATTTCACTCCCAAATTCAGAAACTCCTAATTTCACTCCCGAATTTAGATCCTCTTCAAAAACCCTAAACCCAAAACCGAAACTAACAAACGAAAACATGGAATTATTATTTTATTTGATTAGTTAGAAACTTAACCATATGAAGTGAAGTTTTGCATAGTAGTAAGACGATTTGACTGTTTATTAAATAAAAATATTACATTTGTTGTTTGTTGATTTTGAATTAAATGTTGCATTATGTTGTTTAATTGAGAATGCGATCGTTTTGTGATATTATCATGAATTGAGTGCTTGCGTGAGATATGTTTTTAATACATTTAAGGATTAGGATTAGATATTTTTGAAATAACATAACTTGTTACATTTGTAATTTTGAAATAGCAGAACTTGTTACATTTACTATATTGAAATAACATTACTTATTAATTTGTGGGTTATGATTAGATATTTTTTGAAATAACAGAACTTGTAATATTTGTTACATTTGTAATTTTAAAATAACATAACTTGTTACACTTGCTATATTGGAATAACATGACTTGTTAATTTGTGGGTTATGATTGGATATTTTTTGAAATAACAGAACTTGTTAGATTTGTAATTTTGAAATAATAGAACTTATTATATTTGTTACATTTATAATTTTGAAATAACAGAACTTGTTACATTTATTACATTTTACATAACTTGTTATATTTATAATTTTGAAATAACATAATTTGTTACATTTACTGTATTGAAATAACATGACTTGTTAATTTGTGGATTAGGATTAGATATTTTTGAAATAATAGAATTTGTTACATTTGTTACATTTGTAATTTTGAAATTTGATATTTGGAAGATTATCAAACAACATAAGTCATCCAACAAACAACTAGAGGTAAATCATTGAGCTGGATAAATACATTGTTCAACAATTAGCTTTCTGAAAGTAGAAAAATACAATTGCAAAATAGAAATTAAACAAAACAGATAATAACATAACGTGTTACATTTGTTACAATGATATAACCTAGTTGGAAAATTCTGTCGAACATCGGATGATCAATGTGGTTTTGTGGTGGATAGAAATAAGTTTTTCGTCCAATCTGTTCTGCAATTTTCACAGATGATGGCTAGAGTGAGATTTCCGTCCAATTTGTTCTGCAATTTCATGAATAATGGCTATAAATTCAGCGTTCAATTTGTTTATTTGGATGAAATTTCACAGATGATGGTTAGAATTGAGATTTTTAGTCCAACTTTGTTCTGTAATTTCTCGTCCAATTTGTTTTTGAGGATTAAATATGAATTTATTTGGAATCTCACTCTTCCTTCTTGTCGGCTGTGATTTACTGGGAAGGAATTTGAGATTTTTGTGATTTTGATGAATTGAAAGCTCCCCATCATTTCTGATTTTGATTGTTAAAACGTTAGTTGAAATATACAGTATTTTCAAAATTTAAAAACTAATACAATATTTTAAGAAATACTTCATTTTTTGTGGTTATTTGTGAAAAGAACCCATTAATTAATTAATGGAATTGATATCAATTGGGCTTCTAATTTCCTAAAGGGCTTAGGATTAATTCAAGCTATAAATATGAAGTCTTGGTCTAGGGTTCAATTAGTTGTTATTGACCATAATCTTGCTAGGACAACAAGAAGAAAAAAACCTAGCCCCATACCACCACCTGTCGTCCCCGTCCCATCACCGGATGCCACCTCATTAGGTCAGTTATTCCATTCTTGTTCTCTCCGTGTAGATTTTTGCTAGAGGTCAAATATGTGGATAATTGTGGTGAGATTGTGATTGATAGATTCAAATTCGTCTCAAAGTTTAGAAATCGCTAACGAAATAAATCTTATTACAGATTCTTCCTAAACACAAAGGTGATTCAGTGAAGGGAATCGAAATTTTATTAAATTCAGTTGTACAGGCCTAAGTAGATCTATAAAATACATATCCAATACTTAGATACAGGAAAACAATTATAAATTAGAAGCTATTTTTCAGTTTGCCTTACTCGTTGCAAAGTATTTGTCAAAAGGAAATCCATTACTAAAATATAAGCTAATTGTCTGTCACCGTTTTTAGTTCAATATACCATATTACACCATATGGTTTTATCTCTTCATTTGGTGAATATTCATTCTCCATCAACTTGATCCAACAATTTTCACTTCTTTGTTTTAGTGGGGGTGATTCAGATCCTTGGCTCCACAACTCAACTATTTAGTAATATTGTTATTTACTCTTCCATACAATGCATACAGAGACCAAAACATAAAATATTTCAAACTCTTAGGGCTTGTTCGGTGTAGTTTTTTTTTTCAAAAAATGGGTTTTTTTTGCTACTTTATTGACTTTTCAAACTTTTTTGTAATGTAAAAAGTTTAAAAAGTAAAAAATAGTAGGCAAAAAAATGGTTACCGAACAAGCCCTTAGTGTGGTGTTGTGGATCATAATTTGGACCATTGGATAATATATGGAATGAAAGGCTGGGATTAAGTGGGTGTATTACTTTGAATAAGAAAAAGGAAAACTTATTGCTATATTTATTTCTTCCTAGCTTCACTGCCCTCCTCTTTACTCTCTTGTTTTGGCTCCTTGCTACAATGGCTACACTATCTTCTATTGGGTTCCCTCACTTTCCTTGGTCTAATCTTGGTACCTTTCCCTTTGGCTGCTGTTCTTTGATCCTTTGTGTGGCATGATCTGAGCCCACCTTTATTTCATCTTCTTGACTGTTGAAGAAGTGGCTGCAGATCCGAGTTCTTCGAGGCAGAAATTTGAGAACTCCATTTCTTGGTTTTTTCTCCATTTTCATGTTGGTGATTTGTTAACTACGGTTGTAATATTTCATTCATAAACCATATCAAAACTCTACATTTAGGACACAGAAATGTCTGACATTTTGCCATGCATTTGGAACCACAGAACTGTTCAAATAAAAGCTTCAATATTAAACAGAAGTGAACTGTATCAAGAAAACAAAACACACAAATGGCTCTCTGAAGGCATTGATTCGGAAGAGACTGCTTTAGCCATGGCCACTCCTAACTTTCACACTGCATCCCACTTGTTAATCTCATTAAACAAACAGATAGTGGCAAAGGAGAATTAATCACAAAGTTCTCAGTTTTTTCATGTAGAGTTTCCTCTTTAAATAAGAAGATCAACAATTGAGCCTCAAATAATAATTCACATCAATTCCTCACACAAAAACACCAAAACAATTTGTGCATGTTTGGTCTGTAGTATTAAATCATAACGAAGAATACAATAGACAATATTTTCACTGTTCTAATGTTTTAGCCATGGCTCCGCCTAGACTTGAAGCTCGGTCTTCACGCCTAGCCACGCTTTACGATTTTTAGAACATTGAATATTTTAGCTTCTTTTTAACCTTACTAAACACCCGTTCAAGTTCAATCAGAATAAAAACATTCCAATATGGCAAGTTTTGCACCCAGCTAGTCCGCACGTAAAATTTCTCAAATATAACTCAAGTAAGCATAAAGACTAACCCATATTCACTGGAAAAAAAAAACTAACTCAAAAGGGAAAGTTTCAGAAGAGAAAAAATAAATTAAACCCACCCAAAAAATGCATAAAATTCTGTTAATTAAAGCAAAAACTTCTGAAAAAAGTTAGAATTTTACCATCATATACTCACATAAACAACATACATACACAAACTATTCATATATGCAGAGAGAAAATAGTGTCAAAAAGAAAGAAAAAAAATATATATGTATATATATATCGTGTCACCTGGGTGGTCTTATAACGAAGTTGATAAGCTGTTCCATAACAGACTTCCCTGTTTCCTCTCAGTAAGCTGTCTCTTTTCCCTTTTTTCGTTTCTTCAATTTATGCAAATAATGGTTCTTGTTTCTAGCAATACATGTGTGTATATATGAATATACTCGAACATTTTCTATGCAATGTAAATTCAAGAAAAAAACGTTATAGTTTGAGAAAACGAGTAAGGAAGAAGCATTGTGGGGAGTTATGATGTCTTTCGTCGGAGAGGGAAAGGGCATAAAATAGAAGACTAATGAAATAGCACCCACAGTGGGCACCAATTATGGTGCCCACATCCCACACATCAACATTACCACATTGGGTGCTATATAAAAAGTTTTTTTATATAGCACCCAATGCAGGTAATCGATGAAAGGCACCATAATTGGCGCCCACCGCGAATGCTATATCAATACTCTAAAATAGAAACCAGCCTCTTGTTTGTCTTTGTTGTTGGCGATTGAGGGGCCATTCCATCCGTTTCTTCCGAAACAAAATGATAATGGAAAAATTGCAACATTGATCCTTATTATAGCTCTTATAGCAACTTAATCCTTCATTGGTGAGCGGAACATTTGATTATCCCTTTTAGGGTGGAGAAAGTACCGAACATTGACAGTCGATAGTCCTCCGTGAACCGCCCTCAACATGATGAGGAAGCCTCCTTACAATCCTTACTCCAACACCTATAACCGAAAGTTGGAGGGACCACCCCAATTTCTCTTGGTCATGAGGGGTTTCAACAAGATGATCTGACCCGAGTCGTAATGTGGTAATTGCCCTATGGTCATTGCGTTTGACTTGGGGTCATCGACCCAAAGCTCGCTACAAGGTCACACGTAGCTAGTGAAAGAAGTATTGCATTAGGATGTAAGGCAATGAGGAGTCATAATTGTCTATGAAGATTTCTTCTCCTTCAGTGCTATATCTACTCTAAAATAGAAACCACCTCTTGTTTGTCTTTGTTGTTGGCGATTGAGGCCCATTCCATCCGTTTCTTCCGAAACAAATGATAATGGAAAAATTGCAACATTGATCCTTATTATAGCTCTTATAGCAACTTAATCCTTCATTGGTGAACGGAACATTTGATTATCCCTTTTAGGGTGGAGAGAAGTACCGAACAAGAGAGGTTCAGGTTTTACTTACGTTTCAAATAATTATGAGTATTGGAATCAAAAATTGTCTTTTTTTTTATTCTTAGTCTTAGTACTTAGAATCAAAAACTCGAAATCAATCGAACTTTTAATGTTTTTGGTTCAATTATTTATCGAACTTTAGTTATATTTAACATAAATTCTCACGTTACCATTATGAAACTTTAATTATGGAACCTTAACAAACCGAACAATTCGGTTCGACTCAATTCCATAATTAAAGTTGAAATTAATGGTTTCATTTATAAGATTCTTATTGATTCTCCGTTTGGTTAAGTTCTCTTTAGAAGCGTACCGTACTCACCCCTATTAACATTGAGTTTAGTTGGAGCAATTGGTGCTAGTAGACGGTTTTCTTCCAATTTTATATTATTATTGAGAGCACCTTACTTAGATTTTTCTAAACTAAATTCAACTTAAATTTGTATGTCAATACACGAAGAAATAAGTATAACGAGATTTGCAACAAATTTAAATCTTAACTTCAATTGTCTTCAACGTGGTTATAAATTACGTAAATCTTTTAATTGAGACATGGTCAAAAAAATTCTTATTATAACACTATGGCTCTTGCTATCGCTCTAGTGTGCATAATGTCATTCAAATCTTAACACTATAAACACATTCTGAGTTTAAAAAAATTAAAACAAAGTTATTGTGAACATTGGGAACTCATAACTTATAAATCTCATACCTAGGATCCAAGGGGAAATTTATGAAAATATAAAACTCTAAATCACAACTTGTTATTATTTAGGGGTCCTAAAAAGTTCAAGAATGTCAGCATCTCCAACAACATTTGTCAAACACTGATTGGATAATTAGATAACAGGTCAAAATCATACATATGACAACACAAAAATTCATGTGTATTAATAATTAAATTAAATGTCAACAACATTAAACCTTTTATAGTATAGTTTTTGTCTTCTCATTCTTTGTATGGCTTCGGTTGCAGTATAATCACATTAAACAATTTATTTTATTCTTAATAAATTTAGAGTCGACTAAATGAATCTTTTTGTTATCGAAAACCTACTCATGTGAATCATGATTATTAATTACTTTTTGGTCCTAGGTTACTTGGAAGATAAAGGTCCAACATACGAAAGTCTCTACATTATAACAATCAAGCTTTATTCTCAATAAAATATGAATCATTTTCTTTATTCGACCTAACTTATGATTTCGTCTACAAAAATATTATTTACATTATTGAACATGCATTTGCATTCTCATCACTAAACATCATATAAATTTCACTATCCTCACAATAAGAATCAAAAATCAAAGAATTTATAATTTGTTTTTCATTTTCTCCGAGTGATAAATTCCCTTCTTTCTTCACATCTTCTATGTCAATATCAACAATTTCCATTTTTTTTCCAGTCTTCTTCTTCATTTTCTTCATAACTTTCTGTGGATTGATCTTGCCTGTCACTACCACTCTGTGATTTTTCATGTCAGTCATAAACTTCTCCACTCCTGTTCATTCAGTTTCAAACATTTCTACATCAAACAACTAAGCCTAGATTTTTCTTAATAAATTTAAAATCGATTACACATCGTTTCCACTATATCTTGTGGAGGTAAAGAATATAGTAAAAGAAATATTCAAAGATGAAAATAAAAGATTGAAAGTCAATGAGAAATGTGAGTCTAGATCTACTATTCCTATCTTCCTGTCTTCTTGGGTTGTATCTCCAATCAAATTTTGATACATCACTAAAATTTTAAAGTGTCAAAATTTAATTGATGTATGGTTTGTACATGAGTAATTATAGTCACACCAAATTTTTTATTTGTTGCACTATATTTTAATTGCACTTAACGTCTTCAATCTTTACTTACTATAACACTCATTCTTATCCTCAACTTTTCATTACTTAACACATCGTGTGTCTAATAACGACTTATGTCCACAAAAATCGTTGGGAGGGCGTAAAACGACCTATTTTCCCATGATATTTATAAAAAAAAATACAAACGTGTGACAAAAAAAATTTCTTCATTTTAAAGCACACAAACAGAATATCTTGACAAAAATCATCATTAACGATGAGATGTGCTAATTAATTGAACTTGAAGATAAGAAATTGACGATAAAAAGTTTAAGTGCACTTATAAGAAATTATAGTATTGATATAACCACAATTCAACATAAGCTTAATTTTTTTAAAAAAAGATAAAAATAAGCCCCTTTACACACACATATTTACATGTACATATACATATATTATACATACATATATATATATATATATATATACAAAAATGTATATATAACCTTTGATTCTGGAAATGGCTTCGGCAACACTTCTTTCACATGTATTACAGTGCATGGAAACTTTGAATTCTGCAACCACAACCTGTTTCAATGGCAAAACAGTAAATTACTCTATTTCGGAGCATACAATAAAACATTATTTGATTTTGCTTTAATGTAAAATGTATATTTCTTACTTTGTCGACTTTGTTTTTCTTCTTCTTGTCTGCCATTTGAATTGCATTCAACAAAACAAATGGGGGTGATGAACAAAATTCAATGGAGGGGACTCAAGGGTAGTTTAGTAATAACACAAAGCAGTTGTTGCAGTTATTTAAGGACAATGATAAGTGCTCCACAAAAATAGGGTCGGAAATTATAGGTTTTTTTTTACATTGGCCAAATTGGATTACTCATTTTCACTCCCATTATTATTATCATTATTATTTTACATTCTATAATTGATTAAAAATATTTCTATTCTTTATCATCGTAAATTTTGTTTGCACGTCTACTTGTTTCAATTCTTTATTATTTTCTTCTAATTTGGAGAGTAGTTGGGTAGTTTCGATATTTCTGTTGAGACTCTTTCTTTTTTGCTTCTTCTCCGTGTTGAGACTATCACCACTTCACCACCACCCGTCGTTTAAATAGTATTCAAGTATTTTAATAAGAATAAAGGTCTTTTATACAAAAAATATAATACTTAATCTCAACTCATTTTTGCCTATTTAAGGCTTTTTACACGAATTCTCTTTTAGACCAAATCAATGTATCAAAATGGACAAGTCGGTTTGCTTGCTCAACCCATCATTTATACCATAAAAAATAAAAGAATTTGGTAAAACTATTTTACATTTTTATTCTAAAAATAATATTTTTACTTTTGTAACATTTGTTGTTATTTATGTTACGGTTGTTACATTTCTTACAAAAAAATGTGTATTACATTTGTTACATTTATTACATTTGAAATTCAAAATATTCTAAAGTAATTGTAGAATTTTAATATAAAATCAATTACGTGGCAAAATTATCACTTTTTTTTATATATATAAATTTTCCAATAAAAAGTAAAAACCATCCAAAAACGCAGAAGAATAACCATCCGCCCATTTTGCAATCCAATTTACAAAGCGCTGAATAATAATAAATGTGATTTTCGTTCAATTGTACAAAACCGGAAGGCTTCTCTGATTTTTCTCACTCCTGTAGCTTCCAGCTCCATAGCTAAACCCTGTAAGCACCTCTTTCTATGAATGAATGAATGAATCTCCACCCCCCAACCCACCCGAGTAATATGTATATGACTTAATGTAATACCAATCTTTTGATGCTAAATTTTTATTTACACTTTCATTATAGAGGAAGAATTTACATTTTTGAAAACCAGTAAAACTAAATTTAGATGGGAAAACCTCCTTTGTTTTCACAAATTTACGCCTCCTAAAAGCCTCAAACCCGTTCAAAACGCTAACCCCAAATCCGAATCCCGAACCGAAACCATCAGACAGGAATCGATGGAAAGTATGAAGAATTTGGAAACAATTATGAGAAACCCGGATGTAGTTTTGGCTCAACAGATCTCCAAGTTTATTCGGACCGGCCCGGATGGGAACAAACGCTTTTATCGATATTCCGGTGTGAATTTCATGGATCCTGCTTGACCCCAAAATGGTTGCCAACAGATCCCCACGCCCCCGTGCTCACGTGTGTTTTCCTTTTCCTAAGATCGCCACGTGGTTTATTCAACCACGTAGATAACTCCCGTCCGGATGGAAGAAAGATTCAAAGGAATACGAAGGTCAAAAACACTCTTAAAAGCAAAGGTGAAAGCCTGAGGGCCTCGGACTAACAGATTCCCAGGTTGTTAGGATACTTGAGAATAGTTAGACTAGAGGACTTGTTATATGTATACTTGAGAGTAATATTTTCAACGTCCCTTTTTCTGTGAAATGAGTTTGGTATTTATAGGCCAACTTTGTGAAAGTGACCCCCCTCGATGTGCGACACATGGCTCCATCTGAAGGGTTCTTAAGTCACATCTTTAACGTCACGTCATTCGTATTAATGGGGAGGTCACTTTCGGCCGCAAACTAAAGGGCTATGATAGTGACAAGCCGTAATGGCAGGCTGTCCCATCAATCAAACGGAGATTGACTTGCCAGTTTGGCAGAGAGGCTTTCTCAGCACGCAACTGGGGTCGGCTGACCAATCTGCTCGGTGCCTGGAGACTCGGGAATCTGTTTCACTTGTCTTTTGACGCCTCGGAGCAAGGTTAGGGTCGGTCGGACGCCTCGGAACAAAGTTAGGGTCGGACCAAATGCCCTTGCTGATGCCTACGTGGCACTGTGGACTGCCAGATGGGATTGGTGCGTAACAATAGTCCCCCAAGTTCAGAATCTGTCATTTATGTGGGATGCTGGACTTGGATGTTTGTTGTTAAAGTTTGAGGTAGGGATTTAAGTCCCACAAGGCCGGGGACGCTCATTTATGTGGGTGGCGGGCCTTGCAACTGGTGTCGTTGTGGTTTGGCGTGCTGTAGGGTATGGGCCGAGTCCCAAGTTTGGGAGAGGCGAAGCGGCCGAGTCCCAGGAAGAGGAAGAGGCATGCTTTGCAAGGCAATTAATGGCTCAACCTACGGGTTATGGATTGATTGGGTAGCTCGACGCATGTCCTTTTTGGGTATGGTGAAAAGACGGCCGCAGGTAATGATGGCGTTAAATTATGGGGGCTTTGGTGGTACCGAGAAATGACAGCGTGTTTAGCACGACCGCCTGTGGCGCTCATTCAAATAGTTGATTGTGCCTTTTCCGATTCGGTGAGATGGCACGATGGCGTGAGACGGTGCGAGATGGATCTCTGTTGATCTAACGGTGTGGAATCATCCATATTTGCTTATAAGTAGGCGTGAAGGGTTATATGTGTTCATTTCGCTATTTTGAGTGTGTTGCATTGTGTTTGAAAACTTGAAAGTAGAGAATTGCAGGTGTTATTTGCGGCGTTTGTTCCCATCTCCGCTTTAAATGAAGATTTAGGTTTAGGTAAACCCTTCACCTAGAGTCCCTTTATTTACTGAATTTCTTTTAATTTTAACAATGTCTGCGAACTTTGGTGAAAATGAGACTTTTGGTCGTGTTGAGAACGAGGGGTCCCGACCCGTCTCACCTGAACTGGCCGAGGTACTACCTCTGCGAGGGGTGTGTGGATCAACAGGTGAGGTGATGAACGTATCCTCACTGTCTAGGGTGGTGGAGGGAACAGACTGTTCGTGGCCGACCCACTTAGGTGGACCATGATGGATGTCCCTTCGATCATGGTGGAAGGGGACCCGTGTCGTTGAGGGAGCAAGATGCAGGTACACGGAGATATTGAACTTATACTCCGGGAGGCGAACGAGCGCCTTGTACCGAGGAGGGGGGCTGCACTGCCTTGCACCTCAATGCTTTCGTGGGGGGCTTGAGACTGCCCCTGCATCCCTTCTTCCGACGGATTCTACGGGCTTACGGGCTGGCTCCGACTCAGGTGGCTCCGAACGGATGGAGTCAGATGGCGGGGAGCATGTACCTGTGGTTCAGGCATTCCTTAGGGTTGGAGATGCCTCTGCACGTATTCCAAACCCTATATCAGCCCCGGAAACTACCGAGGAAGAAGGACAAAGAGGAGGAGGTTGGCTGGTACTACTTCTGCCCATGGGGAGCACATAAGCCCCTTGTGACGGACTGCCCCTCCTCCATAAAACAGTGGAAAGAGTCCTGGTTCTGGGTGACGGGTAATTGGCAGAGGGTAACAGACGACCCAGAACCGGATTTGGATGTATCCAGTTTTTACGGAATAGCCAGTGAGTGGTGGATGTGGACGTGATTGATTCCGAAGTGGTTTAAGATAAAATCTAATGTTTTTTGGTTTATTTTTCAGGGTTGCTGCCCCGTTGTGAGTTGTCCGAGGACTTGGTGGACGTGCTTCGGTCCATTTACCAGTCGCCTCCGCCGAATAGGAGATACGGTTTTCTTTTAAACCGGCAACGGTGTTTGAGTGAATTGGGTTTAATGGCCTCGAAAGGTAATGTTCTGATATTCGTGCTTGGTTCGAGCCTTGTTTAGGATTGAGGTGAAACTAAAACCCTTTGTCTCAGCGGTGATATAGATAAAGGCAAGCGCCCGAGGCCAACCTTGGCCCGCCTAGCGAGGCAACAACCGAGGGCCTTGACCGCCGGATCTAAAGAGGAGGCTCGGCAGAAGAAGGTCATCGAGGACCTGAGCCGGGAGGGAAGTAGGGCTGACACTGAGGCCTCGAAGGTTGTTGAGGTCGATGACGTGAGCGTCCCAGAGGCGGCGAGCCTTTCTCGAGGAAGAGGAAATCTAAAGCCGCCTCGTCCGAACCTTCACAGCCAAGAAGAAGGCCGCTGAGGCGATGAAGATGTGATTTGCCTTGCCCGACGGGTCGGGTCAGACTCGCCGTAAACACCGCGGGGAGGTGGTTCTAGAGGGGCCCCAAGTCCCGGATGTGGGAGGCACGGTGGGGACCTTATGACTCCGGAAGAAGCTACGGGAGTTGATCGAGAGTCTTGGGCCGAGATCACGACAACGACCTTACGCCTCGCCCTTTTATCCTCGATGGGCGCCCGGGCCGTGAAGAAATACTTCACCCCTAAATGGGAAGAGTTTTCTTCTCATGGGGAGTTGGAGGATGTTCGGAGGCGAGCACAGCTTCCGGCGATCCGGCTTCGGCAATGCGGATGAAAGTCCCGGAGAGTTCCGGACGCGCGCATGCGGGAGCAATCTAAACTTAGCGCTCAAGCCTCCAAGCATGAAAAAGAGCATAAGCGAGGCTCTCGAAGGTCTGGCAGCAAATACGGATGCTGCTCGCATTGCTTATGAGCGCTTGGAGGCCGATCTGCGGGAGTCAGATTCTAATGTTTTGAATTTGACGAAGCAGTTGGACAACGCCAACGCTGCTCAGAAGGTGACTGCCGAGGCTCTAGAGGCTGCCAACAAGGAGAAGAAAAGACTCTTGGACGAGGCCAGGTCCCACGATGAGGAGCTCAAAAATTTGAAGGGGGATTTGGAGTCTTCTAAGTCAGATTTCACTCGTTTGGCAGCCGAGAAGGGTGAGTTGGAGGCCAAACTGGAGGGCGCGGAGGCTGATTTTGTGGCCAATTTTCATAAGACCGAGGCTTACACTAATTTCTCCGACTATTTTGCTAAGATTGGTCATCAGGAAGTACTCGCCTCTCTCCGAACCGAGTACCCTGATTTAGATATAGGATCTCTTGTAAATAAGTTTCCCCCGCCCGATGCCGGTAGCGAGGAGGATAACTAATATTTGTAATAGATAGGATGTTTATAATGAAATGAAATTTCTTTTCGGACTTAAATCGTATTGTTATTTTATTACGCCTCCCTTATGCAACATAGGTATTTAGATTATATCTTGAAAATAAACATGTTGATAATACAATTACAAAAGGGGGTCGGGCCGTAAAACATCCGGGTGTTTGTAACGAAATCGACTCATCGACCTCTCGATGATATCGACGCAGATGTTCATTGCTCCATGGGTGGGGCATCGTTTACAACACATGTCTTCGATATTATAGGTTCAGTCGCGTCTCACCGGTGATTCGGTAGGGACCCTCCCAGTTGGGGCCCAAGGTTCCTACCCCTGCCTCTTTTGAAGATAAAAATACTCTTCTTAAAACAAGGTCTCCGAGACGAAACGATCGCTTTCTTACTCTTTTGTTGAAGTGCCTCGCCATCTTCCTTTGGTAGGAGGCCAAACGGATTTGGGACTCGCCTCTTTTTTCGTCTATCAGGTCCAGGTTTATTCTCATCAAGTCATCGTTGGTTTGTTCGTTGAACAATAGCCGACGGGGAGGGTATCTTATTTTCGACCGGCATACGACTTCGGATCCATAAGCCATGGAGAAGGGGTCTCACCCGTGGGGTCCTGGATGTGGTTCTGATGGCCCATAGAACGTGAGGGAGTTCATCTACCCATGCCCCCTTGGATGCCTCCAGTTTTCGTTTGAGAGTATACTTGATGGTCTTGTTAACTGCCTCGACTTGACCATTAGCCTGCGGGTGATGGGGGCTTGAGAAGTGTTTTGCTATCCCCGCCTTCGCACAAATTTTTGACCTTCTTGTTGTCGAATCGCCTCCCATTATCTCGAGACCGTAGAGTGGGGGGATCCCAAATCTGCAAATAATATTTTTCCACAAGAATTTGGAAGTGTTGGCCTCGGTAATCTTCATCATTGGTTCTCATTTCGACCCATTTCGTAAAATAGTCTATAGCGACTATGGCGTGGCAAGCATTTCCTCTTCCTCTCGGCATTGGGCCTATGAAGTCTATTCCCCATTTGGCGAAAGGCCAAGGGCTAGATACAACTGTGAGTTCTTGGTGAGGCTGTCTCGGAATTGTGGCGGTTACCGACATTTATCGCATTTTCTGACATGAAGTTGGGCGTCCTTCTTTAGAGTGGGCCAGAAGTATCCTTGCTTTAGGATCTTTTGGGCTAGGGCCATTCCACCAGTGTGGTTACCGCATATTCCCTCGTGGACTTCTCTGAGGATATAATCTGCTTCGCTGGGGCTGACGCATCTGAGGAGGGGCGAAGAATAGCCTCGCTTATATAAAACATCATCCGAGAGTAGGAAGTGCGCTGATCTCCTTTTCATTTTTCTCGCCTCAGTCGTATTGCTGGGGAGGGTTTGGTCCTTCAGAAAGGCGAGGATAGGGTCCATCCACGTGGGACCTTCCTCAATTGACAATATTTCCTTGACAGCGTTGATAGAGGGTCGGACGAGGTGCTCGATCGGAACCATCTTGAGGAGTTCAGAATCTTTACTACTGGCCAGTTTGGATAGTGCGTCTGCATTTGAGTTGCCGGCTCGGGGCACGTGGATTATCTCAAATTTATCAAAGCAGGGAATAAGAGTTCTCACCAGCTTGAGATATGCGGCCATCCCTTTCTCCCTGGCGGCGAAGCTTCCGTTTATCTGGCTCACAACGAGTTGGGAGTCACTCGACGCCGAGAGCCTCTGCACCTTCATTTCGATGGCGAGGCGAATGCCAGCCAGGAGGGCCTCATATTCGGCGACATTGTTTGAGGCTTTGAAATCGAACCTGATGGCGCAATTTAACCTGTGACCCTCTGGGCTGATGAGGACTATCCCGGCCCCTGAGCCCAATTCTCCAGAGGAGCCATCAACGAACAGGCACCACGTGGGCGGTTCGCCTAGTGCCATAGGGTCATCCACCATGGGGGGATTGGTAAACTCGGCCACAAAGTCGGCTAGGGCCTGCCCCTTGATGGCTGATCTTCCCTTATAAACAATGTCGAACTGACTGAGCTCGACGGCCCATTTTAGCAATCTTCCTGAGGCTTCTGGCTTTTGCAGGACTTGCCTTAAAGGGAAATTGGTAAGGACGTGGATGCTGTGTGCTAGGAAGTATGGCCTCAACTTTCTTGAGGCTGTAATCAGGGATAGCGCCAATTTCTCCATATCGGGGTAGCGCGTTTCTGCCCCTATCAGGGCTTTACTTACATAGTACACGGGCAGTTGGTGCTCCTCCTCCCGGATCAGGACTGAGCTTACCGATTCTTCGGAGACGGCAAGATATAATAGCAGGGGCTCGCCCGCTTTTGGTTTGACAAGTATGCGCGTGGCGAGGTGTTCCTTCAAAGCACGGAATGCGGTTTCGCGTTCAGCCGTCCATTCGAACACAGAGCCTCCTTTTAGTATTTTGAAGAAAGGGATGCACTTATCTCATTGCCTTGAGAGCGAACTTTCTTGAGGGCGCCATCCTCCCAGTTAAGCATTGTACATCCTTTGGCTTTCTTGGGAACCCATGTCAATTAATGCTTGGATCTTTTCGGGATTGGCCTCGATTCCTCTTTGGTTGACTAAGTATCCCAAGAACTTACCCGAGGACACCCCAAAAGTGCACTTGAGGATTCACCTCATCCCATATGCCCAAGAATTCAAATGCCTCGTCGAGGTGGCGAATATGGTCCTCTGATTTAAGGCTTTTAACCAGCATGTCATCGACATATACTTCCATAGTTGCACCAAGCTGAGAAGCGAACATCTTATTAACAAGCCTCTGGTAAGTAGCTCCGGCGTTTTTCAGGCCGAAGGGCATGACCTTGTAGCAGTAGAGGCCCTTGTCCGTTACGAACGACGTATGTTCCTCATCCGGTGGATACATCGGGATTTGATTGTATCCCGAGTAAGCGTCCATAAAACTTAGGAGCTCGTGTCCTGCCGTGGCATCGACCAGTTGATCAATCCGAGGCAGAGGAAAGCATCTTTGGGGACGAGCTTGGTTGAGGTTAGAGAAATCTATCACGAGGTCCTCATTTTTCCGTTAGGCTTCTTAACCAAGACCTTTGGGTTAGATACCCACTTTGATATCCGGCTTCTCGTATAAAGTTGTTTTGTAAGAGTGTTCCTACTTCTTCCTTTAAGGCCTCGTACTTTTCAAAGATTCGGTGGCCTTCTCTTACGCCTGTGGGAGGGAATTTGGGGTCGATATTGAGGTGGTGGCAACTCGCTGCTGCGTTGATCCCAACCATATCCTCGTGTTTCCACGCAAAGACATCCGAGTTTTCTCGAAGGAACCTTTTCGGGGCTTCCTTGGGCTCCTCAAGGAGGTCTTTTCCTATCTCGAAGTTTCCTCGTCGGTCGCCGCCATCCGCTTTGAAAATGTTCTAGTTCCCATTGGATGTGGTGCAGGGAGTCGACCCCGTTATTCTTGGATCAATGTCAACGGGGTCGCTTCTTCCTCCATTGTAATATCCCCAGTTCTTACGCCATCGCTTACGCCATTTCTACGTCTAGCAAAGTCATGTTAACCTCTTTCTTCTCTCGCCTTCCTTAGGGCATTGCGATAACATTTCCGAGCCTCGGGTTGATTACCTCATCTTGTTGCTATTCCTCCTTGATTGGGGAATTTTATGCGAGAGGTGGTGGATGGAAGTTATTGCCCAAAGTTCTTTCGGGCCGGTCGTCCCAAGACTCGTGATAAGCCGACCTCCATCAACGACCGGGAACTCCATGAAAGTATGGGATGCGAGGGCTCCTCTCCCATGCTAGCCGGGAGGCGCACTATCCCTTCGGGTTACGCAATCCCGGTGAATCCGTAGAGAGGGCTCGGTAGATGGTCCTAAGCGCACATCCACGTTCATTTGCTCATAAGTGCTTAGGAAGATGACATTGACGGAGCTTCCGTTGTCGACCAACATTCTTCCTAGCCCATTATGAGCCACCACTGCTCTTACAACGAGGGCGTCGCAGTGGGGGTAATGTACGCCCTTCATGTCTTCTTCCGTGAAGGTGATGGGGTCGGCAATTTTTGATCCTGAGGGCCTGCTATTGATAAGCCAGTTAGTCATCTGGACCCTTTCGGCCTCTTTGGCGTAGCTTTTCTGAGCGTTCCGTGTCTGGCCACCAATATAAGGTCCTCCGTGGATGGTGTCAATCTCCCGAATCGGAGCCTTTTCCGGCCCTTTGATCATACGGGGCTCGGCGTGGCGCTCTATCCGAGGTTGTCTGGCAGGGCTTCTTGAACTACGCCTCGATCGCTGCTCGTGACCCGGGGGCCTCCTATCCCATTGCTGGGATCGTCTGTCTTGAAAATTGGCTCCACGTCCCCTTGCCGAGGCTTGATTTCCTCGCCTGGTGTTCATTTCGCGCTTGGCCCCTGAGTTGACCATTCTCTGATTGGCAAGTTCTTCCACTTCTCGACACTCGTCCGTGCTATGTCCGTAGCTTCGGTGAACGCAGCAGTACTTCGGCTGAGTTCCTTGAGTGGGAGGAATTACTGGAGGCGTGCTGGTCCCGGCCTCGTAGTAGGTGGATGGAGGAGCGCCATAGTTGTATAGTCCGGCCGCGGGGATCGTTGGTAAGGGGGCCGTGTAAGGAGGGAGCAGGCCTTCTTGTGCAGAGGCCACGTAACTCATCCCGACATTAGGGTCGGATGGGTAGTTTCTTCGTCGGGGATTTTGCTGGGGAGCGGTTCTGTTGGGATTTTGGATATACCCGGCTCTCGACGCAGGGTTTGCTCCTAACCCGCCTCGATTCCTGTGGAGGATCATATTCTCGTTAGTTATCTCTTCTGTGATCATTTCCACCAATTGGTCAAAAGTGCCGGGGTTCTTGTTGCGCACATCCCTCCAGAACGGATGGTTCATGTCTAGTCCTGCCTTAAGTGCGGACAAGGCTTCGGCGTCGGTAATTCTTTCACAGAATAACATCTCTTCATTGAAGCGGCCCAGGTAACTTTGCAATGGCTCGCTTGGGGCCTGCCTCACATCGTGGAGGCGTTGTACCGGGGCTGATGCGGGTTTTTGTGAGGAGAAGTAATTTATGAAAGTCTTTTTCACTCGGCCACCGTGGAAATGCTCCTATGACGAGCTTGTTATACCACCGCTTTGCTCCTCCTGACAAGGTCAGGTGGAAGGCCCTGCATTTCAATGCCGGGGTTGCTCCTCGGAGGCTCATCTCCGTCTTGTATGTGTTCACGTGATCCAACGGGTCACCCCTGCCTGTGTAAGGGGTAATTTTTGGCACGCGAAACTCGTGGGGAATGGATGCGTTCCTGATTCCGGCTGAGAAAGGAAGGTTCTCGTCATCGTCATCTACCTCGAACGATCTCGTAGGCCTCGGATATTCTCCCCCGATGTTCACTTCCGGAGGTAATGGGGCATGGCATTGGGCTTGCTGTCCGCCCCCATAGTTCTGTTGTGGTTGAATGGCGGGTTTGGGGTGCATCTGGTGTAATCCCGATTCTCCCACAGCCTCGGCTTCCTTCGCCTCCTTTCCGCCTATTCCTAGGGGACTTTGGGGCATCTCTCTCTTTTGTGGGTTTTCTTGGGGCCATCTCCTGCTTCCCGTTCGCTTAACCTTTCAAACACATGTGGCCGACATTGTCACTGGGCCTCTTTCGAAGCGGCTTTGTCCCCACCCTCGTGGGTTCTAGCATGGGAGGCTTCTCCTCCCACTGCTTTGGTCACGGGGCGCTCTTTGTTAACTTCCTGTTCTTCATCGGGCTCGTCTGGATCGAGACTCTGGGGTGGTCCTCGCCCGCCTGCATGCATCATTTGGATATACCCCCGCATTTGCGCATGGTCTTGAGCCACCGCCTTACCGCGGCGACCATCGTTCTCATTTCTCGTTCGAGGTTCGGTGGGAGGCCTTCTTCCTCGTCTCCTTCTGGGGCTTCTTCACCCGACTTCTTTTCTACGGGCCTGGTTCTTCTAGGGTTCCTTCTTCGTTGCTTCCACTCATTTTGTAGGTCGGTTGATCCCTTTTCGTGGGGTTCCTTTGATCAAGGAAAAAGAAGCTTTTTGTCTCTGTTCCCACAGACGGCGCCAACTGCTGACCCCAAAATGGTTGCCAACAGGATCCCCACGCCCCCGTGCTCACGTGTGTTTTCCTTTTCCTAAGATCGCCACGCGGGTTTATTCAACCACGTAGATAACTCCCCGTCCGGATGGAAGAAAGATTCAAAGGAATACGAAAGGTCAAAAACACTCTTAAAAGCAAAGGTGAAAGCTTCGAGGGCCTCGGACTATGATTCCCGTGTTGTTAGGATACTTGAGAATAGTTAGACTAGAGGACTTGTTATATGTATACTTGAGAGTAATATTTTCAACGTCCTTTTTCCGTATGAAATGAGTTTGGTATTTATAGGCCAACTTTGTGAAAGTGACCCCCTCGATGTGCGACACATGGCTCCATCTCGAAGGGTTCTTAAGTCACATCTTTAACGTCACGTCATTCGTATTAATGGGAGGTCACTTTCGGCCGCAAACTAAAGGGCTATGATAGTGACAAGTCAGAATGGCAGTCGTCCCATCAATCAAACGGAGATTGACTTGCCGGTTTGGCGAGAGGCTTTCTCGACGCGAAGCGGGGTCGGTGACCAATCGCTTTCGGTGCACGGAGACTCGGGAATCTGTTTCACTTGTCTTTTGACGCCTCGGAGCAAGGTTAGGGTCGGTCGGACGCCTCGGAACAAAGTTAGGGTCGGACCAAATGCCCTTGCGATGCTACGTGGCACTGTGGGCGCGCCAGATGGGATTGGTGCGTAATGATCCTAATGTTTATAACGAGGTATTGAAGCAGCAGAAGAATGTGTTGTTATTGGTCCAGTTCTTTAATTGGGCCAGGTCTTAAAATGGATTCTTGTCGGATCCTGTTTCGTTTAACATGATTTTTAGTAGGCTTGTGGAGGCCAAGGCTGCAAGAGCCGGAAAGTGTTTTCTTGAAGAAACAATGTTTGAACCAGAAACGGGGTGTTTGGAGTCGTATATTGAGTGTTTATTTGAAAATGAGTTGGTTGAGGAAGCCTTAGATGTGTTTGAACAATTGAAAATGGCAGGCCATTGTGTGTCGTTGAAGATGTGGAATTCGACTATGCCGCAGTCAGTCAAAGCAAAAAGAGTCGATGTTGTGTGGAAATTGTATGGTGACATGCTGGAATATGACGTTGTCGGTGATGTGGATACAATTGGATACTTAGGCCAAGCGTTTTGTATGGAAAACAATACTGCAAAATGTCACAAACTTCTTCGACAGGTTTTGGAGGCAGGACATGTTCCGAGCAATGCTGCCTTCAATAAGTCGATAACTACATTTTGCAAGAGTGGTAATTACGCCAAAGTGTCTGCTCTTCTTCATACCATGATTGCAAAGAATTGTTCTCCGGATATACATACATATCAGGAAGTTATTCACAGATTATGCATATAATGCCTTAATTAATGGGTTGAGGAGGACTGGTAATATTGAGGAAGCTGAGAAGCTTTACAAGAATATGTGTGAAAGAGGTTATGGAGAAACTACTGTGAGTTACAACACCATGATTAGTGGCATGTGCTTAAATGGAAAATTAGACGAAGCTCGTGTCTTGTTCGACCAAATGACTGAGAAATGTATTGTTCCTGACATAATCACTTACAATTCTCTGATTCAAGGCTTCTCCAAGAAAGGGAAGATACCGGAGGGTACATGCCTTCTTGATCAGCTTCTAAAGGAAGGTTTGCAGCCTTCGACTGCCTCATATACCGTTTTAATTGAAAAACTTTGTGAGGCTGGAAATGTGGGGAAGCAAAAGCATTCTGGAAAGATATGGTAGATAGGGGTGTGGAACCTGCAGCTTCTGCTTATGATTCAATGATACTTGGATTGAGTGAGCAAGGAAATGTTGCAGAAGGGATGCAGTGGTTAGACACTATGCTTAAGAGCAGGCTCAAACCACAGAAGAAGACTTTTGAGAGACTTGTTCAATATTTATCTGAGGCTGATAGGTTGGGTGATGCTTTATTTGTTTTAGATTATATGCTGAAAGTGGGTTTTGTAAGTGAATGTATTTTCCTTTCTTTGGTAAAGAAACTTTCCCAAGGTAATTCTTCTCATGTTGAGACGTGTTTTGGGAAAATTCTGGAAAGAAGTTGAGGTTCTTGAGGCCCTTAGATCTTTTTTAACCTTTTGACTTCGACAAAATTACTAGACGTAGGTAATTTTTCATAGTATATGTTTTTATTTCCATGTCGACTTACTTTCTGTCAAAATAAATTTGATGATTCTCCCAAAATTTTGGGTGTGGTGGTACCATATCTTGGGTGATTAAATGTGATTTATAGGTCTCACTAATAATGTGCTCAACCATTGTATTATATCTCTAGTTCCTAAAGTTTGTCTTTAAGCACATGTTGTTTAAAGTGCACTACACTTTCATACCATTGAATTTTGTTCGTTGATGACTAATACAGTTATTGAAGATTATCGACATGACATGTTTTGCCTTGGATCATTTGATGTTGCTTTGCTGTCTCTCTTAGTTGTAGAAAGATAGCTACATGGAAATTGTGCATCTCTCTGCATTTATGAATATGTTTTTGCTACTTGGTGAGTTTTGTACTTGAGTCAAGTACTATGATAAACATGGTGAAGTCTTCTTTAATAAGGGTATATTTGGTTCTATGCCAACGTGTGAAATTTATAATTCCTGCAATATACTAACGACGTGTTTGGTAGAGTAGACTGTGTAGCACTAGAGAATATTAAAAAGGAAAATTAAGTTAAAATCTTGAATGCTCCACGATAATTCCTGAATTTATGGCACGTTGGTATGTTGAACGAGATTAAGTGTGTTATCCTATGCAGTATTGTTAAATATTCTGTACCAAACATGTGCGTGTAGTATTATTGTAAACAAGCTGCCATAGTTAGCAATTCTGCAGTTTTGAACAATGTGAAAAGTTGTTCTGCATAATTTAATGAAGCAAGATGGTTCCAGAAACCATTAACCAGTTGCCAATATATAACAGTCAATAACTTGTTAACTTCATTGTATTAGGTAGATGTAGACGTGATGAATCATGAACAGTTTACATGGTATGCCTTTCCTTCATTTTCTCCAAATAAATGTAAAATAATATTTGTTTTGCATGTACGTGCAAGATAACAATTACGTGAATTCCTATAATACAATTATATTTCATCCTATATTATTTGGAGACAGAATCATGTTTGTTGTACCTGCTGTGTGTGTCAAGGCTATCAGAAGGATGTGCTTAACCAGCTGTGTGGAAGTTGCCAGCATTATGTAGGGCATCTGTTTTTTTGGTTGAAGACTTTAAGTTGAACATGTTGCCTTGGCCGTTCTGCAAGAATTAAATCCCATTTTTGCTTCTTTATTTTACTCCTCCAAGCAGGATGATAGATTTCTTTGGAATTAGATTGCTAACAACATTGATACAATGATTTGAGTTGCACATTATTTTTTACTATAAGCAATTAAGCCTCATTTCTATTACATATTGAATTGGCTTTTCCGTTACTTCGTGTTGTAAGCCTTTTGTCTATCTTTTCTAAAAGGTGGGGTGTTTTTTCCGAGCAATTTAACAATTGCTTTGGTAACATAATAACTTACCAAGGAAAAGATGAGTCGCAAATCCTAAACTCCATATAGTTGATATCTTTCTCATTGTACTTCAATTCGAGCATCAATTCATTAGATATCTTACAACCATAATCTCTCTTTTGTCCCAATTCAATTCCACTGATCCTACGTTAGCCCTAAGATGTTGGTCTCTAACTAGAAAAGTAAATGCTTCAGAAGAATTGAAGGAAAGAGGTAGATAATTGAGGCCAATCTAGCGCTCCAACAAGCTAGGACGAGAGTAGAGGTTGTTAATGTGGTTTTCTAACTAGTTAGAGTATTCAACCCTCCATTCACTATGAATACTCTTGATCGGTGTAATGGAATGTTTTCCTCCTTTGTTTGATATGTTTTATTGATACATGTCACTCTTACGAAGCACGCAATTTATTCTCAATAATTTAAATTTGATTACATTTTTTTTTCAAGTTACGATGAGAACTTTGAGCGCTTTGACAATAAGAAAATGACGTCCAACATTAGATATTACATTAGATGTAGGGAAGAAGCTTTTTCATTAAGAAGTACTTTTTCGACTTTAAACCAACTATTTATTATTTTAACCAAAACGGTTTTTTCTTATGATAAAAAAAAATGTTATTTTATAAAATATTGCTTTAAGGGAATTGCAAAAATGAAAGGAAAACAGAATATAGAAGGAGAGATGACAACAGCTTATGTTAAAATTTGAAAATCCTCATCAAAAGCCTTTCACATGTGTCACATTAATGTACAGTTCACCAATACGTTTGAGACAAATATTGAACATTTTAGTGGTAGGGTACTAAAATTTTCTACTAATATTTGCAGGGGCGGAGCCAGGAATTTTATCTTGTGGGGGCAATATAGTGGTTAGCAGTACTATAGTACTGGTTACCGGGTCTGCACTAGCTTGTAGCATCTATAGCAGTAAGCAACGAAATAGTAGTTGGTAGATATAGCTTTGTTGAAGAAAACAATGAAACTATTTATTTTATTCATGCAAAAATTTTAAAACTCAACTATATTCTCACTAGATTTGTACGTAAAAAAAGAAAAGATGTTTTATTTAATTTTTCAGATTTTGAAATTGAAAATCAAATAAATGTTGAAGGTCTAAAAGATTAATTTGTTTCAATTCAAAAAATATGATGTAGATAAAAATCTTATATATTGCAACGAGAAGAATAGCAGCTAATTCGATCTATGATTTTTCATTCATGGACTTTGATAAGATTCATCCATTTAGCAGCACCTTAGAATGACATTACATTCGGTGTTAAGCATAATGTTCTGTCAATTTTATCATTTTGAAATATGAAAAAATTAATACTCAAGTTTATAAAATTATGTAAAAAGACAAAATATGCAATTGGAACTAAAGATTAGAGATTTAAAAGTTATTAATAAGATTAGAAATTAATTGCACAAATTTTTTGAAAGAATATAAAAGAAAAATAACATAATAATAGGGATTTGAACCCAAATCTACCCAAACACAAATAATAAGATTTGCCGTTAGGATAAAGAATTTCCTTTGTATCTATCTAAATTTAAATATTTATATGTGTTGTGGGGGCAAAATTATAAAAATTAATTTCTTTCCAAACAAAAACAAAAATTTTGAAATTAGAGTGGGGCCAGTCCACTCTAAATCCGCCAAGACGCCACTACCCCCACTCTAAATCCGTGAGTAAATATTTGTTTGGGAGTATTTACAAAAACTTATATGCTGGTCAAATATTTTATCCACACATTCTGTATACACACTACTTTTATCTACTTTTTATCCACACAATTCATATAAATCCATTATTTATAATTCACAAATTTTTTTACCAATCAAACAATATTTACCTAACTTCGTAAAAGATAGATATACACAAGTCACTCAATGTGTAATAAGTGTTCACAAGATTAAATTAGAAAATCAATAGCAAACAACTTAAGCCCTTGTTTAGTTGTACTTAAAATATAATTTAAATTGATCAAATATATTTTTTATTCATATATTTTGTAAGATCTACAACTTATAAATATTTAAAAAATAATTTTATCACTACCAATCATAATAAACATTTTAGTAGTGGGAGGAATGCTCTATTCCCTGAATCGGGAAATGATTCTTTTCCCCGAATGCAGAGGCCCAATTTATTTACACCCCATTCACCGAATGCAGAGGCCCAATTTATTTACACCCCATTCACCCCACCACACTACACTAGATTTACCCCCATTCACCCCCACCAGATTTATACCTACACTAGATTTACCCCAAATTTATTAATACAATTAAATTTATTAAATTACAAATAAATAATTTTTTATTTATTAGATATTATATTTCTTAAAAAAATATACAATAAATATAATAATAAGAAATTATTTATTTTTAATTTAATAAATTTAATTGTATTAATAAATTTGGAATAAATCTTGTATGATGTGTTGCAGTGGGGTGTAGTGTAGCAGGGTGTGGTTGAATGGGGTGGGACTACCCCCACCACTAAAATGATGACTAAGAATTCTCCACCAAACACCGACTCTACCAGCACTAAAATGTCACCAAACACAATAAATATTTCAGTTTGAGTCATTTTAAAGTACAACATAAATCTTTAAGGTTATTTATGAAAATATGTTAATAGATATTATTAGATAATTTAAAATTATCGATCGACAAATTAAGTATAAATTGAATTAGAAGTGCGAATTTAAAGATTAAAATAGATACTAATAATAGAGTTGGATTCTTAGCATTTATATCTTATCTACTGGATTTTTTCTCTAATAATCAACACTTTCATTTTGTTCATATCGTTAATTTGAGCATAGATTCATAAATCAAGAATCGATCAAAAAGTTATTGTGTGTATTCAATTTAAGTTAGAATTAATTGAATTTAAGTGAAAATCAAAGGATAACATTTTTTTACTTATTTTACTATTAATTATCTACAAACTCGTGCGTTTGCAGAATTTTATCGATCATAAGTCATTAATAAGGAGTTCACATCAGTCCCGACTTGTCCTCTTTGCTATTTCACTGCTAAAATATTGATATTATTAAAAAATTTAGGTTTCAAAATTTTTAGCTTATGAATTGTGCAACTAAAATTTTGATATCTTAAAATTGTAATAGTGAAATGTCAATAATTTAGTGATAAAACATTTTAAATATGTTTTCCAAATTTCACTGTCCCACCAAACACAATAAATTATCAAAATTGAGACGTACCACCAATCACAATAAACATTTTAGTGGTGGGACCGTATCAACAGTTTGTCACTTAGTGATCCAACCAGTCCACTATTATTACTTTCCATATGTTCTCTCTCTCCTCTCCTGAAATCTAACATTTCAAAAAGTTAAAGTGGTGGGTCTTCTTTTTTCTCTCTCTCTCATCTGTTCTAATACCAAACCACAAACAACTCCAAATTGTGCTCTCCCTCTCCCCCCCTCGCCGAAATATATCAGTTCAAATCAAGAAAATGGATCCTGTGATTAGTGCAACCATTCAAGTTACACTGGAGAAGTTGCTTGCAATCCCCACTGAAGAGTTCAATCTCGTGTGGGGTTTCAAGCAAGACTTAAAAAACTTAAAGAATTCATTGCGTTCCATCAAGGCATTCTTTGAAGTTGCTGACAGGCGCCAAGTTACTGATGGAGATGTCGAACTCTGGCTCAAGAATCTTGAAGATGTTGCTTATGATGCTGACAATGTTTTGGACGAGATCAAATATGAAAATTTGCGTCGTAAAGTCCAGATCCAGAACCAGATGAAACCAAAGGTGTGCTTATACTTCTCTTTCTATTCCCCTTTGGCATTCCGATGGAAAATGGCTCACAAAATCAACAACATAAATGTCAACTTGAAGAAGATTAATGAAGAAGTTTATCCTCGTGGCGTCGAGAGGAGATTTGCAGGATTTGCTCCCGCTCGGCCTCAGATCAGGGAAACTGACGAGATAACTGCTGATCCAGTTTTTGTTGGAAGAGAAAATGATGAATCAAAATTTGTGGAGCAGATAACCGGCGAAATCAACGATGTTTTTTTAGTCCTTCCCATTGTTGGAATGGGAGGGATTGGCAAAACAACTTTAGCTCGCCGTATCTTTAATCATCAGCACACAGAGACACATTTCGATGAAAGAATTTGGGTATGCGTGTCAGAAAATTTTGATGTTCCTACGATTTTAAAAAGCATTCTGGTATCGCTAAAAGGAACTTCCCGTGGAGATAGAAGACAAGATGTCATGGACCCGCTTCGAGAGAAATTGAAAGACAAAAGATGCTTGCTTGTTCTTGATGATTTGTGGAATGAAAAACGAGGAGATTGGGAAGATTTAAAAAATGCTCTCATGGGAGTAAACCCGAACAAAGGAAATGTAATTATTGTCACCACACGTAATAAAAACGTGGCCTCCATTGTCAACCCACAAAATTTGTATAACCTGGAAAAATTATCAGAGGATGATTGCTGGTCCATAATCAAGGCAAAGGCATTTGAAAGTGGAGACGTACCAGAGCATTTTCAAACCATTGGAAAGGAGATTGCTCAACAATGTAGAGGTTCACCATTAGCTGCAAATATGATGGGGGCAGTTCTAAGAGGAAAGGAAATAGATGATTGGGAATCAATTCAAAAGATTGGGCCTTCAAATATTGAAGGAGATGAGAACAGCGTGGTACAACAAGTCCTAAGGATAAGCTTTGATCGTTTACCTTCTTCATCACTTAAAGAATGTTTTGCCTATTGTTCAATATTTCCCAAGGATGCAGTGATAAACAGAGAATGGTTAATCCAGCTGTGGATGGCCCAAGGATTTCTTATAGATAATCAAGGATCTGATATGGAGACGGAAGGCAATAAGTTTTTTAACATTCTGTTGCAAAGCTCCTTCTTGCAAGAGCCCGTAAAGGACAAGTATGGCAATATTGAATGGTGCAAAATGCACGATCTTGTGCACGATCTTTCATGCTCAGTTTCAAAATTGAACTTTTTTACTACTACAAAGGATTACGCTCGAGATGACATTCATCAAGTAAGACACCTTGCAATACTTCAAAAAAGCGCACCCGAGATTTCAAAAGAGAAAGCAAGTTATGTACGGACATTGGTCTCAAAAAGCAGTGTACCATGCAAAAATTTGCCAGACTTCAAGCACTTGCGTACTCTGGTTCTATGCAAAGCACGAATAAAAGATTGCCCAACCTCAATTGGCAAGTTGATACATTTAAGATGTCTTGATGTATCACACAATCGCATGGGGTCATTGCCTGGTTCTGTTTGCAAGCTTTACAACTTACAAACTTTCAACATTATTGGTTGCTCCTTTAAACAGCTTCCAAAGAAGATTCAAGACTTGACTAGTTTGAGACATCTCTATTTTTGTCCAAAGGTAGATTTTCCCATGCCACCTCATATTAGAAGATTGTCTTGTCTTCAAACCTTACAATTTTTTAATGTGGGTGACAAGGAAGGATGTCGAATAGAAGAGTTGGGTCACTTGAAGAATCTTAGAGGCAAAATAGAGATACGCAATCTTCAACTTGTGAATAACGAAGCAGAAGCAAAGAAGGCGAATTTGGACGGAAAGACAAATATAATAGAGTTGAAGTTTTGTTGGAGAAATACAAATGAGGGTTATGAGAGTGTCTCGGAAAGTGACATGAGGAACACAAATGTTTTGGAAAGTAATATCCACGACGAGAGCGTGCTCGAAGGACTCCAACCGCACCCAAATTTAAGGAGCATAGGGATTGAAGGATTTCGAGGTAAAAACTTTCCGTCATGGACTATGACGATGTTGAAACTTAATAAGTTGATCGAGATTGAGTTAAGAAACTGTTACAATTGTGAGAAAATCCCAATGCTTGGCCACCTACCACTCCTCAAGTATCTAACATTGGGAGGTCTTACTAACGTAAGATCAATAGAATTTTCATTCTATGGTGCGAGTTATTGCAGCTCAACTAGTAGAAATGATGGCCAGGAGACACGAGTATCATTCCCGTCACTTAAAAGTCTCATAATAAGGGAAATGCCGAACCTAATAGAGTGGGCAGAAGCACAAACTAGCAGAGTGCAGGTATTTCCTTGCCTTGAAATTTTGGAGATTGTGAAATGTTGCAAATTGATAAACATCATATCTAGCAGCAATTTAACTTCTCTGGTTAGGCTCACAATCTATAAGTGTAAAAATTTGGCTTATATTCCCCACTTTCGGGGCTGCGGAGCTTCTCTTAAACAGCTGATAATTGAGGCATGTGATGAATTGAGGGAATTACCCGATGATCTAGGCAGCCTCGAGTTTCTTGAGGCATTGAGAATAACTTATTGTGAAAATCTGCAATTAATTCCATATCCAAGTGGACAAAAAGGCCTCTCTTCCCTTCGAAGCTTGGAAATTTCTAATTGCAAGAGGCTGAGCAACCTGTCGAGTGAAATGCTCGAGTCTTGTACATGTCTACAGAGTCTAGAGGTGTTTAGATGTGAGAATCTCACTTCGTTTCCTAAATTGAGTGGGATGGGATCTCTACAGAAACTAGAATTGTATAACTGCGAAAATCTAACTTCGTTTCCTGAATTGAGTGGGATGGTATGGCTTAACAGCTTAAGGGAATTGTTGATTGGGGGTTTCTCAAATTCAGACACTCTCGAAGTCATTGGACACATAAAATCTATTCAGATATTAAGTTTATATGGTCGAGCAGATTGGGTCTCTCTGCCATATCAGCTTCAGAATCTCACTTCCTTGAAAACTTGCGGATATATGATTTTGGAATTGAAGAACTGCCAGATTGGTTAGGGAATTTGTCATCTCTTGAAGAATTAATCCTATTCAACTGTGAAAAGCTTAGGCATCTGCCCTCTAAAGAAGCTATGCAACGACTCACCAAATTATTTAGTTTAGAAATCTTGTTTTGTCCGCTGTTGAAGCAACAATGCCGTCCCGATAATTCTGAGTGGCCAAAGATTTCCCATATTCCTCGAGTATTGATAAACAATATGAGAATTAGATGAGATTTGGTGTTCTTGTAAGTATATTTTACTTTTCATTTATTTTATTTATTATTATTTATCAAAATTTTCCCCTTTTGGTTAGTTAGTATGCTTAAATAATTCATCATTACTAACTTATTTTTCTTTAATTTGTAAAAGATGTGGGGGACTTGGTATTCATTTGTTCAACATTCGAGGTGAACCGACGTGATTTGTCTTCGTGGTATCATGTAAGACATTCGAATGATTTTATGTAAAATTAAACTTTTCCAATAGAGATCAAATGTTGTCGAAACTATAATTAAGAGCTCAGGTTATGTACAAATTAAGTAAAAGAAAAATCAAATTTAAAAAAGTTTAAAATACTTGTATAGGATTGACTTTAGCACAAACTAATTTATTTTTTCTTTCAATTATTGTTGAAATTGTACAGGTGACCATGAGTATTGATTTTTCAAATTTTGAAGGGGAATGACGTAATTTACTTTTGTCGTATTGTTGACATTTTAGTGAGAGATTGAGCAACTCTCCTACAACACTAGGCAAATGAAGATCGTGAATCTTTGAATCTGGAATTTTTAGAGTTGTTAATAGTTTATATTTCTAGTTTGTTAATTTAATATTTCTCGTGGCAGCAAATAAAAATCCACTTTTACTTTATTTCTCTTGCCAAGTTGATGAGAATTTTTCAATTTTATGTTCATAAGTATGATTATTATTGTTGTTGTTTTTAGCGAATTTGATTGAATTATCATTTTCCAATTTTTATTTTATTTTCTTTATCCTTTTAGCCAACAAGGAGTCTTTAGACCCATCTTTTTTATTTGGCAATTAGCATTTTTCTTCCATTTCAGCAAGCAAATATGTACGACATTCACAAAATTAGATTAAACTTTGTGATACGTAAGCATTGATTTGTCTAATATTCGAGGTCAATGATGTGATATGTCTTTGTGATATTACAGACATTTATTAAGAGATTGAGCAAGATTAAACTTCTCCAATCCAGATCACTTGGCTAGCATCATCCGTATTTGAAGTTTTTTTATGGAAAAAAATTCAAAAGAGACTAACAGAATTTGAAGTTTGAGGACCCATCTGCAATGAAATGTAGAATATGGAACAAAAGTTTTCATATACCTATAGGAGGATGCAGGGGCAATATTCCTTTTATTATATAATTTGAATCATCTTCTTTAACTTTAAGCAAGGATAATCACTTAGTTAAGAACAGGATTCTAAATGGCTAACTAGATGCTAACATGTCCTTAAAAAAGTATTGTGCCACCTTCAACATGTCAGACCTTAAAATCATACATCGTCCTCTGTTTTGTTTTACTTAGCCATATGTAAAAATTGGCAGCACAAGCCACCTTCAACATGTGCACCTCTGTTTTGCTTTACTTAAGCCATAAGTAGAATTTAATAAAATAGCATTTATCATCTCAACTAATATCATATTCTTTCTCTCAGTCAAACTATTTTGTTCGAGTGTTCTAGGAGCACTACATTGATGTATTATGCCATGTTGTTCACAAAAAAGATTAAATTCATTAGAGAAAAATTCACCTCTTCTATCACTTCAAGAATTTTAATCTTTCTATTTAATTAGTTCTCTACTTCGGTTTTGTATATCTTAAACATACTAAAGACTTCATCCTTATGCTTCATTAAAAAGATATAACAAAACCTAGAATGATCATCTATGAATATTATGAAGTATTTATTACCTCCTCTTGTTCTCATTCCATTTAATACACATATATCGAATGAATTAAGTCTAATAAATTAGAAGTTCTTTCAACGCTATGAAAATATTTCTTAATTAATTTAAACTTAACACATAATTCACATTTATTATGTTCTATGTTTTTACAAGAAATCATGTTATTTTTAATCATTCTTTTTATAGTAGAGAAACCAATATGTCATAGTCTATCATGCCATAAAGTAATAGACTCAATAAAATAATTTAAATTCATAGCTTTATTGATATCATTTTCAACAATACAAAGTTTGATTATTCCATCACTAAAATAGCCTTTTCCAACAAATACACCATTACAAGAAAATACAAGTTTGCCCGAATCATATGCAGACTTGATTCCCGGTTTTTCCAACAAATCCCCACCTACTAAATTTCTATTCATATCCGGTACATGTAAAACATTTATTAATGTAATCTTCTTGCCGGATGTGAAAAGTAATATAATCTTCTTGCCGGATGTGAAAAGTAAGTCTACACTTCCTTTGCCAACAACTTTCGACTGAACTTCATGTGTTCATCATCCACTTCTTGATAGATTTTAAAAAGTGACCTATCATAACAAACATGTATGGTAGCACATGTATCATACCACCATCCTTGAACTTTTCCTTTGACGGCATTGACAATGCTCACAATAGCAACAATGTTATCCGTGTCAATGGAGTTCACTTTTCCTGTTTGTTTTAGTTTTTAGTTGTTTGCGGTTCTTGCACTCACAGGCATAATGTCCGGTTTGCCACATACATAACAAGAAACTTTAGACTTTTTCTTGTTCTTGTTATCTTTGTTGGAGTTTGAGAACTTCCTCTTCATGGAATTCTTGTTGGATTTGTTAACTTGATCCACGGCATGGGCTTTGGAAGTCTCCTCATGAGAATGTTCATTTCCATCTCGTGCCCTTGATTCTTCCTCAATTCGAAGATGCTTTTGAATCCCTTCCAAAGAGTAATCTTCAGAACTATGAAGAATTTTCTTCCTATAGCCTTTCCATGATGATGGCAACTTAGCGATAATTGCACCAACTTGGAAAGTCTCGAGAATTTCAATCTTCACGAACTTCATCTTATTGACAATGACTTGCAATTCATGTACTTGTCCTAACAAAGGTATGTTATCCAAAAATTTGATATCAAAGTATTTGGAAATCAAAAACTTTTGGTACCTTCCTCCTCGGCCTTGTATTCATTCTCCAATGCGTTCCATATCTCACTTGTCGAAATGGTGTTGGTGTAGAGATCATAAAGTCGATCAAAGAGAGCATTCAAGATGTGTCCTATGCAAATAAACTCGTCCTCTTGTCTCTTCTTTCTTTCTGCCTTTATAGCATCGGAATCATTTGGGGTTGGTTCTGGCAATGGTGCCAAATCCGGATCCAAGATGTAAAAGATCTTTAAGGTAGTGAGAAGGAATTTCAACTTATCCTTCCATCTTGTAAAATTTGATCCATCGAACTTATCAAGCCTCACAAGGTTTTGATTCATCATCTTGATAGTAGCCATCGTAGTCTCGTTCTCTATCACAATAATATCGTTTGAGATTGTTGTGAATTTTGGTAGAAGGGATGAAGAACAATAATTTACCAAAAATGGTTTGAACACGATTATAAATCGTTGTCCTCAAACGATATTTGCCACCACAGTGATAAGTGCTTGAAGGCTTTGAATGGCATCAACCGAATTTAGCTACATGAATCTTTCAATAAGTGTTCTCTGTAGCATCATTTTTTTTTTCTTCGTAGTAGTCTAGTCTTTTACTAATTTAGAAATGACTCAATCCTTTCTTTTATTAACATTCCTCTTATTCACCAATCTGATTAAGGTATTTGGTTTTTATTTTTATCAGAACCCGTCAAGCATCTATCACAAAAAAATTGATAGAGATTATTTCGATTTTTGCCAGCATCGACGCTTGAGGACTAATTCAACGAGCTTGAAATGACTCAGCCCCTCTTTGATCAACTGGCGAAATAAATTATTTCGAACACTATATTGCACTTTCTTGCAACGTCATATAGATTTTACTTGGTTTATCCATTAATAATATCCTCGGGTAGCTTCATTTCGGGAAATATTGTGTTTATGATTTGATTTTTAAGAAATTCTATTTACATGTTATCCCTATGCTCTGTATTTTGTTGGTTGATACAATCAAAGAATTTCTCTGAACTATTTCTTGGCCATCTATTATGATGCTTTTGCACATTTACTTATCTCCTATTGTTTCAACTTTATATTATTGTTTTTTCTTTTGTAGTGTGCTAAGAAAATACAACTTCTTCTAAGTTTAATTTTATCAAATGAAGTACAAGACATTGGTGTTGGAAGTCACCGACACACCATTACGACAGACGACTAGAAGTTGCCATAGGGACCAACATTGAGTCCCAGCATCACGGTGGTTAGCAGTGGGTGTCAGTCAATCATCAATCGTTGCTAGTAACTATTGGTTATTGGCGTCAATATAAGTTACTAGGGACTCACTTGCAAGGTCAGCGGCTAGAGGTTGCCATAGGGGCCAACATTGAGTCCCAACCATCATGGTGATTGACAATGGGTGCCAGTCAGTATTCTTGCTAGTGACTAGTGGTTGACGATCGACTATAAGTTGTTGGAGACTCACTCGCAATTTCTTTGAGCAACTGACCCTCGTCCTTGTCAAAGGCGTCGGCCGGCGACTTGGATTAGGATGGGGACTCGAGGTTGTGGGGCTCTCGTTCCTTTCCTTTATAATTTCATTATTCTTTTTTTTCTGTTCTTTTATTTGGTTTTAAAGGAAAATAAAATTAGACTACAAAAACTACTCTTGATTTATAACCCACATGCAAGGCATGTGAGGTATTAACACCAAAATAGACGATTCCACCCAACGAGGACTGAATTGCACCATATTAGAAAGTTTGAGAATGTGTATGCCAGAAAAAAAAATTATATGGGGCCCAAAGGCTGTATTTTGAAAAATGTGGAAACTCCAACTGTAATTTTTCCTTTATCACGATCGTAGAAAGTTTTCTCCGCTAGGTTAAAAAAAAAAAGAATATATACCAAACTCTACCTCAAATGATGTTCTCATTACTTTACTCAATGTCTCAATCATAAAATTATAATCATTACAATTCAGATCGTCATCATCGCCTATCAAAACTCCAAAAAATGGGTTCAAATCTAAGTGACCCATTCTCATAGATTCTACGGTCGGATCCCACCGCAGAAAAGCGTTATACTATTATTTCATTATGGTCTCTTTTTCTAATTGTGATTGTAAGTATCCACTGGTTTATGCAAGCATCCTATAGCTATATTGCTTATATAATTACTTGGGTTGGCCATACTCATGATGAATTTGACAAAATTTATCGTCTTTATATGGCCAATGATGTAATTGATGACATTAGTGACACAAGCCCTCTTTGTGAACTAGTACTGCGATTATTATTAAGAGCCCGTTTGGTGTGAATTATAAACTGGTTTATTTGACCAAAATAGTTTATTTAACCAATTTTGGTCAAAAATGTCATGCTACAAGGCAAAAATTTTGGTCAAATAAACCGTTTTTGGTCAAATAAACTATTTTGGTCAAATAAACCAGTTTATAATTTACACCAAACGGGCTCTAAATATTACACTAGCCATCGCCATGCCTTTGGCTGTTAAGATTTAATGAGACTTGCTCAAATTCTTGTTTCGCTGGATATTAAATAGAGGTCGCAATTCCTCACTTGTTTGGACAATTAACATTATGTGGAAGTATAATAATCATTCACAAGGCTATATCTCGCGAGGATAGCATCTTTATAATGAAGCGTATACAACTCGAGTCCACTCTTTTTCAACCATTTTTCTTGCGTGTATTCCAAATCTATTGGTTCTACATGCTTGTGTAGATTCTGCTGGGATATTTTCTCAAAACTTTTCAAAATCAAAAGATGCACCAACTGTTGAAAAGGAAAAGATATTATATTTGGTGACTAAAATTGAACAAGTTTCCAAATCTTGGATACCTCGGTAGTTGAAACTTGGAAGAAATTTAAGTTATATGTTAACTATAAATTGACATAATTTATTCTCTTTTATAGATGTGACTTGAGAATTTTCTGAGAGAAAAATTGTAAGTTTAGCATCCTAGTTGTTTTTTTGTTATCTTTGTAAGTTGTATAAAGAGTAGAAATTGGTGGGTGTGGTAAAGAATATGATATTATTTTTCTTGAGATAATTGAGAATTTGGGTGGGTGAAATCTATATGATTGTAACAATTTTTCATATAGTGAAAGTTTTGACAGTCCATAAATTTTTCTCTATTTTTTATATATATTTTCTGTTTCATTATCTTTCTCTGAACAAGGATCTTTTGAACAATTAAAGAATTCGTCTCAATTCCCAATAGATTCTTTTGTTGTTCAAACAACATTGTAAGATAAATTGATCTTTATAAACAAGGTCTGAAATTCATAAGTTTTCCATTTTTGTCAAATAAAATCCACATTTTTTTCATGTGCAAACATGTTACTCTAAATGTCTTAAGCATGCCCACAACTAACGTATATTGATGATATTTGAAGCTTTAGATGTACATATTTGTTTTCTGTTGGCATAGAACTTCGTGTGGGATGCAGTGAAATTGGCAGCTAGTTCTCAAAATAAGAATTAACTTAACACATTCAAAGGCAAGGAAAGAAGATTATGATCTTTTAGTGTGATATTTCCAAGAATTTTGAGGCTGAATGACTCTAGTTCAAGATCTACCTTACAAAATTGATAGTGGACCCACCATAATTGGGATATCATGACTTGGTAAAATGTGATAGGGATTGAAGATATGCATTTCCTCTACATATACTTTTGTGAAATTACACTTGTGTCAATAAACAGAGTTTCAATTAAGGTATAGTTTCAATAGCAATGAGATACGAATGCATATTTACATATACATATGGGCACTCATATACGAGGTTTTGTTCGGCACTTAGTAAATTATTAGCTTACTCATTTTATATCAACCTAATCCTTGTTTGGCTGTGCTTAAAATATAATTTAAGTTGTTCAAATATATTTTTTATTTACATATATCGGAAGACCCACAACTTATAAACACTTAAAAAATAATTTTAACACCACCAAATATGTTATATGTTACATATGCACCACCAAACACAATAAACATTTTACTAGACTATCCCACCACTAATACGTTGATTAAAAATTCTCCACCAAACACAATAAATTATGAAGATTAAGAAGAACCACCAAACACAATAAATATTTTAAAATGGGACTCTATCAGTACTAAAATGTTGAATAAAATTCTTCCCCAAATTAAACACAATAAATTAATAAAATTGAGATGCACCACCAAACCCAATAAATTAAATAAAAAGACTAATTGCTCTAAGAAATACCAACAAACAAAACTATTTAAGACTAATTGTTATGAGCCTTCTTTGATCATACATTCTTCAAATAAATAACATTATTGGTAATCCACAATTATTAGTTATTAAATTTTAATTTTGACAACATGAATACATCTTTTTATTAAAACTCGTATTACTTTTAATTTTGACGAAAAGTTTAATATGTTAAATTTAATATAATTAAATCAAAGATTATATGTTAAACTAAAAATTCCTTCTTTTCTTTTTTGACTTCTTTTTAGGTTTGGACATCGGGTGAGTTGGTACGGGTATTTGGATACTCAGAACCATCTGTTGCACTTCGGGTATTTATTCATGCAATTATTTTGATCCACGTAATTATTGAAATCTAAACCCGGAGTTTGGGTTCGGTTCTACTCATAGCATTTGTTTAAGGAATAACTGCATATTTGGTCCCCCATTCTTTTAAAAATATTGAGAATATGCCAATAACCTTAAAAAATAGCACTAGACATCCCCAACGTTTGAAAAAATAAGATGATAGGTGCCTTTTACGACGAAATTGTCCTTCACTTTAAATAAAACAAAAAACAAGGAAAAAAATGATTGAAAAATAACCAAATTTACCCCCAAAAAATAAAAAGTAACAAAGTGGCTATTCTTTATCAAACTTAAAAAGATGAGATGAAAATCTTCTTCAAAACAACTCAAATCAGTACTAAAAATAGTGGAGTGGAATTAGAAAATCAAGAAACCCACATCATCGCCTGCAGCCACCGCCACCGCCACCGCCACCATTACTCAAATCGTCGGCCGCCACCGAAACATCTGTACTCGCAATTGGCAATGTGGCAGAAACTGAATCCATAAGCACACAGATCAATTCAATTATTACCCAAAATCCCAAATGCAATGCAGATAAAGAAAAACCCTAGCTTTCCTCATTCAAAATTTAAAATCCCACTCACTGCTACTACAAATTATCATTCCAATCTGAAATTTAACTTAAAAATAGAGTTGATATCGAAATATATAGATGCACAGATATTTATATGTATCAGGGTGTATCAATTGCGATGCGTCAATTTGATAAGAATTTTCCAAAAGGGTAGAAAATGTGGAGAGAGAGAGAGAGAGAGAGAGACTGAGGATTTTACAGGGCTTTAGTTACACACAACCAAATTGGTACAGAGAGACTGAAAATCCAAGTCGCACCTCATAATCATAACCAACTTTAATTTTGTAGTCCTTCCCAGCTAAGAGGTGTTGGGTTTTTGGATTTTGACAAGCTAAGACGTGTTGGGTTTTTGGATTTTGACAACCTTAATCTTGTCGGAGGTGTTGGGATGGTTGATTTTGGGTTTTTGGATTTTTTGGGATGTGGTGAATTTTGGATTTTGAGATTTGATAAAGAAGATGACGTTTTTGTAGTTTTTTTTTTTTTTTTGGGGGGTACATTTCTTACTTTTTACTTTTTTGGGGTACATTTGATTATTTTTCAATCAATTTTTTCTTTTTCCTTGTATTTTCTTTTTTTTTTTTGTTTATTTAAAAAGAATGGCAATTTCATCATAAATTACGTACCATGCCTATTTTTTCAAACTTGGAGATGTCTGGTGCTATTTTTTAAGGTTATGGGTATATCCCTAATATTTTTGAAAGGTTGGAGGACCAAATATGCAATTATCTCTTTTTTTAATCGTGAGTTGAGAACATATTTTTAAAAAAATTAAAAAATGCAAACCAGTTAACATGTTAGAAATGAAAATGATTTCTAAAATATATGAACATTAACTGAAAAAATAAATGGGTTTAGAAAAAAAAATTATATCTCAAAATTGAGGATTCGTTTCGGTTATAGAAAAACTTCGATTTCGCCCTCTCACCGTGTGTTGAGAGAGAGAGAGAGAGAGAGAGAGAGATGAGCGAAAGTACAAGACAGACGACAATATATATTTGAATTGTATATTTGATCAAATAACGATTGAGAATTTAAAATTAAGTCAATTGAATTTAAATTTAGATCAAAAAGTACAAGATGACGACAATATATAAATTGTATATTTGATCAAATAACGATTGAAAAATTGAAATTTTTAAATTTAGGAATGGTGAGTTTTGTACTTTTGGTTTGGGTCAATTGATTTGGATGATTTTGTATTTGTAATAATTTTTATAGTGTGATAAATATTGATATTTTAATCATCGAAATATGGTATGTAAAATATTACACAATATGGTGATTATATTGCCACGTATTTTTTGTTTTGTGCACCACTTAAATTATACTAAGGGGGTATATTTAAGTGGATGACTTTAATAGGCTTTTATAAGTGGATGACTTTAGTAGAATTCGTAGACTTTTAAGTGACTTTTATGAATTTGTTAATAATTAATGAAAGTCTTATAGACTTTGATTAAAGATTTCTATAGATTTCTATTAAAAAAAATTCATTAAAAAAGAAAATACTATGCACATCCACAGCACTATGATATAATATAATATTATTTTGAATAACTTCTTGTATGTTCAAATCATCCGCAAAACATATAATTAAGAACTCAAAGTAATCATGTCAATAAAACATTTATTAAAAAATATATAGAAATTTAAGTCACATCAATTAATAAATTAACAAATAAAAGAAATCCCCAAAAAAAAGTAAGAACATTTTAATAATATTCAATTAAAAAAATATGAATTATTCCCAGCATCTCAGAATAGACGAGAGAGATACGAGAAAACTCTAGAAGTAAAAAAAAAATATACTTTCTTTATTTTGAGACTCTAAAGTCTTCACAAATCTTAGCCGTAAAGTCTCTAAAAGTCTCTAAAAATCTAATAAGTAGAAAATTCCCAAAAATCTATCTCAAGTTGAATACTCCATGATCTATAAAGATTCTTAAAAAGTTTTAGTTGAATACCTCATAATTTTAAAGACTTTTTTAAATTCTCTAAAAGTCTTTATTGAATACACCAATACTTTTATAGAGAGTCTTTAAAAGTCTATATTGAATACCATTAAATTTTTAAATCCTTGAAAATCTATAAAAGTCCCAATTTGAAAATGTCTCTAAAAAGGCTCAATACAGCATTTGTGATTTTTTTTTTCGTTAATTTTCAATTAATTTTTACATCTTATCATCGATGATGCTATATGGCCAAAAAGTCCTTTAAAAGAGCATAAAAAGACTTATTTGTCCATCATATTTATAAATAAGTTCAAAAATAATAAATACAAAAGTACGACATAATATTTATCCTTCATTTTAAAGTATAACATAAATATTTTGGGTCGTATATGAAATATGTTTAATTCTAGTCACAAGAGATTATTAGATAACTTAGGATTATCGATCGACAAATTAAGTATAAATTGAATTAGAAATGCAATTTTAGAGATTAAAATAGATACTAATAGTAAAGTTGGATTCCTAGCACATATATAGCTTGTTTACTTGATTTTTTCTCCAATAATAGATACTTTCATTTTGTTCAAATCGTTAATTTTAGCATAGATTCATAAATCAACAATCAATCAATAGTTATTGTGTGTATTCAATTTAAGCTAGAATTAATTGAATTTAAGTAAAAATCAAAGTATTCGTGAGAACGGTTTTACTTACTTTACTATTAATTGCCAGCGATCTCGTGCGTTTGCCGAATTTTACCGATCATAAGTCATTAAAAAATGAGTTCACATATGTCTTGACTTGTCCTCTTTGCTATTTCACTGCTAAAATATTGACACGTTATTAAAATTTTGAAGTGTCAAAATTTTTACCTTATGAATTGTGCCACTAAAATTTTGATAACTCAAAATTGTAATAGTGAGAAGTCAATATTTAGTGATTAAACATTTCATATATGCTATCCCGATTTAATTGTCCCACGACTAAAAGGTTAACTAAAATTCTCCACCAAACACAATAAATTATGAAGATTAATACGCACCACCAAACACAATAAATATTTCAGTGGTGGGAATCTCCACCAAACACAATAAAGCTTATTAATTAATATATAAAAGTAGGATAGTCTCCAAATATTTTTGCCAAATTTTCCCTCCAAAACATTCATTAATTAATGATAATTAATAATTAGTAAATAATATACATTAATAAAATCATCCATTTGATTTATATTCCATAATAATTAATTAATAGTTAACTAACTAACAAAACTTTTTGCAATTTAAATAAAAATAAGTCAATCTCATTTACAATATTAATTATGAGAGACAATTTGCAATGTCAAATAAATTTAAGTCAACATTCATAATTTCAATAAGTAATTTGTTAAACATCTAATTTACAAAGATATTGAGCATTTTGCAACTATTATGGTTTATATAATAAAATAATGATAATGATAGTTGAATTGCGGAAGGATGATCCATTCCAATTCAAAAAAAAAAAAAAAAAAAAAAAAGGACAGTTGGAGTTTTTTTTTTTTTTAAATCCAATTCATTTTTTCACTTAATAGGATGATAAGTTTTAATATAGTTATTAATAATCTTATTATATATCCTAACTTCGTCTTTTGTGAAAAAAATGAGTACAAAACAATGTGATCAAAGCCCTCACATTCATGATATTGAATCCGAATGTCAAATCTATTCATAGATGTAGTGGGATTTTGTCTTGTCTTGTTCAAAAATCTCTTTTTTTGTTGAAGTGTGGTATTCAAGTTTTTGCCTTTCTAATTTCCTTTAAGAAAAATTTTAAAAAGTTTGGTGAGTCGATTTCACTTTCCTCATCATCAGTCTCTTATTCATCTTTTTCAATTTTGAAAGCAATACCAGATCTATTTTCGTTCTTCCTCCTTTGTAGATATAGTTTATATGTCATCAATGATCCTACCAATTCTTCAACCTTCCTTTTCTCAATCTACTTGCTTTCTTTAATGGTAGTTACTTTGGAGTGAAAACAGTCAGACAAGGATCTAAAAATTTTCTTTACATTTTTACTCTCCGAGTATTTCTTTTCCAAGGTATAAGCTATATTGGTAATGTCACTGAGTTTTGCGTGGAAGTCTTCGAATTATTCATTGTCTCTCAAGATCAGTTGTTCAAATTCAAGAGTAAGTATTTGAAGCTTGGATGACTTGACAATAGAAGTTCCCTCGTGAGTAATCTGTAAGATGTCTCAAGTTTCTTTAGCGATCTGACAAGTAGAAATCAAATAAAATTGATTAGAATCTACAAAAGAGAATATGCCAGTTAAAGATTTGGAATTTCAGTTAGTATAATTAAAATCAATCGTTGCTCACTCGTTTGCCTTTTTCTCTCTTTCTACACCATTTTCAACAATGGTGGAAGTTTTATAGCCATAGACAATAGAGCGTCAAGAGATTGGATATAGACTTGAATCTTAATTTTCCAATAGGTATAATTAGTACAATCTAAAACTGGTGGTCTAAACGAAGCTCCGTCCATGTCTAGACTTTTTGGATCACAATTATAGAAGTGTACCTTCTCTAATACCGATTAAAAGTTCTAAAACCTAGAATAATTAAATTAAAAATAATCTTAATCTTAATTAAATGAGCAGTGGACATAAATGCATTCAGAACTGGTGCGTTGTATTGAAAAAAAGTTTTGACGCGTACTAGCATATCAAAGCAATGTTCATTTACCTAATTTGTTTAGAGCAAAATTTTAAAGAATTAAATATGAACATAGGATGTAATATAGTAAACTCCGAAGGGAAACATCCACGGGCTCCCATGCCATAGGTAAAAATAATTCACTAATAATCTTGATTAAAAAAACAATAATATCGGTTTTTGTAATTTCACAAAATTAACAAAATAACAATCAAAAGAATATAGATCAACTCTCTTTTGATACTTCTTCTTTTGACTTGTTGATGAAGTGGAATCAAACACCCCGGTCTTGACTTTATCATCACTTCCCTATTATACTTGACCGCAACCACTACTTAAATTAAGAACATGCCAAGTAGATTAAGCAAGATATGGAATTGTTCCTTGAGCACCAATTTGCTTTTTCTTCTTTAATGAGTTTGAAGAAAACTTTTTTGCTTTGAAAACTAAATTAATGAAGCTTTGTGTCTTGTTCATCCACCAAGAATTCGGCCGGTTTGAGCTTGGAGAAACAAGAACCAAAATTGTATATTCAAAACTTAATTCCTTATTGATTTGTTCTTACTTATAGGTAAAGTAGTAATCAAAAAGGTGTTGTAGATTTCTAGTATCATTCTAGTCCTTAATTCAACCTCTTAATTGATCCCTTAATTTCATGCATTCGGACTTATTCGCGGATGCTTAATTATGGATCGAGAGATGTTATTAGTCATTTATTCTGTTTTCATCATTCCTGACCAGGTTCAAGTAGACAGAATGATGATCCAAGTTTTATTCATGTCGAACTGGTCCTGTTTGAAGCTTTTTGCATGTTTAACCCATGAATTTATCTTACTCTGCATTGGTAACATTACACATCCGACTATATAGTAACCAACAAATATCTCACGCCCCTTATCTCTATCTAGTTCGACATATCAAGTACTTGAGGTAAAAGCTTAATCTGAATCATTTGTTTTTCATAAGAATAATATCTGTGTTGTCTTGCCTATACAAATCATATAACTCAAATCCCATGAGTATAAATCTTGAACCTGGTCAGTATTGTGTGACAAGATAAGAGTGGAGAATCGTTCTTCTTAGCATGTGGCCATATATTCTTTGGTATTTCATATCTGAATCTCTGAAAAAGTACTATCTTTTTCTCTCTTTTCAATGGATAAAATGCTGTTTAACTGATGTGAATATGTGCAAATTATGTTAACTAATAGAAAAACACATAAACATCCCTATTAATTAGACAAATTTTCGCCATTTTCGCGTAAATATAGATAAAACAGAGAGGATAATTACGTTGAACATCATTAAATAATAGTCTTGTTATGATGTTTAAATATACACTGTCATTGCATGCCCTTCGTTAGTACCAGAAATAGTAACATTATCGAAATAGAACCGAGGTTCTAGAGAAGACAAGGAAACAAAAGAGAACTGACTATTCATTAATATTCTTGAACTTGAACATAACCTACATTTGTATCTAGGTACAATGCTCAACAGTTTTCCTTATCAGGTTCATTGTCTTCCTGCATTGCAAAGAAGGCCACATCGATTATATAAATAGTTGTGTCAACAGAATTAGGTTACCACATTGCATGCTGCATAAGGAAAGTATTGAGCAACATCAGGCGTTCCCTAGAGTTCCTCCGACTGCTTCACGGTGGCTCTTGGTAGCTGCAATAGCAATGCAGTCATGTAGCCTCCTGAAGTGTTTGGGGGAACTCCCGGGTTCACTTGATATATACATTTACAAATACGCTTCTAGCCAAATAGACCTTCATTTTTCCAACCCCCCAGAGGGCTCGAATGTGGGGGAAAGCAGAAGGGAACTGTTAGAGAAGATTTTCAATAAATGTCGGTTTTGGGCATTATAGTTTGTGGATATCAAAGATGGACATTACATGCTTAAAGTTGTGAATAATGCTTTTTTACTTTGAATAAAAAATAACTTAATGATGTGAATAACAGGAAGGGTCGAACCGGGTCCAAATCCCATGTAATTGGGAGTTTTCCACGTTAAATTCCTTGTGTCTATTTTTTATCTTTATTTTCTCAATTCTACTTTAGTTGCGGTTCGGAAACAAATAACAGAAGGAAAAATGAAGCGAAGGAAATGAGCGCGCTGACACTCGACAGCTTTCTTCTGTTGCCAACGCAGAAAGCTCAAAAATTCTATAAAAGGATTGCTGTAATTTCGTGCTATGTTCACCTATTGACTGGGTTTTTTTGCTCGTGGACCGCTTTATTTTTTTTCAATTATTTTCTATTATATTTTGAATGTAAAGACATCATTCAATGATTGTATCTATTGTAACAAATCTATAAAAGGAATGATGTAATTTCTTTGATCATAAAATTAATAAAATGGCTCAAAAAAAAATTCTGCTGATTCGTTATCATATTTGATTTCTTTTGTTAAAATTTTCTTTCAAGTGTATCTTACTTTGTACTTCCGATATATTTTAGAATCAAAATACAATGACTTTCATAAATATTCTTTTGATCTTTGTATTAAATTGTGGAGCCTAATTTGTTGCGCTATGTGGAACTGAGTGCGTCGCCGTTGGACCCCCCCTCTTGGGTGCTCAGGGCAGTAACTCCGAAAGGTTCACAGTATTTCTATTTGTGTAAATAAGAGTGTTTTCGATATTTTTCATTTGTAATTAGGTTACCCTAGTATTTTATTATAACTAGGGAATATTTATTGGGTTACTTTAGAATTTCATTATTACTAGGAAACCTTTATTAGGTTGCTTTAGGATTTTGTTATTATTAGGAAATCTTCATTGGGTTATTATATATAGAATTGATATCTTGTAAATAATGATCATCATTCATTATAGTAAAAATACTGTAATGACTAAAGATATGACGTAGTCTCGAATTGAGGCGAACATGTATAAATCATTATGTTCTTTATTTTTCACCCTTTATTTATTATTCTAATCCTAACACTTTGTGTTCGAATTTGTTGTCATTAGTGCATAAACCCCAACAAACACCTCATTGATTCCATTGTATCTTAGAAGCTTATTTGGATCCATGGTACACTCTTTAGTGAGAGACAAAATCTATTGCGTTTGTAAGCAAGTCATTACAAATGAGCAACATGCCTATTACATAGCGAGGAAAGGGGGAGGGAACGCATTGATGAACCACTTGAGCAAAATTAGAGAAGACTACGTAAATATCATTCAAATCTTGTTTTCAACACACCTTCACGTGAAGATAGTTAATTTTTTTCCATCAAAACTTGACACGTACACAATTTTATTAAATAAATGTCAACAAGAGTTGAACCGAAAGACTTGTGTCTACTCTCATACTATGAGGGAGACGTTCTTATCTTTTCACTTTTCATCTTTTTTGTTCTTCTTTTCTTTTCTTTTCTTTCCTTTATTTTATTTTTTTTTTTTTTTTGTATGGTGTGGGTAAGTGCTGCTTAGGCCCAATAAATAAGGTCATTTGCCCCTACCCAGTTAGATAGCCTAGAAATTGGCGGTCCAAATATCCAATAATTGTAGAATTTTTAAAAGTTGAACCCCAACCTTGAGGGCCTCCACCGCTCCTGCCCCTGGAGCCTTGATGGATGATGTAAATTGCAGGATGTGCCTCAGTGGAGCAAGGTAGAGAGCTGCTCTTTAACTGCGCTTACAATGAACCAAATTCTTACAAAAGTAGGATTCGAACCCCCACACTGCAGCTGCCAGCGAAGCTGAGATTACCTCACTCCCGTCCTTTCAACCACTGAGCTATACCCTGGTGACTTTTTTTTCCTTTTTCTTCTTCTCTAAAAATAGGTCTACAAATTAGGCTCCCCAATTGCGCCTAAATTGTGGAGCCTAAATATTCTTTTCATCTTTGTGAATCAATTATTTTTATATATCATTTTTTTATCCTTTTTTAAAAATAGGTCTACAAAATGTACAAATAAAAATATTGTTTGATAGTCCCTAGGTTTTGCTAGGGTTTTGTCCCTAGGGTTTGCTAAGGTTTCATTCCACTTTTCTGGTGGATCTTTGCCAATTTTTCTCTCGGCCTCCTACTCCGGTGTCTGGTGCCCCTTACCAGCAATTGGGATCTCATCTTCTTTTCTACTTTACCAAACTCTCTTCACAACCTTCCCCAATCCTTCCATACATGAATCCCCAGAAAATCTCCTCACTCACTATGTGCCAATCTCAGATTGATGATGATGACAGCCCCCCAATCAAAGTGGGGAGCCCACGGGTGTGTAAAGCAATGGTTCGTATGAAACTATACCTTATGGGTAAAATTTTAGGGAACTAAAATGTCAACTGCAAAGAACTCGAGACGGTGTTGAGGCTAATTTGGCGAACATAGAATTCTGTGAATATTGAACCAGTAGGAAGCTATAATACATTTGTTTTCCATTTTGGATCATCTGAGGACCGCCTCCGGGTGTATGCCAGAGGACCTTGGACCTTCAATCGATCACTGATTGTCCTCAACAAACCAGATGGACTGGGAGATCTTTCTTCTACTGATTTCTCAAAAACTGCTTTCTGGATTCAACTTCATAATGTTCTCCTTGAGCTCCGGGATGAATATAATGCAAGGGAATGGGGTGCAGTGATAGGAACTGTGGATGCAGTCGACCTAACTGGACCTAGCATGTGAATTCGAGTACTTGTTGATGTGTCAAAACCCCTTAAACGTAGCGTCCAAATTCATATTAAAAGCTAAAGCTAGATTTGACTATAGTATTAATCCAATATGAAAGGTTACTTGATTACTGTTATGCTTGTGGTTTGATTGGCCACCATTTTGCCAATTGTGATAAAACATCCGAAGACTTTGGAAGAGATATAAGGTGTGGTTGGAAATATGGTGACTAGTTATAGGCAACGATATCAACCTCTCCAGCGAGACCCTCTACGGAACTCTCAGACTAGACATGCTGCATCTTTTAATCAGAATGAAGAGAATGAGAGGATGGATGGAGAAAAAAACGAAAGACGAGATGATGGGGATATAGAACTACATAAAGTGGTGACACGAAGGGATGTTGGTATTAATGAAATAACGGTGGAGGAGAGACGGTAATGAAGTCCAAAAAGGAAAAATTTTGCATCACTTAACACACAAACATGGGACATGGGACATGGGACTTTGAGAGTAGTGATATCCGCATAAAGCGATGGAAGAGGAGGGCAAGAAAAGTGGTTGATCAAAGTTTGAATTTAGATAAGATGAATGATGTTGGTGTTATAGGAGATAGAAAGAAAAGGACTACGAATCATACACCTTATGTCGAGGCCCATCCGAAAAAGTTGAAAGACAAGAATATGAATACGGCTGATACCTCCATAGTGATTTTCCCTGACTTGGCAACAACGGTGGATCCCGATTGTCGGGACCGCCGAGCCCCACGAGTTACCTTTGCTGGAACGGACGGGGCGGGGAACCCTTGTACCGTTAATGCCCTACGAGTCTCATCTGTACTCATTCCCTGAACAATAAAAGGATAAGAACTCATAGTATTCAGGCTCAGCTGGACAGATTTGTTAGTAATACGGAATGGCAGGCTTTGTTTCCTAACCAAGTAATCATCACTTGGACTTCACTAAATCTGACCACCGGCCCATATTAATTTCCATATCAGTCTCCAAGAATAGACCGACATCAACCAGATTCTGAAGGCAATGGCGATTTGAGCCTTTTTGAGCTAAGGAAGAGGGCTATGAAGAACTGATTAATACAACTTGGAAGAATACCTCGCACCATAACTCTACTTTTGATTTTTTGATTGGGCTGAGAAATGGATTGCAGGCTTGTAAAAGTGTTCTTGCTAATTGGAGTAATGCTACTTTTAGAGATAGACAACAACGGCTGCAAGAAAATCGCAAGGCGTTAACAACGTTATACAATTCTCCAGATGGATATACCCATATGGATGATATTAAAAAGTTGGAAAGGATTATTACTAAGGAAGAGGACAGGGAAGAACAGTACTGGAGACAGCGCTCCCGAGCAGAATGGCTCAAGCAGGTGACAGGAATACAAAATTCTTCCATGCGAAAGCCACGAATAGACGACGTCACAATTCTATTTCTAGACTGATGGACAATAATAATATTTTGCAGAGCTCAGAAGACGGGATAGTGAAGACACTAGAGCACTACTTTGCAGACATTTTTCATAACTGTAATCCAAGCGACACTGATTTGGAGATTGGGACATCGGGTATTTCTCACAGAGTCTCAGTGGAAGATTATGATATTCTCTCAACTCTATTTAAGCGGGAAGAAATAGCTTTGGCTTTAAAAGGATGGGGCCTACAAAGGCACCAGGGCCAGATGGCTTCCATGCACTTTTCTTTTAAAACATTGGGAGCTGGTAGGATGTAGTCACGGACTGTGCGCTGCAAGTTCTTAACAATGGAAAATCTCCCGCCTCATTCAGTCACACGAACTTGGTGTTAATTCCTAAAAGCAAAATGTCGAACGTGTATCAGATTTTAGGCCTATTAGCCTTTGCAATGTCATGTACAAGATAATAACCAAGACAATTGCAAATAGGATAAAGACGGTCTTACCTTCCTTGATTTCAGAAAATTAGAGTGCTTTTGTCCCAGGAAGACAAATTATTGATAATGTGATAAGTACTTTCGAGTTGCTACACTCTCTAAGAAAATGAAAAAAAGAGTCGCAATGGGTTCTTAGCCTTGAAACTTGACATGAGCAAAGCATACGATATTGAATGGAAGTTTTTAACACATGTTATGGCAAGTATGGGTTTTCCCCACTGGATATCTCTCATACACTCTTGTATTTCTTCAACAGGATTTTCTTTCCTTATTAATGGCAGAGTCCAACCATCCAGGGATCTGAGACAAGGCTGCCCTTTATCTCCATATCTATTTCTGTTATGTGGTAAAGCACTATCTGAGCTACTTCAACGGGCAAAGAGACAAAACGAGTTGGTAGGGACGAGTTGCAACAAATGGGGATCGCGAATAAACCACTTATTTTTTGCTGATGATTCTCTCATTTTCTTTCGAGCTAGAAATGTCTGACTGTGCAGCACTTCAACAATATTCCAGAGCCTCAGGACAACAAATCAACTTTTCCAAATCATCTATGACCTTTTCACCAAATGTCCAACCAGATTTGCGAGATCAAGTACAAAATGCTTTGGGGTTGACACAAGCAAATGGTCACGACCTATACATGGGGCCACCATCAATGGTTGGACGAAACAGGAGGAGGACCTTCGACCAAATAAGGGCCAACTTATGGAAACGAATTCAAAGTTGGAATTCTTCACTTTTTTCTACTAGTGACATGAGGTACTAATCAAAGCGGTGTTGCAGGCAATACCGACTTATACTATGAGTCTATTCAGACTTCCAGTCTCTCTACTCCATGATCTCAAATCCCTGTTGATTAGATTCTGGTGGGGTGAAAAAGACAATAAGAGACCTATGGCATGGATTGCTTGGTCACAAATATGTAAACAAAAATTTTATGGGAGCCTGGGATTTAGAGACCTTGAACTGTTCAACAACGCCCTCGTAGCCAAGCAGTGTTGGCAAGGTGTTTTTGCAACCTGACTCCTTGGTTGGTTGGTTGCTGAAAGCAAAATATTTCAAGAATGGTGACTTCCTTACGGCCACTGCTAAACCAGATTCATCTACTGTATGGAAGAGTCTTGTTTGGGAAAGAGAAGTGCTTTCTGGAGGACTACGTTGGAGGGTCGGACGAGGTGATCAAATTAAAGTGTTTAGAGATAAATGGGTTCCTCAAAACTCTTATCTCATGTTACTACAACAAAATGGCGATCCGAATCTTCACTTTATTGACCTCCTCACACCATCGGGTAGTTGGGATGTGGGTTTGATTAAAAGGAACTTTTGGCCTATAGACAGTGAAGCTATTCTAGCTATCCTTTGGGACTTGAGAGGTAGACCTGACAAACTAATTTGGCACTATGAGAAGCAAGGAAAATATTTAGTTAAAAGTGGGTACCGTTGGTTGCTAAGGTCAAAAACAAGCCCAGCTGAGTCAAATCCTGACTATGACCACAAGTGGTGGAAAACATTGTGGTCGTTAGCTGTTCATCCCAAGGTACGCATATTTCTATAGCGTATTTACCATAATGCTCTTCCGGTTCAGTACAATCTACACATGATGGGGGTTAGCAAGAGTAGTCAATGTCATTGTTGTGGAGGCATCGAAACATTGAATCATGCACTTTTCACTTGTTACCCTTCAAAATGTGCCTAGAAAGTAGTAGGGATATGGAGCCATATCAAAACTTTTTGATGGGTGATGATATCCGGCTATGCTTGGCCACATGGGAATGAATTTCGATATGCCTTGCCTCCAACTATTTGGCTGCCTTATTTGGGTTCTCTGGCAAGAACGGAATGGTACTCTTCATGGCAACTCCTCAATATCAACCAGCATCCTTGTATCTGGGCTAGAGTACATGTTTGGGGACGATATAGAGAAGACTAAAACTGGGAGACGACCTCAGCAAGGGGTGCGATCGCATTGCATGATTTCATGCGATCGCACGAACCAGGGAAAAAGATGCAGTATCGTTTCAGGCAATACCATGCGATCACATGAATCATCACCATGCGATCGCATGGTCAGGTGGCAGGCTCCGAGAGTTCATTTTTTGAAGCTAAACACTGATGCGGCGATTCATAGAGGATCCAGGCAAATTGGTACTTGAAGGATAATACAAGACCACCATGGACATGTAATGGCAGTCTTCACCCGAACTTTTGCAGGTAGTTTTGAGGTGGTGGAAGCTGAATTGATCGCACTTCGGGAGGGACTTCTTGATAGCCTTAACTACCGGTTGGAGGCGGCAGAAGTTGACTCCTTGTCGATTGTGCGAGAATTGGAATCTGACTTTACTTTCTCTCTCCTAGCTGAGTTATTACATGATGTCTCTACCTTAATCCTTAAACTATGCCGGGGCCCATGCCAATATATTCCTCGCGAAGGTAATTGTGTAGCACTTGAACTTGCTTCAGGTTCTCTCTCTGTCGCACTCTTACTAGGCGAATTGTATCCCATTTTTTCTCTCTCGCTCATATCTAGGGAGATTTGAATGAATAAATTGTTTTTTATCAGAAAATACATATATATTGTTTGACCAACTTATAAATGCTTATAAACACTGAACAAATATATTCTATAACATCAATTTCCTTTTGCATCTTTACTTTTCTATGTTGCCCAAAATTGATTTTACCAATTGATCCTTGACCTTGTTCGACTAGCTCCCAAGATAGGATTAGAACAACTAACTTGAAAAAAAAAAAAATAAATAATTTCTTGCAGATATCTGCTTTGAGGAGCGTCCGTCTCTTATCTTGTTGCCAAGAATTACAAAGTAGAGCTTTAAGATCTGCTTTATGAAAATTCATGCAGTTGCAACTGATAATGTCACTTTATGAAGATTTCATGAAGTTGCAATTGATACTAACATTATCTACTAAAATCATTATCAAGAACCATTTTGATCTTCAGTATGAATAAACAAGGATCCAGCAAATGCAGCAATACATACAATCAACAAAATTTGGAAGCCAATTCGAGATTTACATATAAAATGTGAAAGAAAATGACAGACTCGAGAGGACAACATGTTACTTCGTCTCATCTTATGCGTGGAGATTTTTGGTAGGATGGAAATGGAGATGCCAATGGTGTACCAACAGAATCAGTCGAGGGTCGATTCTCTACTATTGATAGTCTAGATGCAACTTTTGGGGATTGGAGTTCTTCGAGTTTGGCTAAAACCTCCGCCATTCGTGGTCTGGGTTTTGGCTCGAAGCTTAGGCACTGCAAAGCGAGGGAAGCAGCAGTATATGCTGCTTTCTGCGGATATTGGCCTTCCAATTTGATGTCCATAATCCGAAACAATTTTCTCTTGTCCCCCAAATATGGTTTTGCCCAATCTACAAGATTCTTCTCGATGCCTACCTTCGTTTTATCAAGAGCACGACGTCCAGATAGTAATTCTAGCAAAACAACTCCAAAGCTATACACATCACTTTTTGCTGTCAATCGGCCTGTTCATCATCAAGACCTTCAGTTAGTTACATAGTCCGGCTAAAAGCTTAAAAGAAAATTTATTTCTTCTTTCCATACACATTTGGCGCATGTTTGGGAGTGCTGAAATTATTTTTTAAATACTTATAAATTGTGAGTCCTATAGAATGTGTAGATAATAAGTGATAATAAGTTGTGAATCTTACAAAATGTGTGGATAAAAAATATATTTAACCAAATGAAATTATAGTTTAAGCTTGACCAAACATGCACCAAGTTACTTTTTAATTTCTTTGACCTTTCATCGACAATAAGATTGATAGACCCCTTAAAGGTAGAATTTGTTATCCTATAAAAGGAGCCCAACCCATGATTTTGAATGTTGAATGTTGTCGACCTTTAGGCTTGGATAAACCCATCTTTAATGGCAGTTCTAAGTCCTAACTAATGAAGAAAGAGGGGTCCAAAGTAAATAAAAAACTACTTATTTTGATAGTAAGATGGATGTTACTTTCAAATAACACAATTTGCTTATTTCCAACTTTGATCAATAAAGATACTTATAGTAGCTTATGCTTGTAAAAAAATGAGAGGAGAGGAGGAGAAGCATTTCAATTTGATGAACCTGTAGCAACATACTCTGGTGCAGCATAGCCCTGCGTACCCATTACTTGTGTCGATACATGAGTCCTATCACCAGTCGGCCCAGCCTTGGCCAAACCAAAGTCGGACAACTTAGCATTAAATTCCTGCATCCCAGTGCAGAATCAACCGAGTGTAACAATGTTATCTGTATCTATGCAAATGAACTCTTTGGAAGAAAGCCAGTAAAAAAAGAGAGAGCGACTATATTAATTGAACATACCGCGTCTAAAAGAATGTTAGAAGCCTTGAAATCTCGATATATCACTTGTTCTTCAGCTTCATGCAGGAAAGAAAGGCCTCGGGCAGCCCCAATAGCCACCTTCATTCTTGTAGCCCAAGAAAGGGGCTGAGGTCCTCCTGCAAAAGGAAATGACGAATGTCACCTCATGCTTATTGATCCACATCTAAAAGTGGTGTCAAATTTTTTGAGCTAATTAGTGCATGCTTGGTAGAGTTTAAAATAAACTCTTTTTTTCTCAAACTCATTTTCGACCGCATATTTCATGGGACACAACTTTTATCAAAATTTCATAAAAAACTACTTTTAAACTCTACCAAACGTACGCTTAACCACATATTAGCACATAAAATTTAATTTGATTATACTATGTGAATTGCGTCGTCCCCATGACATAAAAGCCAATTTACACATGGACCAAAAATTAAAGGCATAACCCACTTGGGTCCCCAAAGGATTGCAAAGAAACAAGGGACAAAATAAGACAACCTCTCCAACATCATATCAATGCTGAGGTCCTGATGGAGACATAGTGTATGCATCATCTGAAACAACAGCTGGCTCCACAGAAACAGGAGCACAAGGAACTAGCACAGATAACTTGAGTGGTGCACAGAACGTGAAGTTGCACATAAACATACAGTAATTTAATCAAATGCATACTCACATCTGAATATGTTTTTCTACCGGTCCGTTCAAGTGTTGCTTCAGCGGAAATGCAATCATAATTGGAGATGAATGAATTTTGCAGTCCAAATGGAAAAAATATTTCTGAACATTTTTAGGATGGAGTGAAATGTCGGGGGATTTGGCATTTCTCCTCTCAAACTCTTTGGACAATCAAACATTCTATAGGGTTTTTGGATAAATTACTTTTTTAGAGACGTTTTTGGTATTTTCCCAGTTTAAATTGTTTAACAATACATCTAGGTAGATCTGTATATACTCGTCAAGCAATAACTCTTTCCAAGATCCAACAAGATTATATAGCACAAGAAACCATGCAAAGATTTGCAGTCAATTAAATTTTTTTATTGGATGTGCATACAATAGAAATGCAACAATTCATGAGATGCAAGTACTGCAGTCTCTGATTACACAGCGAACAGAATGGGAGAAGGTAAAGAAGGGGAGCAGATTTGACAAGGCCATAATATCACGGATGATCGAAATAAATAATAAGATATATAAAAATTGCAATCTAAGTGTGGTTCATAAGGAGAGATTAAACAGTTATGCACCAAAGAGAGAAAGTTCATTTCAGTGCGTACTTCTGAATAAATGATTCTCCAGGCTTCCTTTCGGCATGAATTCATACACCAAAAGCCGATTGTCACCCTCAGAGCAGTATCCAATAAGTTTAACCAGGTTTGGATGATGAAGTTGTCCCAAATAATTAACCTCTGTCTGGAAATTATAGTCTAGTTATAAAAGGGCCAAAAACAGATATAAATTAACTTGCACAATAGAAAGAAAAGAACATACCAACCACTCCTTGTGGCCTTGGAAACCCTCGGGCTTCAACTTCTTGACAGCAATGACGATTCCGGATCCCGGCTTTGCAGCGGTAAGAGTGTTCTCATCAATCCATCCTTTGAAAACGTAGCCAAATCCTCCTTCCCCAAGAAGACTGTCGGGTCGAAAGTTTCTAGTTGCATTTTTTAATTCATTGAATGAGAACGACTTAACATTAGCAGATGACAAAATTTCAGCTTCGGATCTTGGAGTAGGAAGGCTGTCAATGCTGCTTTTTCCACTGTAAGTGGGAATGCTAATGCTGGAACGATCAGATGAATTGCTGGTTTTGCTGAGAACTCTTGAAGCTGCTGTAGCTTGCAAAAAAAACCCAAAAAAAAACTTGCATTAATTTGATAAGTAGGCCATTCTGGTGAATTATTAAAATAGTAAAAACTTCAATACTTCTCCATGTTCCATTCAAGGGAGTGCTAAAGTAGTAACAATATTCTCTATAAATCCTCGGAAGAAACTCAAATAATCCCATCAATTTTAAAGCACGGATATTGAAACTTGAAATGATCGGTTTAGTAGAGAAACATAAAGAGGAAATGAAATAAAGTTATCATCATTTAATTTCAAAGGACAACAATATTTAGCATGTTTAGTTGCTTAAATTATAATTTGAGCTCGTCAAACTAGTCCATACTTTTTATCCACATGTTCCATAGACCAACAACTTATAACCTACTTTTTATCCACACATTCACCATCAATTTATAATTTCAGCACTTAAAAAATAATTTCAACACTACCAAACATGCACTTAAACTAAGTTTGTCCACTACGCTTTGAGGCCAAAATTACGTTTACTAGTGCAGAGTAGCAGTTCCTAACAGATAAAGCTTGGATACTCATACTGAAAACTTGAATTGATCAGTTAAGGAGCAAAAGAAAAGGAGAAAATTAAAATAATAATAATATGAAAAATAAGAAAAAAGTTAACTTCATTTGATTTGAAAGGAAAACAATATTTGAGGTGTTTTTAGTTGAATCAACTCATCTAAAATCTTAAACCGACTGGGAGAAAGCATTTATTAGGCCCGACATTTATTACCATGTATTCTTAAGCATTTTTACAAACTTTTAACACTAATCCCATCATCTTTTCTTCATTTACCAATACATAACTCTTTCTAATTTTATTCCTCCTTTTGATGAAGTGAAAATCATAATTGGAAACAAAATACGAACAATCCACTCGAAGTTTGAAACTACAAACAATGAAAATCAAGGAAATTTATGAGACACGAGATTCCATATTATTAATTGGACAAAAAATACGAAAAAAAAAAAAACAAAAACTCAAAGATTAAAAATCAAATGGGAATAAATAAACTAAAAGACACAAGAATGTCAACAAGAAACCCAAAAAGTCCATGATTTTAAGCCAGGCATCATTTGAAGTCATTATAATCTAAGTGCAAAACTCCAGAAAACAAAGACCCAAATCCAAATTTGTTTTACGAGGTGAAAATATTTTGACTTTGGCCATAGGTCAAACACTTAATCAATCCAAGCTAACCAAGATTCAATTTTTCAAATATAAAGAACAGCTTTCCAAGTTCCAACCAATATAATCAGAAATTTGGAACTTAATAAAAAAATAAAATAAACAGGATAATAATTTCTCCATTATCATACAGAGGATAAGAGAGGAAAAATACCAGATGGGGTGCTCAGAGAGGCATCAACTCTAGCTGAAGAACCAAAACAGTTTCCCATAATATGGTGCTCCGATCAGAGCAAGAAAAAGTGGTTCTTTAGAACCCTCTTCAGTAAATATCAAAAACTTGAATTATTAAGAAAAAATCAAACACAAAATGAAGAACAATCCTCAAATGAACTCTTATTCCTTGAATATATCTATGTTTGTCCTATAGAGGCATTTGAGGTGGAATGAATGAAAAGAAGATACAGCAACAGAAAAAGAAAAGTACCTTGACACGCAGAAATGAAAGGAAGAAGAATAGAAAATGCAAATAAATGCCAGGCTGCCTTCAGTGCCCAGTTTTGCCATTCATTCATATGTTCGAGGGTGAGGGTGAGGGTGAGGGTGAGGGTGAGGGAGTGGGAGTGGGATGGGGTGTGTCCCACCTCCGAAAATGACGAGATATTTGTGTATTTCGGGTTAGCGTGTTTTCCCGTACTCAAAATGTTCAATACCCTAATTTGCCCCCTTAAAACGTATAGAATGCAACCATGTGAATTGTTATGTACGTAACTAATAAAATATACACAGAGAAAAAAACATATCCAATAGAATTATATATTGAAAAAATTATGGTCTAATTATAAAAATAAAAAATGTAGATAAATTATAAAAGATGATTAGCATATATTTTAATAGAGATAAATTATAAAAAATAAAATAAAATATACGTAATACAAATTTATTCTTAAAAAAAAAAAAAATGTCTCTAGCATACTGTTCAAATATAGATGGTATTCTAGACATCTTCCATTTTTTTTGGCACAGTTTTTAGTGCAATCCAAAGTTGTATTGGAGATGCTTCTAACCATGTCAACACAACTCATCATATTCATTTTAACACATTATTTTGGAACTGTGGTTGATTAAATTTTGTAAATAGTTGTTTTGTATGGTTTAAAAGTAATTTTTTATGAGATTTTGAAAAAAAAAATTGATAAAATATGTGGTTGAAAAATTGATAAAATTTGTACATTCTACAAAATATGTGGTTGAAAATGAGTTTTAAAAAAAAAAAATTCAAAAAAAACAAAGTCAAACATACATTTTACTTGCTATGCCATGAGAAAATTTGTATTCTACTAATTTAAAAGATTGTGCTAAAAGAAGAAATAATTGAAATGTTTAGATGTCTAGGTCAAACAATTTTACTAATGGAATTTTCAAGTCAAATTTTTATGTCAATAATAATTAAAGATACTTATTAAATTTTAATTTATAGAAAGATATTCTATCGTTAAATAAAATAATTAAATTCATAGGAAACAAAATAATAATTAAAAATATTTTAAGATTAACAATGGAATTTTCATTGAGGATAATTTTTTTTAAAAAAAAATCTTAATTAATTTAAATTATTTATAGAACTTTCGTAATTAAATAAAGCAGTAAAAATATAAAAACTAAATATTACATTCAGAAAATTTGTCGATAATTAAATAACATTGATTTTTAATTTAAGATTACAAACAACTTGGTTAGTAATATTAAAAGTATAAATAGTTCAATAAATTTAGTTTGTCGCCACATAAAGTAACAAAAATATAAAAATTAAATACTAACATATCATTCTGTAACTAATATAGTAACAATTAAAAAATATAATTAATCCATTAATATTGGTTATTCATATATTCTTACCTCAATAACACGTGTTTGATTAAAATACTCCAATCTACTAGAAAAAGACTCAAATTAAGCATATGCTTTTTCAAATCAATCAAATTTTCAATCAAATTTTTGAAACACTTGCTTTTATTCATATAAACTTCTTGACCCTCATGTAGTGCAATTCTTAATATTTAGAAATTAAAGTGTGTCATACAATGCAAATGAGTATTACTCTTATTTCATATAATCTCCCAAAATTGGTGAATAATTTCAAAAGAGACTGAAATACTAAAAACTAGTCATTTTTAAAAGACTATCTTAACTCATTTAGCTAGCAAGAACAAAGAACTCAAGAGCTAACTTATTAAAGATATGGAAAGGTACACCCCTACTCTATTTCCTTCTACAATAGTGTGGGCGGAAAGCTACTTAGAGTGCAGTTTACTTTTCTTTAACTTGCATTAGAAAATTTTTATTTTTAATTTTTTAATTTGTGTCAAGTTAAAGGTGTAGATGGATCAAATTTTAAGAATTTAGTGTCGCTATTTGTTATTGCGATGTGCTACGCCAACTTTGATGTAAAGAAAGGTTTGAGAAACTGTTACGTTCTCATACAGTATTGGAAACGTATACATAAATTTCTTTATCCATTTTCAATTATGAGAAATTTTATATTTAGAAAAATTGAGTTGAGCACATAATGTAGAAAGTTATTCTTTTGTAATGAGTATGTTTTAGAACGTGGACAAATTTCATTACAGCTAAAAGATATAATTTATCCGTCGATAATATTATAAAAAAAAAATAAAAAGATATTTTATTCACTGAATAATTTACTAATTATAATAAAAAATATATATAGAAATAATAAAAAAATTGATAATACTAACAACTTTCCGTCAGAAATTAGTGACCGAAGCATTATTTCAGTCGACAACAACATTGACAACATTACTATTGAAAATTGTTGAAGGAGATGCATTGATACTCACTAACAAAATTATTATTAGTAATTATGTCTGCATAACCAAAGAGATATTGTTTTGTATCAATGATCGTTTGCTTGCATTAATTTTTTATTACTATGGAAAACATTCTTAACAGTTTTGTTTCATTTTGTGTTTTGGAGTTTTAATTTTCTTAGAATTTTTTAAACTAGTCAATGTCTCTTAAAAAAAATTAAAATTACAAACAACTTAGTTAGTAATATTAAAAATATAAATAATTCAATAAATTTAATTTTTTTTATAAAAATTCACTAATAATAAAGTAACAAAAATATAAAATTAAATGCTAACAGAAAATTATGCCAAGAATATAATAGTAGTTAAAAATTTCTTTTCCATTAGTAATATTTGAAAGAAAAAATAAAAATATATTTTATCAACCGAATAACTTATGAGTTGATAACTTATAAAAAATATTGAAATAATAATTTTTGTTCAAATAATGATTTCCCATCAACGACGAGCGATTGAAAACCATTGTGATTGCCAACATCACCGACAACGTTATTATCGACAATCTCTTACGGGAATGATCTCTAATAAATATTGATTTTCCGTCGGTTATCATTTGATGCATTATTGATTATTTTTTTTTTTGTTCTAGAAAATGCTCTTTTAGCGATTTTGCCTAAGGCACGTAATTGCTTTAAGTTGTATCTAAAAGTGCTAAGCATTATTCTAGCTTTCATTGCAAAATATTCAAAGAATGGTGATCCTTATCCCGAGCTGGTGATGATTATGCATGTCGATCTAGATAAAGAGTTCATGAGCTTGAGCAATATTAAACTTTTTGAGGATGTTGCCAAAGTTGGTAATGGAATAAGCCACAATAGCAAGCACCTTTATTCTATAAATGTGACATCACCTTTATTCTATAAATGTGACATCTCGGGATACTGATAAGCTCGATGTTGAAATAAGTTTATATTTGATAAAGATTTTTGTATATTATAAACAATTGGTCTTATAAAATGTGTGGATAAAAATAATGTTTGACTGATTTATAAATACTTATAAGCAAACATAAACATACTTTAAGTAAATTGTTTCATTTTCTATTTTTTTTTCTTCGAATTTCTTGAAACATGTCCATGTCTCTTAAAAAATAATTTAAGATAATAATATTAAAATATAAATAGTTTAATAAATTTAATTTTCTTGATGAAAATTTTACCAATAAATAAAATAACAAAAATAAAAATTAAATATTAATGAAATATTATATGAGAATAAATTAATTTATCGATCAATAATATTATAAATAAAAAAAATAAAAATAAAAAATTTATTGACTGAATAACTCATAAGTTGGTAACTCATACAAAAAATAGAAATAGGAAATTTTCAATTTTGTCAGTAATAGTGTGAAAGTTCTTGTTCAATTTGAATCTCATACTTGTTTTGTGGGGTAACATAACCAGCCTTTGAGGTATGAAAATTCAAGGACTAATGAAAGTTGGACTTAGGTCCCGTTTGGGATTGATTTTGGAGTCCAACTTCTGATTCTCAAACAATCGTTTTGATTTAAAGGTTTGACAAAATTTTTAAAAGTAATTATAAAATAATCGACTCTCCGACAAGAGATTTTGAGAAGCAGCAAAATGGCAGCTTTTCATATTCTGCTTTTAGTTTTTTCATTTATATATTATTAAAATATTCATTTTACCCCTAATTAATTTAACTAATTCCTTTAATATCCTATGTTTATTTGATTTTTTTATTATATGATAATAGAGAACTTGGATTTCTGCAAGTCATTAATTAATGATAATTTAAAATTATTTGACATTTTTCCTATCATATGAAAATGGAGAAATGGAGAAATCGAATTGATGCAAGTTTGATGTATTAAAAAATAATATAAATTTAATTAATTTTTATACTATATATGGCTATGCTTTTATTTTGTAATTTTTATAAAATTTGAAATTTATTAGGTGTTTATTATCTTTATTTTAAAAATAATAATAGTGAATGTATTGTCTTGTTAAAAATATTTGACAATATTACACAATACTATAAAGGGAAATATGAATTTTACCACTCGTGATAATAATAATAATACAAAATAACATTATTATAATCAATATCATTTTAGTAATTTAATACCGTTATAGCAATAAATGCTTTTGTTTACCAAACGCTCAAATACTGCTTTTGAAGCATACATCAATTTTGAAGCAAGAGTTTACCAAACACTTATATGATTCTTCCCACAACTGATTCTTTTTTAAAAGACAATGTAAGATGATTCTCTTAAAATCACAGCAATATTAAATCAAGCCTTACTTTCTATTGATGGGAATGAATATATTTTTGTCAAAAAATTTACAGAGCCTATCCACGTGTTTAGGATGAAAAATGATCATACTTTTGAAAGAAAATTATATTTTTGACACTTCAACACATTATACGTTGACATCTTTTCATTTGTTATGAAAAAAGATATGTTGAAATATCAAAAATGTACTACAAAAATTATCATGGAAATATAAAGTTTGAGACAACAAATATCAACTCATTGCTCTCTCTCTCTCTCTTCTCTCTCTCTCTCCAAGGAGGTCTTTTCCGTCATTTTCTCTACGTTTTTGGGAGAATTTAAAATATATAATATTATGATGACGAAAATAAGAATAACATATTTTGTTTTGTATAAATAGTTTATAAAATAATTATTCTACTAATTACTTATGCAGCATAATATTAAAGTTTTTTTTAGGGAATGTTTGATATATTGAACTATATGGTATTTGACAAGAATAAGGAAATGAAACATTTGATGAAATTTATTAATTTCTATATTCAACTCTATAACGTATTTATTTAAAAATCGAGCAATGGCATGTATGATAATGCCATCCTTTTAGGAGAGTTTTGGAAAATGATGATTAGGGATGGGCGTGGGTGATTGACCCAAACCGAATAAACCAACCCAAAAAAAAAATTAGTTCCCGAAAACCGACTTCGAATCGATTCGGGTCGGTTCAAGTTTTCAGTTTTGAGCCAATTATAGCTTCAGATTTTTTTAAATCGAATCGGTTCAAGTCGAGTCGGGTCAGTTTGGCAATTATTTTGTCCAATCATAATGATGATCAAACTCTGTAAGGGCTCTAATTTATCTCTTGGATGCATAATTATTCATTCAACAAAATTCATGCACTAGGCATGCTTTAACCAAAACCTATATGTGGAAATTGTTCAAAAACTTGTTGAATTTTAGTTTTAATATGTTGGTTTGTCCAATTTTTGACTAATTATTTAATTGAGTTTTGATAGTGGAATACAAGATTTCTTTAGCCGAGTGTATTATATTTTGCGAGTAGATTAACGTATTATATTTACTTTCTCAAAATCAATTTTGGGTGAATGATAAATTAAAGTCAAAGTAAGCCACTTAAAACTTGAATAAGTTAGAATTAAAATTGTGGAAAAATGGAAAGTGTCCATCCTATATTGAAAACCTAGAAGCAAGTTGTTTAATTAAAATAGCTCAAGTTCGACACTTGATTTTGAACCCCAAGGAGTCCTACTTGTCTTTGAAGGAGAGATTACTTATATGTTACTAGGTTGGACTAAAAATCGCACGCACGCACGTCAATTGGGCATGGCTTGGGTCACGAGTCGTGTTTGGACTTGGCCCAAGTTGATATATATATATTTTTTAATAGAATATAACAGTTAATTTAGACAGTTTTGTCCAAAATGAGTTGTGTCTGAACAGCCAGAATTAATGAATCTCTTAGACGATACACCTGTTTCTTTCCTCGATATACTGCTAACTCATAAAGCCAATGATTCCTCATAGTAGGGGCGGACATACCAACCTATCCACTGAAAAATGAGATTAAGGAGGCTATGGATACCATGACCAATTACCATCGATAAAGAATAATCTTTCTAAATCACTTCCAGCTAATTCATCTGCATGAAAGCAATCATATCAATCTTTCAAGTGGGGAAAGCTAACGACGAAGAGACCATAAAAAGGGAGTTGGAGAGTTGATATAAATGGCTCCAGTTTAAAGATTTCATTTATTTAAAACTATTCTTTTACAATATAGTATTCTCTTTTTCTCTGCACTATTTCGTGTTCTTCATTTCGGTCTTCAAATATTATATTATGCATTTTAAGGACCTTATTTCAAGTTCAGTTCAAAAAGATTAAAATATTAGTAGGTACGTTGGTCTTGTAATTTAGAGTGTTACTATTACAAAGGGTGTTGTTGTATCTTGGGAGACGAGTGCCAGAGAACTGTCAGAACCACTACGAGAAATTACCGTCTTAAGGAAAAAAAAAGTCAAATTCTTGCCTCGACCAATTTATTTTGTTCGTCAATTTTACATCTAAGTAAGTCGAAACTCTATCCAATTTTCTACACGTAATTAAAAAGAATATAAATTAATTTTTACTTATTTTATAAATAAGTTACCAACAAAACTATTATGTCTATTGTCTATTAATATTTGTCAATGCAAAAAGACACCAGTTCTAATTTTGTATGGGATGTCAAGCCACGTGCACAAGAAATTTAAAAAAGGAAAGAGATGATATACCTTGTCTTGTTCATCTTATAAATCAATAGGCATGGTGGAGCCATAGCAATGTGAAAAGAAAATTGCATTCGCGGTATCATTCGTCTCTCTTTTTTTACCGAGAAATCTTTCCCTAGAAATTCAACCTCTCATGGAACGCTATGCGAAAGCTTGCTACATTCTCCTATTAATCTCTTTAACCTTTCGAAGTTGAAAAATTGACTTACTCGTTAAATATGAGATGTTTTATCGTACTTTAAAAAGTAATTTTTTAATTGATATTCTCGACAACAAACAGTTAAAATAGTGTTGTTTGAACATAATTAAATATGTTTTATGTCACATATGAAAATTTGTGTTACACCACTTTTTTAAAAAAAAAATTATTCGATCCAAAATATAAAAAATGCTTTGAAAGTTTACTTTCAACATTGGTGATCATCGATAATATAACTATTAATAATTATGTCTACACCACTGATATATATTAATTTCCATCATTTATGATTTGCTGCATTAATTTTTTTATTTTTTTAGAAAATGCCTCCTCAACGATTTTGCCTAAGGTCCGCAAATTGCTTGAGTCGGCTTTAGTGTATGGATCGACATACCAACAAAATTTTTAAGTTCGACATGAGCTCATTTACTATTTCATTTGCAAAATTAAATTGTCAACTCATGGATCGACAATAATGAGTAATTTATTTTTCTTAGGCATATTATTTATGTTGTTCAGTTCGTGACTTTGTGCTTCTTGTATTAAATTCTTGACGAGTCTGTTAGTATAGGTTCTTTGAATTTATATGTACACATAATCATTGCATCATTTAAAAGAGCTTTTATTTTAATTAAGTGGAAGTCGGTTTAGAGTAATCAACGTTGTATTATAGTATTGGGACACAACATAAGAAATACAAGTCCATAAATTATTAAATAATCTATAATTAATATGGTATTTTAAGGTAAAAATGTTTATTATTTTGTTAAAAAAAAATGTTTACTAGAAGAGTTGACTTTTATTCTGGCGTATGTAATTTATTTATTTTTATTTTTTGGTATTTGTATATAATAAAGATTTATTTGGATATGGCAGGTTTTAAGTTGACATTAGAAAGATGTGATGATAGCGTTGTGAATCTGTGTCTTGTTATAAATTAAATATTCTTGCACTTTATTTTTTAACTTGAACAAGAGAGGTTTCACCTAAAAATAAAATAGAAAGAAAACTAAGAGAGAATTCCCTGTTACAACTTTTTTAATTTCCATTTCGCAAATTCGATATCGATCGATAAACCATCAAATTGAATTATTGAAAAGTCATAAATAGTCTTCGACTCATATATTTATATAGTCGTTGACTCATATTGAAAAACTGAAAATAGTCTTCCCGGGATACAACAGTACAACCAGACAAGAAAAATTTGAACGGTAAAGGACACTAAAATTTTCTGGACTAAAGAGAAGAGAAGAATAATGAATTTTGTGTCTTTTGTTATTACATATAACAGAAGTTGGAAGGTTTGAAATTAATTTAAAAATTGACAATGGTCCAAGGTGTTAATTGGTTCGTGATTTGCACCTTGAGTACATACGCAACTAGATTACACATTTATAAAGTTTGGTCAAATAAATATTAGTCAAATATTTGTCAATTCTCTAATGTGGATTTTTTCTCCAACTATTTTTTCCAAATCCACTTTGAGTTTCAATTTTTTATTCACCATAGCATCATTTTGGACAAATAAATATATAATGTTCACGGAGAGAAAACATGAATCTACTTTTATCTTCTACAACGAAGAAACGGGTTGATAAGTACAATTTTGTATTTATCTGAACTTACAAAAATGGATAATTATGAGTACTCTTATTTTATTTTCGGTATAATTGTGTGTTGTTTTTGTTCATTTTAGGAAATAATCAAAATCAAGTGTCAATTTGACGAAAAGAGAGTAAAGAAAAGATGACTTAATTGAACAAACAAAGAGACGTTGGGGACTTGGCAAGCAAATATCAAAGAAAGGAAACTAGATCTGCAACCAAGTTAACCATGCGATCGCATGGTTAACCATTTTGCGATCGCAAGTCCCCAATATTTTGTGCAGAACGTAAAATTACCATACCATGCGATCGCAAGGTTTTTAACCATGCGATCGCAAGGGTATTTCGCGCAATATTAAGTTGTTTCTTGATTGAATTGAAACACTACGAAGTCCATATTGATCCAACTACCTAAATCACGTCTTGGAAGGTTTGGAGAACATTATAAAAGGCAGATAATAGCCAGAACAAAGGGAGACGAATTTTAGGAACAAGATACAAGAGGGGAATCGAAGATCAAGGCACGGGATTGAAGATTCTTCAGCCGGAGTCACGGGTTTTATTTATTCTTTCTTCTTTTTCTTTCGCCGGATCATGATGAAGTCAATTATTGTCATAATTGACGAAATCATGTCCGGCTAAATTTACTTTTTCTAGGATGAACGATGAAACCTCATGATTCTAATTAATTAGAAGTTTTTCCGTTTTTGTAATTAATTGCTTTTGAGTTGATTATTCTTTATGCAGTTTTTATATTATTTTAATGCTTGATCATCATTAGAATATATTGTGATCTATATTGAAGTTGAGAAATTCAATATAGATTAAGCACGTGGTATTGAATAACATAGGGTCCAATAATAGATAGAAATTACTATTATGCTTTATGAAATCCATTTAGGTGTTCTTGAGATTTTAATGCATGTGCTTATGTTCAAGCTTAATTAGATATAATTAGGTTCGCAACATATATAAATTGATTGACCATCGAGAGAGCTTTTGATTATTTTAGGATCACCGATTTTCAATATATGGTAATTATAAGCTAAAAGCGGTTAAAACAGGATATTTGATTAAGGAAAGTGTTGGTGGATTCAGAAATTCGTAGTGTTAGTAAAACTTGAATTTGTTCTTACCTTTTTAAAGTTAATTGTTTGATAATTTAGTTCTAATTAAAATAGTTTTAGAATTATAAAGTTTATAAATTCTGGTGTTAGTAAAACTTGAATTGTTCTTACCGTTTATTCATGTTGTTAAAGTTTAAATTATAAATTAATAGGTTATATTGATATCTAGTCCTCGTGAGTTCGACACTTTGCACACTTTACTTTTTATTAAACGATTTTGTAAACGATTATAATCGCACAACACGGATCATACGATTATAATCGCACAACACGGGTCATACGCAAAAAGATAGCATAAATAATAAATTTTCCAACAATAATTACATACACGTTATTGACTTTTACCGCAGTTATCTTTTTTTTTTTATTATTATTATTATTTATTTTCTTTATAAGTTGACGACTGCAGAACTTGAAGTTTGAACCAACAACTCAACAATCGTGGAAAATGCTTTTGAAATGGTGTAAATGTCTTAAGCTATGATATTGATGGGCATAAATAGGTCGACAAGAATGCATCATTATAGTGAAGAAAATGGCTCAATTCAATAGTCAACTCTAATTTACTTCAATATGTACATGTTCGAGTATGTTTAAAATATAATTTTAGCTGATAAAACGTACTTTTTATCCATATATTTTATAAGATCCATAATTTAAAACTAACTTTTTAATCACACATTCACCAACAACTTATATTATAAACACTTAAAAAATAATTTTAACACTGTCACACATTCAATTTCAATGTTGCATCTAGATATTTGATTTTCATAAAGAAAACGAAGAAAATATTAAAGATAAATTGTATGTTTCTCGTATTTAATTGTAAAGTAAAAACAAGAAAATTATTAGAGGAAAAATCGTAATATTAGTAGGATAATTATATTCACATAATAATTTTTATTTGTTATCAATTTTTGCTTATTGTAGTACTTATGTTTTTAATTTTTTTTATCGCATTCTTATTCTCATTTTTCTATTAATTAACACATATTGTCTTTGATAATAATTTTCGTCCAAAAAGTCCGTTGTGAAAACGTAAAACGACTTATTTTCACATCATATTTAAAAAAAAAACAATAAATACAAAAGTGCGACAAAATATTTTTTTCTCATTTCAAAACAACACACAAACAGAATATTTTAACAAAAATCATCATTAAAGATGAGATTTACTAATGAATGAAATATTGAAAATGAGTATTCAATAAAAAAAAAATTATAGATATAAGTGATATAATGAACAAGTGTTTAAAATGTAGTGCCACAAATAAAAAGTGTGATGCCAATATAATTATTCAAATATAAATAATAAAACAACTTTTTTATTTAGTTCGACTATATACTTGAACTCAATTTTTTGTTCGATAGGACAAACAATCAAGGAAAATAATTTTATTATTATTTATTTTTATAAGTATAAATAACCTTGAGGGTCTTTTAGTAAATCTACTGCCTCTTGTTTATTGCTTCCCATAATCCAACCCCACCAAACAAATGTTATTAAACACGCCAAAAGCCTAAAAGACAGCTGCAAGAGTCAATGCACGTACCAGATTTTCTTGGATGCGCAATATCCCATTCACACTTGACCCAAACAAAAATTGATTATAATATCATCTCCAACACTACACCTTTTAAAAAAATTTAGATGACAAGAGAGAGAAAAAATGAGAAAAGAGAGTATAGAAAGAGTAGAGAAAAAGAAAAATAGATGAAAAAGTTAGACACAATTTAATGAAAAAATTAGTAGAATGTGTCAATAGAATGTCTAAAACTAGACTGTTTGTTGAACAGCCTTCTACATCTCCAATGCTGACTTCTATTTTGAATGTCTAGTTGATGTATGATGAGATGGAGTGGACAAAACTAATGTGGCATCATTTATTATAGAATGTTGTTCAATAGTATGTCCACTTTTACACGACTTGTTAGACACATTCTACAATAAATGCTGTTACATTATGTATATCTCTCTCATCTATTTTTCTTTCTTTTTCCTTATTCCACTCTCTCTCTCCTCATTTATTTTCTCTCTCTTGCCACTTAGACTTTTTAGAAGATGTCTAGCATTGGAGATGCTCTTAGCTTTTCTAATGATATATTATTAAAATATCAATTTAACCTTAAATAATTAAATTAAATATTTTTAGTATGTTTATTAATATTCTAATTGTAATGCATCTCTATAAAAAATTTAAATTTAAATGATTTTTGTACTATATTATTTTGTAATTTTTATAAATTTTGGGATTTAATAGATGTTCAGTATTTTTATTTTAAAATAATTATGGCAATGCACTGTCTTGAAAAATTATTTGATAATATTACATACTATTATAAAAGTTGAAATGAATTTTACACCACTCGTAATAATAATAATAATATAGAAGAATATTATTATAATTAATGTCTATTTTAGTAATTTTGTAGAGTCGCGACAATAAATCATTTTTGTGTACCAGACATTCAAATACTGATTTTAAAATATACAATAATTTTGAATCAAGAGTTTACCAAACACTTATTTGATTCTTTCCACAATCAATTTTTTCTACAGTACAATAAAAACAGATTCTCTTAAAAGCAAAACAATACAAAACCAAACATAAGTCTACAGACGACTTTGAATTGTATTATTGAGTCATGTTTATTGTTGTATAAAAACAAACTCGTACAATATTTTTGGTAGAGAAAATTAAATACTAGGTTAGACCACCATTCATCACGGTGGAACCAACAAGACTACACCAAATCAAAGGAGCGTTGACTAAGTCCAATTTTCACATATGGACTTACAGTTTGAAGTCCATTTTGCTTAATTATGTCCAAAGTCTGCATCACTCATTATAACTTCCTTTGTAAGAATTACAAACACAAGAAAATTAGTTATTTTATCACATCATTTCTCGAGTTTGGGACTCAGTCACTTGATGACATATGGCTAGTCTCTACTGGGCGACTGCAACTTTTGACGCACGTACAACATTTTGAGACGAGTAATACTATTTATCATTATTGATGAAAATTACTAATTTATATGTTAGTGAAATCTACTTAAATTTATTAGTTTGAAGAAACAACTTATTTATATAACACCAATCAATTATAATTGACTCTACTAACATATAGATCAGTGACAAACACCAATAGTAATAAATAACATTATTCTTTTGATACATTTTAACGTGTTCAATATTTTTTTTTCCAACAAATTTTTAGCGGTCTAGATTTTTATAAATACCACCTAGTTCTATAACATTAATTTTAATGCTACATACACTCATGTGCCCACAATATATAAAAGCGATCGCATAGTTTCTCTCATATATAGTGGTTGTACTTATATTCTTCTATATTGTATTTTTGAAAAAATACAATACTAGGAGTTAATCAAGACGTGCATGTATAGTTTTGTTACAATCCAAGAATGACTCTTAATAGTATGAGTGAACACGGTTCAATTTGGACGGTTTGTGATAAATTTTCAAACCAAACTACTTAAAGCGGTTTGAAATTTTTCAAATCAAACCAACCATTTCACTTTCGAAACGAAACGAAACGAAACCAAATCAAACCACTTTTTGCAATTTGGTTCGATTTAAAATCACGGTTTAACAAACTAACAAAAAAATATATATATCGAACAAGTTAAATCATAAATATTAGTCTACAATATCACGATAAAAACATAAATATTAGTATCAATAAAAGACAAAAAAAATATATTAGCATCACTTCCAACCAAATTATGATATTTCAAACTAAAGTTCTACACTTTCAAATCTAATCATTATAATACAATAATGATAGCAAATAAAATAGAGAATTTTCTTGAACTACAAATAGAATCACTCCTCAAAACCTATAGGAAGTTTGGTGAAAGAAAATTAGAGTATTGTGGTTGTTTAGGCGAAGGCGAATCAAGGGTTTCGGGAGCGGCGTTCGAGATCGAGAAGAAACTGTAGAGAGAAAACGGTAATATGGATGATTGATAGATTTTAATTGGGTTGAATATTTGGTTTAATTGAGTTATGTCTAATATTGATAATGGATGGATTTAGTTTTAATTGAGCTGAATAAAATTTTTTTTTTTTTTTTTTTTATTTTAAACGGTTTGACGGTTTGGAAAATTGAAACCTAAATCAAACCACTTTGAAGCGATTTAGTTCAGTTCAAAATTAAAATATTGACAAATCCACGTAGACCCAAACCAACGATTTAAAAAAAAACGATTTATGTTTGATTTTGCGATTTAACTATTTTGTTGTTGAGCCCCACTAAATAGGCTCATAAACTACTTACCAAACCTTAAAAATTTGATAATGACACTCGTATTGTTAAAGAAAGAGAAATTACTGTCATATTTTTTTTTTAATAAAAAAATAGATTTTTATTTTACTTTAAAAATACAGTGACATCATCTCGCGAAATATATAAGAGCGTTTTAAGAGACTTTTTAAATATAGAGTTAATATTTGAAATTAAGATCCAACAGTATGTTCAATTTAATTTTTTAAAATAGAAAATGAGTTTAACTTTCTACATTTAGAGGCCAAACTCAATTTGTATTTGTATTTTATAATGATTACATTCAATAAATATCAAGTTTCTATGTTTTATTTTCATGAATCTACGTAGTGTGTTACGTGACATTAAATATAATAGAGACAAAAAAATATAAGAATATAGGATTTTTATATAAATAAGTCACTTTTTGAAAATAATTTCAAAAAATTATTTTTGTTTCATTTATTTTAAGAATACTGATTTTTTATTATTTTAATTTATTATTTTAATTTATTATATTAAATAATGCAACTTGAGTCCTTGATTATTTATACGATAAGTCATTCATCTTTATATTATCTCCACTTTAATTTCTATATTTCTTCTTTCATTTCAATTTTGTCATCTTTTATTTGCAACCCAAAGTCCTTCAACTTTTAAATTTTTGCAAGTTGAGCCCCATATTTATACTTTTGTATCAATTTAGTCCTTTATAGTATTACTATTTGATACATATATTACAAATGATATTGTGTATCAATGTTTGATACAAATATTATAAATAATATTTTATAACAATCTGAGTTCTAAATTGAGATGTAAATATCAATGATACAAAACATCAATTCAGTATAACATGTGCTGTGTAAAATAATAAAATATAATCTGTAACATTTTCAGTTATACAAAATATCATTTGTAACATCTATATCAAATAGTGATACACAATATCATTTATAACATCTGTATCAGATCACGATACTAAACAGAAACTGTTACAACTGTAAAACAAACTCTAAACTTTACCAAGTTCGTATTAATATACATATTGGACTTTAAAAATCTATTGATTTTGTGTAACATCAGTATAATATAGATATGTAACATAATGTCAATTTAACAAATAAAACTATTGATTTCATCATTTTTAACATACGTAACATCAGTGATACATAATACCAATTCATGTAACATGTAATGTGTAAAATAACATAATATAATCTATAATATATTCAATGAAACAAAATATTATTTGTAACATCTGTATCAAATATTGATACACAATATCATTTGTAATATATGTGATATATGTATCAAATAGTGTTTGGACTAAAGTGGGTATATTATAAAGTGAATAACTTATCGTATAAATAATCAATGACTTAAGCAGTAAATATGGGTAAAAGTTCTTTAGAATTCACGTGAGAATTCACGTGAAGGTATATTTGATTTTAATATATTATTTTATTAATTAATATAATTTTAATGTAGTATTTTTAAAATAAATTTGTTAAGTTGATAGATTTAGAATTATTTTAAAATTGGTAAGTAGTGGATGTAATAATTTCTATAATACTTAGTAATTTATTGTCCTAGTAATTTAATAACAAATAATCTGGTGATCATTTCTTGATGTAACGAAGCCCATGCTGGTGCCATTCAGCCCAATTTCGGTAACCCGCCCAAAATATAATACTGGTCTGGGTCACAAACAATCTGATTACTTGGCCCATTCATCACATTCATAGGTATATAGCACGGAATATGTCGAGGCTGAATTGCTTTTTAACAAAAAAAATTCTTTCTTTCTTTCTTTTTTTTTTTAAAAAAAAATTATCTATAAGTCATTCGTAGGTGTTTGTTTCAAATTAGATCAAAATATTTTTTAAAATTGCCATTAAATCATACTATTTCAATCACATTTTAATTAATCTCGTAATTACATTTGTGATCCAAATTAATTAAAATTAAACTCGATTTAAACTTCAAAGCAATGGACGTGACCACCGTAGTCTCTTACGCCTCTCGCCGACTATTGCATCTTGTTGCCGAAGTTCGCGACTCGCCGCCAGCCACCCAAACCGTTTCTACTATTTTCGTAAGTGATAATAGTGAATCCACAGTTTTTATTGTTCTTTCTTTTCCAATCATGTAAAAATAAAGTTTTAAACTTTAGTAGCCTGCTATTGTTATCAAATAATGACGGTGATTTTAAAAAGTACGAGTAGTCCTTGAATTATAAAATTTTAGAAACAATTTGCTTCTTTAATGTGAATTTGTAGGTGTATTCAGTTTTTATGAATGGTTTCTTTTATTTTTTTTGAATTATATCGTTTTTGTTGAAGATATTATTTTTTTGATATATAAGAACACAATTGTTTTGTAATCATTTTTTGATTAAATAAAAAAAGTAACATTTATTTTACATACATCAACATTTTTATGTATTTTGAGATGTTATTGTCACACATTTATGTGTGTTGTTTGATATTGTATAATAGAAAACTAATATTTTATTAAAAACAATATCTCACAATAATAATATCTCAGTATTTTCAGCATCTTAATATAACAATATCATAGATAAAAGTATGTTAATATTTCAATATCAGAATCATATTATTATATTAATATAACAAGTATGTTATTATCAATATATTTGTAAACAAGAACAATATTACACACTCAAAATTAAAAATTCCAACCCAACAAAAGAGCAATATCATAATAAAATAGTATCAGAAGCACATTTATATCAATATCATTATCACAGTATCATAGATAATAATATCATATGGTTAAAGATAGTAAACAAGTTAAGCAAATATAACAGTATCGGGAGCACATTATTATCAAACACATGTTTAGGTGAGCACAAGTGTTATATTTTAACATAAAACAATAGCAAAGTATCTAAATAAAACAGTATATTAATAAAACATTATCTTAATAACACAGTTTCATAATAAAACGGTTCTTAATAAAACAGTATTATAGATAAAAATATATTAATTTATCGGTATCATATATGACAATATCTTAATAAAACAGTATCACACACATAAACTACAACCCAATAGAAGAACAAATATCATAGATTGAAATAGTATCAAACATTTTGAATGAAAATTGTATCAATGATCTTGTAGTACTAATGGAACATTTTGAAACAGTATCATTACTTCAACTATAAAATATTTAATTTTTAATGTGTTTAAGTGTTTGTTTGGTGGAGATTAAAAGTAGATTTTTTTGAGATTTTAAAAAAAATTAGTGAAATGTTTGGTTGAAAAGTTGATAAAATTTTGGGTCCCATAAAATATGTGTTTGAAAATGTGTTTTGAGAAAAAAGAGTTTAAAATAAACTTAGCCAAACATGCTCTATTGTAACGAAAACTAGTGTACAATATCAAAATTAAAAAAATATCACTCTTTTTTCGTAAACAATATCATAATAGAATGGGTAAAAGAATTTGGGGTTTCGAATCTTTGAACCTTATAATGATGGGATCCCGAACCTTCAATGACTAGCACTCCGATTCCTTAACCTTTATAAAACTCACGATCAAGGTCCTTCTTTAAAAAAATCGTTAATTTGACTATTAAATGGTCAAAATTTTCTTAAAATGACCAAATTACCATTTTTGGAATTAAAATAAACAACATAGAAAAACAAAAAACCAAAAAAAAAAAAAAAAAAAAAATTACAACAAACCCTATCACTCACTTCTTCTTCTTCTCCAACCAACTAAAAAAAATTGTAATCAATCACTCATCTTAATACTTCTTCTACTCCAAAACCGTTGTCACCAACCGGAAAAAACCAGCCAGCACCAGATCTGGAGAATACAGATTTATTCACAAATGATTCTGGAACTTTCAAGATTTATTTACAAAGCTTATTCACAAATGATTATGAGACTTAAATCTGACAAGATATGGAAATGAAAGAGTTTATTCACAAAGTTATAATTATATTAATGTTTTCGTTTCTAATGGTCAAATTTATTCACAAACTTAAATCTCTCATCAAAGCCCGGTTTTAGATCTTCAAATAATCCCATTGGTATGTTCCAAGCTCTTCACCACGACAAGCAACGTGCAAGAATGGTCTATTTCTTGCTAAAGTATCCACCATATCTCTATTCACAAATCTAATTACTCTCAACCATCTCAATTTTGGAAAATAAGGCTTCTTGAACCATCGAAATGCAAGTTGAGTAACACCCCACAGATTGCAAAGATCCAACAACCTCAAGCGATCTTGCTGCCCACACCGCTCGTCAACCTCGCATAGAGTCTAATGCCATGACGTAAGTATCACCTATGAGAGGACACCGTCTCATTCAAGCTCAAATATTAGAATACGACTTTTTGCAAGTAAAAGCACACCAACATTAGAGATGTTGGGAAGATTTGACAGGTTGAGTTCTCTTATTTCCTTGTTACAAGAGTCGTTAAACATGGAAGAAATGCATTTGTTTGTAAGTAAGTCTTTTACACCCTCTCAAGCAAGGAAGAAATCAATGTTTGTAATGTCTTCAACTGGGGTGGCTCCAATAATTGATTTGAGCATGTGTGTGTGTGTGTGAGAGAGAGAGAGAGAGAGAGAGAGAGAAGGAGGAGGAGGAGGAGAGAGAGAATTAGTTTTTTTTTGTTTGTATGTTTTTCTATTTTGTTTGTTTTAATTCTAAAAAAAGTAATTTGGTCATTTTAAAAAAAAAATTGACTATTTAACGGTCAAACTAACGATTTTTTTAACAGAATGACATTGATCGCGAGTTTTTTAAAGGTTAAAGATCCGGGGTGCTAGTCATTGAAAGCTCGGGACCCACGTTTACAAGGTTCAAATGTTCAAAACCTCTAGTAATATTTACCCTAATAAGTATAACATTATCATAATAAAATAGTTTTGTGTTTGAATTGACGGTTTTGCAATTGCAGGAGTACGCTTTTCTTTTAGCACTAAAATATGACTTTAATTAAAATAAGTTGGATCATATGACTTCGGAGCTTATAAGCGCATGATCAATGATCGATCATCCAATAATCGGCTAATTGATCACGCTCATCCTTATTTTTAATGATGTTTATTTTAGCATGTATCAATTTTTGATTTTTCTAGTCGAATTGAAATGTCCCATTTGATATGATTTCTAAATAGGAAAATTGGAGCAAACGGTCCTTAATCTTTACCTTCAGTGTGAAAATGGTCCATAACATTTATTTTTTGGTACAAAAGTCTATAACCTATGTATTTTGGTACGTAATTGGTCCTTATTTGATAAAAAAGACAAATATGCCATTAGCTTTAATTAGAGAAACATACAATTTGATTCTTAATCTTAGCAAAAAATGTAAATGAGTCCGATACTTTTAATTTTTTTTTTATAAAAAATAAAAAAAACTAACGAGTTTTTTTTTTAATTAACATTTTATTGATCAAATTGATAATATACTAAATTGTTTTATATATTTTATGAACTATTATAAAATAACTAAAATTTAAGTGCATAATTATTAACGAACAAGTTAAATAATTTTTTTATTAAGTAATTATATTATTTAAAATTTAAAATTTTATTTTATCGTTACAACATAAAAAGAAAAATAACTTTATCACAAATTTGATGCTCAAATACTTTTATTTAATTGAGCTATTTGTTTATTAACTATGAATATTAAAGCTTTACTGTATTCTTTATATTTTAATTTATTATTTTATTATTGTTCAAAAATAAAGAATACATAATGTGTAAATTAATTATTATTATTATTATTATTATTTTGGTTCAATTTCAAAATTATATAATAAGAGATGGTTCAATTTCATATACACTTACTTTATCTTATTATTTATTTAACTTAATTTTTACATTGTTCAAAATTTCTCACATCACATAAAATTACATATATAACTAAATTAAATATTATTTAATTAATATAGTTTTCTTAATCTGTGTGAAAAAAATGGGTCTATCATATTATTTACTTTTTATAAAGGTTAACAATCTAAATTAAAATTTTCTAAATATTAAAACTAAGGTTAACAATATTTACCTTTTTTTTAATCAAATAAGGATCAATTGTGCACCAAAACACATAGGTTAGGGACTTTTGTGTTAAAAAACAAACATTAGGGACCATTTCTAAACTAAGGACAAAGGTTAGGGACTATTTGTGCCAATTTTCCTTTTAAATATCGATAAATATTAAGCCAATGTTTGGTATTGCTTTAATTATTTTTTAAGTGCTTAATTATAAGTTATAAGTGCATGTGTTGATAAAAAGTAGATTGTAAGTTGTGTGTTCTATAAAATGTATGTATAAAAAGTATGTTTGATCAGTTTGTGCCTTTAAAATAATAAGTTAAACACTACCAAATATGGGCTAAGTAAAATACATAAAATTACATGACATTGTAAGATTCTTGGTTTTTGAGGTAATATACATTCGTGCGTGTATTATATACGTATAAACCAACTCGACTTTGGGATGAGTTAAAAGAATATAAACAAAACTGACCAGCTTAAAGTTTTAAAAGGAGCCAGAGCTGGTGTTACTGATTCACTGAGGCTTTTGACCAGTGCCCAGAAAAAAGCACAAGCACTGGGAATTTGAGAGAGGCAGAACGTGTGTAGAATTGCAGGGCAGAGTCCTTCCTCTGTAAGTAGCCAGTTTCTTTATTGAAAGATGTTAAAGAAGGGTAACAAAATGTACCACATTCCCAGTTCCTTTAGGACTTTCCAGGCTCTTGATTGATATTTTCATGTTTGTTGGTGAAATTTTTATGTAGAGTAGATAAAAAAAAAAAATGAATAAAAATTATGGGTATTAAAAGATACGTAAAAATTACTATAATATTCGAGTTAGTTATACTACGACTAATTTTATTTCTATTAATTCCATCGTCCCCTGAATTAAAAAAAAATATGACAAGGCATGAGAAATATGTTATTGCATTGTTTTTATCGTCGAGTTAAGATTTTTCCTTTTCCTTTTCCTTTTCTTTTTATTTTTTCTTTGCTTACAAGATGCCTTTCTGCCTAGATAAATAATAAAAACAGTGTATTTCGGATTTCCAACATCACGTCATATTTTTCATTAACCATGTTAGTGTTTCTGTTACTTTAGAGCATATGCAATGCATGTGTTGTTATCTAAGTGACACGAAAGTTAAAAAAACTTCTAATCTATTTGTCATCGATATTTAATAAATAGACATTCAAGTTCAAATTTGGTTTTCAATACATTATATGAAATCCTATCTGTGTATTTTATTTATTGAAATAAAAATAAAATCACATTTGAATTTGCATAAGAAATTCAAATTTTGTAAGTCAAGACGTCTGCAAGCGAGAAATTATAATTACAGGCGTAGCTTCAGATAATGCTCTTTTTTTCTCGCCATATCAACTTGATAGAATCCGTATTAACTTGCATTGAAAATGATTTTTTTCAACACTTTCTATTATGCTTATATAGCACAATTTTTTAAATAATCCATAGTTGCATTAGAGATTCTCTTAATATACATATTGCTTAAAATGATGCAAGATGAAAGTTTAATGATTAATTTTAAAACTAAAAAACGGCTTCTAGCAAAAGCTGTGGACCAATTCGATATTGTACCTTTGGTGCTCAAAAGCACATCAAAGGACTTAAATCTTGTAATTATTTTTGCGAAAAAGAGAAACATGTAAATGATACTAGGATATTTAATTTTTTTCAAGAAACTTTGTTATGCAACATAAACAATGAATCTAGTCATTCAAAAGAGGTCTGAATGGAGGCATAGGATTCCCATAATCTCTCCCTTTTGTAAGAGCCTTTTAGAAAAGATTGGGGAAGAAAATGAAATTGTGAAAATTTATACACCTTAGATGTTATGACCATAAAAAGATAGGTCTAATGTAATGTCACATATAGGGTAGGGTACCCCCACATGGATGTAGAAATCCCCAAGCACATAAACCCTACTTTCACATGAACACAAGAATTACATAAGCTCCATTTTTAAGCCCCACGTGGGACCTTTTTACTTTCTTTAACAATAATCATAAAAAATATACATTTATTTGATATGTAAAAAAATAAAAATAAAAATAGATTCTAATTTGTTTTATTAAAGGTCCAAGATGAAGAACAGTTATATTGAAACAAATTCGTCTAGCAACTTAAACTAATAAAAAAGTTATTTAGTTTTATTTTTATTTTCGACCATCACTATTATAAATAAGATTCTAAAAAAGGACATTAATAACTGAGTTTATACAGTTATAAATGCAATTCTTTGACTTCTACTAATTTCAAATTAAAGCGAGAGCTCTCCATAATGACCTATATCGAAATTCTAATTTTATTTTAACAACAATTATGACGTTAATAACTATTTGTTAATTAAATTTATGAATTGTTTCATTGTTCTTTATTTCTTTATTCAAGATTAAAGAAATAAGTATAAGAAGAATTGTTCAAAAATTAATTTTTTTACATCAATTAGTAAATATTATATTATTTAATTGAGATTATAAGATTTTTATATCAATTAAAAATTCATTTGAAAATAAAGACTAGAAGATTATTTAATTCAAAAGTCTACTTGAGTCTTGAGATATTATTTTTGGATAATATATTTATATCAAAAGAAGAAGAAAAAGTTGATACTTTAAAGTTAGCTCTACCATCTTTTTCAAATGATGCATTTGGCCGTCTAGAGATGATCCTGGAAAAATAAAAAATTATTATTATTATTTTAAATCAATAAATATACAATTTGACAAGGCAATCTTTCACTTTCGCACTCTATTGATATTTTATCTACCACAACTACGTGTATACTTTATTTATTTATTTATTTTATGACTGAGATGTGAATTTTTATTTTTAAAATGAGTGATGATTAAATTTGAATTCAATCATTTGCTTACTATGATAATCTTGTTAAAACATATAATTTAGAAATTTAAATATATAAAAAGAAGTAAATGCATCATCCTTAAAATCTATACTAATTCTAAATTTTTTTAAAGGGATAAATATTTTTAGACAATTTTACCCTCATATATTATAACTTTGGACTACTTTACCCTTCTAAATTAAATTAAAAAATTCAAAACCCTTTCATCTCTCGAATTATTTTACCTTCCTACATTAAATTAAAAAATTCAAAACATTTTTATATTTCTCGAACTATTTTACCCTCCTACATTAAGTAAAAAAATCCTAAACCATTTCATCTCCCAACATTATCGAACAAAATAAGTTGTTTGGGACATTTGGACAATTTATTTTTAGTGTTTTTTTTCATTGCGGAATTCAAATGATCATATGATGATTCCAAAAATCCTTCATTTTCTACCATTATTGAACAAAATAAGGATTGTTTGGACCTTTGGACAACTTATCTTCAGTTTTTTTTAACTACAGAATACAAAAGAGTCATATGATGATTATGTAATTCCTAAATATGTATTTAGGATCATAAAAATGAGACTATTTTACATTCATATGTTACATCTTTGAATTATTTAACCTCCCATATTAAATTAAAAAATCCAAAAACCTTTCATCTCCAACTATTATTGAACAAAATAATGAGTTGTTTGGATCATTTGGATAACTTATCTTCATTTTTTTTTTACTTCAAAATACAAATGTTCATAAGATGATTATGTAATTCTTAAATAAGTATTTATAAAACAATCTCACTAATATACAATACTCTTATAATATTTTACCCTCTCATATTCAAAAATCCAAAAACCTTTCTCATACCACCATTAATAAACTACATAACATAATCTCATTTATGTACAATTATTTTATAATAATTTTTCCTCCCATATTCAAATATCTTAAAACCTTTCATCTCCAATCATTATTAAACTATATATAATCCGTGTTGTTGTGTTTTATGTATAGTTACTATATAATTTTTGTGAATAATAATTGAATTGATTTTGAATAAATTGTAATGTTGAAGTTAATCCATTTGTATAATTGGAGCTGGCGGCTGGTGCAACTGACAGTGATAAAATGTGTGAACTGTGAAAAGTTTTTCAAAAACTTTGCAGCTATATGATGGGAATTCAAAACTTTTCCTTTGCTTATGAAAGTTCTTGATCAGAAATTATGAGTTTTGAGATTCTAATGCATTTTAACTATTTAGAAGCTAACTAGAATATTTTTAAAAATGTTATGATAACTACTTGAGAGGTCTCAGCTCATATTTGATTAATTGGTAAATTGAGATTTTTTGTGATGACCTCAATGTAGTTCTCTGAGAAATTTGGGAGGATAATTAATAGAATTCTAAATGAATTGATATAAGGGATTATTAGAAATACTATGGTAAGTGATAGTGCTAAAGAAACAAAGTGTCGAGTCCTTCATCGGTCAAATAATATAGTAATCTATATGGATCACACTATGTGTGATATTTATTGTTGAACTATTTTGTAGGTTGGAACTGAAAAGCAGTGAAGAGCTTCTTGAAAATAAGTTAGGGAAGCGGATGTTATAGAAAGGATTGCTGCTAGAGTTCAAGAAAGATCTGGAGAGAGTATTGCTAGTAGTTGCATAGAAGCTTGATGGCAAGAAGAATTGGATGGTTTCCGATCAGGTTTTATTAGAAACAACTAATGCGGCATATTGGATAGGTTGCTAGATGTTGGATTCTTGTCTTTTTCTACACTGCTTAAGCACTTTATGCTTCGGGTCTCTCAAATTGTCCCCTTGGTTCTTACTTATGTAGAGCGGTGCCATGACTTTCATTAAGCCACAACAAATTACTTTCATTGTTCCTGTTGTTGAAAATTTTGACCACACAAAAATATCAGACTTCGTTAAGAGAGCTCAGAGTAATTTGGTCTATTAATCCTGTCATTTGGAGTACAAATGCAGCTGTTTTGGATACTATTCTTTGTCTCTACTTTATAAAACCACTTGCTTTGTTATATGTTCAGGATCCAACAATGCTTGAATTTGTCTGGATTGAGCTTATTGAAAAGAACAAATTAGTAAGAGTAGAAAAGCTGGCTGAGGTAAACTTTTTGCATTACTAAATTTGCATTTCTGTGTTCCTCTAATGACATTAGTTCATTCTAACAGATGATTTTTGGTAGTGCCGTGCATCTTGAGAGCTATTGTGCTCATCTACTACTTTCTAAGGATATCTTATACTTCACTGTTTTTGAGAGTAAATGTTCATTTTCTGTTTATGGGCCTCGACCTGCTATTCAGGTATGTTGCAACTTCTTATAGGGACACATATGTTTGGTCACTAATAATGCATATTTTTTGTTTCACTTGGTTTTTTTCGTATTATATGTTATGCTCATTTTCAGTTGGTGTTCCCTATTAACTTGTGGATGATTAATTGATTTATCGTGATGCGCCCACCATGATACTTATTTGCTTTGTTGGCTTGTCTACTAGCTTTGATTCAGTGAATATCAATTGCTAGGTTGACGAACTTCTACGAATGAAGCATGCCAAAGAAGCTGCTGAGAAGGAACTTAAAGAGTTTGTGAAGTTACTGAAATCTGCCAGGGAAATGCCATCGCATTCAAAACCCGCAAAATCTTCAAGGAGGACTGAAGAGAAAATCCGACATAGAATTGAGTCTCTGGAAGCATATGCAATAGACAAATATTATATTTCACCGTATTTTTTAATGTCAGATTTTTGTATTTTAATGCAGTATTAAATTAAGTTATAATTATTTAAATATTTGAATAAATATATATCTCACAACACTAATATTAAATAATGTGCGACACACGTTTTACATACTAGTGATGTCTAAATGACGGTTGTCAAAGTGGTTTTTATAAACTCGCGAATCAAGCCTAGCTCAGTAAAAACAATCCACCTAGGGATGTTAATTGGGTCCCGTCGTCTGTGAGTCCAACATCTCTGCCCAAAAAAGTTTGACCCATTATGGGCTCGGGCTGAGCCAAGCCGAGCCGACCTTTTGCAACAAGAGCCAAGCTGGCTCGGCTCTTGAAAGATACAGGGCGGGTCAGCTCGCGTAAATTTTTTTTAATAGTCTCCAGAAAAAATATTGTATTAAAAAAAAAATTAACGAGCTAGGCTCGTGATGTGGACCAGACCGAGCTCACCTATTATTTTTTTAAACAGTCTCTAGTAAAAAATATTTGTATTAAAAAAAATTTAACGAGTTGAGCTCGTGGCGTGGGTTTCATGGGCTGGAACGGACTCACCTATGGGAGACGGCTCCGAGCTTGGCCCCAATGGTCATGGCCTGAGCAGTCTAATTCGACCCATTGCCACTCCTAAATCTAGCCTTCTTTGAACGGATGGACACGGTAATTCATACTCCCAATTATATAATTATTCTTGTACTTGAAGTAGTCCTCTCCGATTGCCATGTCTGCCATGTCTGCAATTAAGATCATCCCAAAAGGACGTGTGCTAATATCAATTGTTTTAACCATATATATTAAGTCAAATCAATTTTAAAATTGACTTGGAAAGAAAGAAAGCACCCAAATTATTATAAATTTACGAATCAAACTTTAATTTAATTAGTGATGTAAAATACAATTCGATACTCACCCAACCCATGTTAGTCCTTGAGGAGGAGTAGCTAAACAAGATACCAATATAATTCAAAAGATTCATTATGAAAATAGATTATTAAACTAAAATTAACTGCGTTCAAATTCATGATTAGGGCATTCCAATTGAGTAATACCATATAAGTTCATCATCGATAATGAACGACTATAAATAATATTACTCAAATGTAAAATATAAACCCCATTCTCTATTCATAATTTTAAATGACTTATTTAAGCTTATAATTCTCTCTCTCTTTCAAACAAGAAAATCCACATTCCAACTTGGTTGATTCATTAATTTTAGCACTTGTTTTGTTGAATAATGTTATTTATCACTACCATTGATTATCAATAGTTTATGTGGCAACTTTGTTGTTATTAAATGATAGGTCCAATGAAATGTAGGGTATGTAATTCATTTTATTAGACATATCATTCAATACCACGTAGATAGATGAAGGTACCAAAGTGTCAAATATGTTTGCTCATGCTTAAACAACGCCAATTTAGATTGTTTGTTGTTTAGAACGATGAGTTAAAAAGTTACTTTTATGTATGACCAAACATCTTATATTGAACGAGTAACTCAAAAATTTTCAACTATGAAAAGTTAAAGAATAAGGAGAATGTAGCAAGTTTTTGCATAGGGTTCCATGAGAGGTTCAATTTCATTCTTTGGGGCTGGTTAATAGGATTGGACAAATTAATCAAATCGACAAATCGACAAATCGACTTCGGACGGACTTTTTGCAAATTCGGATCGATTGGGTTTTGGGTCAATTTTTTTTCGAGTTAGCTTTGAGTAAATTCGAGTAAGTTTTTTTTTCATTGGGTGTTTCGACTTGGATCGGTTTGGGTCGATTTTCTACATGAGTTTTAGTTTTTTTTTTTAAATTGTGATTGAGTAAAATAATATTTTAAATTAATTTCAACATCCCTATAATCCGATATTTTCACCACGAGTTTTAATTTTTTTTTCCACCTCAAAAAAAGCTTTTCCACCTCGCACCTCGACGATCGAAAATCCAAACCAACCATAATCGGTTTGGGTACGGTTTTGGCGCGAATGAATTTCCGGGTCCTAGTGGTATTGAGTCGGGTCTATCATAAGAAATTTGGTTCGGTTTCTTGTTTTCGATCATTTTGCACACATGAATAGAAATCAAGTCGTGTTTATTAGTTGTTGTGAGTCGATGGGCTTTTGTTTATGATTCAAATTTCTGACGTCTGGATGAATATTTATATAATGGAAGATTATGCAAGAGAAGAATGGCATATGGTTGACAGGGATGGTGCCTGACATTTTTCCAATCTGTCAGATTGGTGAATATGTTTTCCTTGCAACACACAAGCAAGTATTGGTTTATCAAAGAAATAGCTGAGTTTGGAAGGAGATGTATTCAGTGAAGAACAATGCCACCCTGCCATTGTGGTTCTCTGTCAATAAGGTATAAGGTGTAGATGCTGGATTGCATACTTGATGTTGGTGATTTAAATTTTGAATGTACATGTCTAATTGAGTTTTTGTTCTTATAGTCTTTGGTATGTTAATGTATCTGTGTGATCGACTTGCAAAGAAAAATTTAACGAGTTGAGCTCGTGGCGTGGGTTTCATGGGTGGAACGGACTCACCATGGGAGACGGCTCGAGAGCTTGGCCCCAATAGTCATGGCACGAAAGCGTCTAATTCGACCCATTGCCACTCCTAAATCTACCCTTCTTTGAACGGATGGACACGGTAATTCATACTCCTAAGTATATAATTATTCTTGTACTTGAAGTAGTCCTCTCCGATTGCCATGTCTGCCATGTCTGCAATTAAGATCATCCCAAAAGGACGTGTGCTAATATCAATTGTTTTAACCATATATATTAAGTCAAATCAATTTTAAAATTGACTTGGAAAGAAAGAAAGCACCCAAATTATTATAAATTTACGAATCAAACTTTAATTTAATTAGTGATGTAAAATACAATTCGATACTCACCCAACCCATGTTAGTCCTCGAGGAGGAGTAGCTAAACAAGATACCAATATAATTCAAAAGATTCATTATGAAAATAGATTATTAAACTAAAATTAACTGCGTTCAAATTCATGATTAGGGCATTCCAATTGAGTAATCTACCATATAAGTTCATCATCGATAATGAAATCACTATAAATAATATTACTCAAATGTAAAATATAAACCCATTCTCTATTCATAATTTTAAATGACTTATTTAAGCTTATAATTCTCTCTCTTTCAAACAAGAAAATCCACATTCCAACTTGGTTGATTCATTAATTTTAGCACTTGTTTTGTTGAATAATGTTATTTATCACTACTGTTGATTATCAATAGTTTATGTGGCAACTTTGTTGTTATTAAATGATAGGTCCAATGAAATGTAGGGTATGTAATTCATTTTATTAGACATATCATTCAATACCACGTAGATAGATGAAGGTACCAAAGTGTCAAATATGTTTGCTCATGCTTAAACAACGCCAATTTAGATTGTTTGTTGTTTAGAACAGTAGTTAAAAAGTTACTTTTATGTATGACCAAACATCTTATATTGAACGAGTAACTCAAAAATTTTCAACTATGAAAAGTTAAAGAATAAGGAGAATGTAGCAAGTTTTTGCATAGGGTTCCATGAGAGGTTCAATTTCATTCTTTGGGGCTGGTTAATAGGATTGGACAAATTAACTGTCAAATCGACAAATCGACCTGAACTGACTCGGATCGGTTTGGGTCAATTTTTTGCAAATTCGAGTAAGTTTTCGGATTGGGTGTTTCGACTTGGATCGGTTTGGGTCGATTTTTCGAGTTAGTTTTCGGGTTGAGTAAAACCAACCCGAAACCGACACGAGTTTTAATTTTTTTTTTCAAAAATAAGCTTTAATCTGCCTGAAATCGAAAATCCAAACCAACCATAATCGGTTTGGGTCGGTTTCGAATAGATTTTTTGTTGGGTTGTGTCGAAATCCTATCCGACCCGACCCGACCCGACCCAACCCATGTCCACCCCTAGTGGTTAATGTGGGACAAACCATCACTGACCCTTTATTGGTTAACCACCATTCTTGCACACAAAACAAATATACTTACTCTTTCTGTCCCATAAAGATAATCTTACTTTTATTTTCATACAAATTAAGAAAATATAATTGTTATAGTTGGAACAATAAATTTTACCTATATTTTTTCTTTTTCTAATAAATCTCTATATTAATATAATAGTAGTTCATATTTGTTGATAATTGTTATGATAGATTTAGTCGGATATCAACAATGCATATTAGAAAATAAAAAAATTAACTATACTAACAACAAGGAAAGTAGATTATAAATTAGAAAGGATGAATAAAGAAAGTAAATTTATCTTTATTGAACGAAACAAGTATTACTTAAATCCTATGTTGCACGAAAAATTTAAAAGATTAGGGGACGTTTGGGTTATGTTTTAGTTTTCAATTTTGAGTTTTAGATTTGTTTTCACTTTCTGTTTTGAGAATCTATTTTAAAATTTCTAAACATGCGTTTAGTTTATAAGTTTGAAAAATTATTTCTTAACATAGAAAACTGGAAAACACGCTTAGTTTAAATTTTGAAAAATTATTTTATGATATTTTATTTAATGAATATATATATATTTTAAAGTTGGTGAATCTTATAATTTTTTTTCCTGCTACAAAAAAAAAAATACAAAAAAATAATAATAAATTGACTTGGCAACAAATATGAAATAAAAAAAATAAAATTAATGACGTGGAGTCGTGGATTGAGAATTTCTATCTGTTTTCACTTAAATATTTTTTTAAATATTCATTTAAATAACTAATAAGGGCTTGAACTATTTTTATTTTTTATTTTTAGAATTTTATCTTTTTAGAATATTTTTTTTTTACAATTTTTATTTCCATGTTTTGAGTGTTTTTGGTATTTTCACTGAAAATACTGAAAACGTCCAAAGTCTGTTTAAGTTTAACTTTTTTGTAAGAAAATATACATTTGAAAAATACCAGATTAAATAAATTTTGATTGTTTTATAAAATTGAAAATTTAAAAGAGCAAACAAGGGCACATTTAATATTTTCATTTTGAACACATTTTGAAATTACAATTTTTCAACAACTTTATAAGAATAAATTACAAATATTGAATTAATACTTACTTTCCAGCTGGAGATTTATCCATCAAGAAAGAGACTAATGAGACGGTGATTGCAATTTTCTTTGCACATTACCATGGCTCCACTCCAACATGCCTATTTGATTTATAAGAAGAACAAGACAAGATATATCATCTCTTTCCTTTTTTAAATTTCTTGTGCCAGTGGCTTGATTTGCCATTAAAAATTAGAACTAGTGTCTTTTTGAATTGACAAATATATAGACAATAGAAATAATATATTCATTGAGTTGAATATGAAATTATTTTGATAAGATGAGAGTAAAAATTTAACTTATTCTATTCTTCATGAAGGGTTGTGCGATCATCATAAAAGTCATCACGCGGTTTTTTATGTTCTACTGTATGAATATATAAATTAATAAATTTTATTGAATGTTTCATTTATTTATTCTTGTCCAATACTGTATCGTTCAACTTACTATACATTATGTTATCACCTGAATTTGGCGAAGGCTCCATGTCAGCAAGAGGCCACCATGTCTCGATCACACGTGACATCCGAAACCCCAAATCACAATAACAGGTGCTTGCCATCCTTCGTCTTGCCAAACGAAGCCCGTGAAGGACTTTGCTATTGTGATAAACTTATGGCCTTCATCAAGGGCCCTTGCACCCAGCGGAATCTCCTAGGCAATTGGATATTTTGGGCAACAAAAGAGATAATTCAAGAAATATCATATTTGTTGGACATACAGAATCATACAAGGAAACTCAACCCCAATCTCCTAATAATTAGCAAGGTACGCATTATTCTCAATCCTAAACTCTGTTCAAATATCTGCTTGCTTGTCTCTCTCATACTCATATATTCTCCCATATAATTCATACCGGCAGTTGACTTGATCGTTAGAGTACCAACAATCGTCGGTCTATTTTTTCCAGTGATCTTGATGCCTAACGATTGTTCAAGTGTGCAAGTAATATACATGCGGACATAAAACTGACTGGAGATCTGTTGACACGTGGATAATACAGATTTCGAGGTCAACATATTCTTTAAAAATATTTTAATATGATGTGGCACAAGTAATTAGTAAAATTATTATCTTATAAACTCTTCACAGAAAACGAATTATGTTATTCTTGTTGGCGGATTTTGTATAAGTGACCAAAGTGCGTAAAACTAGAAATTGATGAAATGAGAGTCGAGGCAAGAGTTGAACTCTTTGTCCTTAAGTCGAATTTGCCCCGCAATGGTGCTTACTACGGTTATGGCAATCAACTCCCAAGATACAACGACTTCTTACTTGTGGTTAAAGCACTTCAAATCACAAGCACAACGAACCCGAAACGGTTTTGTACTCCAAACAATGAAATGAAATGAAAACCGAGAAATTTTATGCAACAAAAAATACAAAAATAATAATAAACTTTTTGGTTCAAATGATGAAATATAATGAGTGGAGTCGTGGATTGAGAATTTCTATCTGCTTTTCACTTAAATATTTTTAAATATTCATTTAAATAACTAATAAGGGCTTGAACTATTTTTATTTTTAGAATTTTATCTTTTTAGAATATTTTTTTTTTACAATTTTTATTTCCATGTTTTGAGTGTTTTTGGTATTTTCACCGAAAATCTTGAAAACGTCCAAAGTCTGTTTAAGTTTAACTTTTTAAGAAAAATATACATTTGAAAAATAGCGAAATAAATTTTGAATAAAATTGAAAATTTAAAAGAGCAAACAAGGGCACATTTAATATTTTCATTTTGAACACATTTTGAAATTACAATTTTTCAACAACTTTATAAGAATAAATTACAAATATTGAATTAATACTTACTTTCCAGCTGGAGATTTATCCATCAAGAAAGAGACTAATGAGACGGTGATTGCAATTTTCTTTGCACATTACCATGGCTCCACTCCAACATGCCTATTTGATTTATAAGAAGAACAAGACAAGATATATCATCTCTTTCCTTTTTAAATTTCTTGTGCCAGTGGCTTGATTTGCCATTAAAAATTAGAACTAGTGTCTTTTTGCAAATATATAGACAATAGAAATAATATATTCATTGAGTTGAATATGAAATTATTTCGATAAGATGAGAGTAAAAATTTAACTTATTCTACTCTTTATGAAGGGTTGTGCGATCATCATAAAAGTCATCACACGGTTTTTTATGTTCTTTTGTATAAAACTGAATATAGAAATTAATAAATTTTATTGAATGTTTCATTCATTTATTCTTGTCCAATATTATATCGTTCAACTTACTATACATTATGTTATCACCTGAATTTGGCGAAGGCTCCATGTCAGCAAGAGGCCACCATGTCTCTCGTCTCGATCACACGTGACACCCAAAACCCCAAATCACAATAATAGTTGCTTGCCATCCTTCGTCTTGCCAAACGAAGCCCTTGAAGGACTTTGCAATTGTGATAAACTTATGGCCTTCATCAAGGGCCCTTGCACCCAGCGGAATCTCCTAGGCAATTGGATATTTTGGGCAACCAAAGAGATAATTCAAGAAATATCATATTTGTTTGACATACGAGAATCATACAAGGAAACTCAACCCCAATCTCCTAATAATTAGCAAGGTACGCATTATTCTCGATCCTAAACTCTGCTCAAATATCTGCACTTTGTCTCTTCCACACTCATATATTCTCGTATATAATTCATTCGTTTGATATTGGTTTGAGATGCCAATATACCTTTAAACATGCGCTCGGTCCATTTTTTTTTCGGGGCGTTGCCTCGAGCCTCCATTTAGGAGTTGCCGCTCGTAATATACATGCGACACCGACCGGACGGTCGATCCCCTTTGACACGCGGATAAACTGATTTTGCCTAAACGGGTCAACATATTTTTTATATTTTTAATATGATGTGGCACAAGTAATTAGTAAATCAATTTCTTATAAACTCTTCACCAATTTCCAACAATTCTTATTTTCGTCATCATAATCATATTATATATTTTACATTCTCCTCAAAAACGTGGAGAAAATGACTAAAACACCTGCTTGGAGAGAGAGAGAGAGAGAGAGAGAGAGAAATGAGTTGAGATTTGTTGTCTCAAATATGATGTTCTCTTCACAGTCTTTCTAATACATTTTAGACATTTCGATACATTTCTTCTTCTTAACAAATAGGAAGAAGCCAATGTGTAAGGTACCAAAGTGTCAAAAATATATTGACCATTTAAAAATACGACTATTTTTCACCTTCAACACGTAGAAAAACCTCATAATATTTTTTGACAAAAATGTTATTCCCTTCCATAAAGTAAGTCCAACTTTCATTATTTGAGTCCTTGAATTTTGATACCTCAAAGGCCCGTTATGTTACCCCACAAAACAAGTCTCTAGTTTTAAATTGAACAAGAACATTCACTTTCAGCTAGATGGTGACATTGTGATGTTAATTTGGGTCATTTCATTTATAAATTTCCAATTATTATATGACAAATTTAGTCCTAATTAGCATAAATGAGAATGAAAGCTTTCTCTTGCCTGTTAGTGTGCAATTTGAAATTATGCACTTTTCAACTTTATCCCTTTTATTTTTTATTTTTTGTTCTTTAGTTCTCGTCTTCTACGACTTGACAAATGTGTAATTAAATTTTATTCGTTAGACTATTCTTATTCAATATAAACCACAATTAACGAAAAGTTTAAAACAAAATCGTTTACCTTTTTTTATTTTTTTTGAAATTACGTATATTACTTTTCATTTGTTTCATCCACAAAGAAAGTATGATTTATTGTCAAGAAAAAAATGTTGATTTTATTATTGATATTATTACAACAAAACACATTCATAAATGCGATTGAGTTTGGGATAATTTTTCTTTTCCAAAAACCCGCGATAAAATTTTTTGACTTGAACAAAAAGGTTTGAGAAAAGAATAAAATTACACTCAAATTTGAACTATATATATAACATTGGATGTCAATCATCAGCGGATTCATGAATTTTTTGGAGATCAGACTGTTCTTAAAAAAAAGTTTTTACTAAATTTTTTTTCTTTTACAAAAAATAATTTTTTTCGGGGCGGGACCGGTCTCTCCCCTTAAATCCACCCCTAATGCCAATGGCAACTGTTTATGGAACAAGATTTCTTGTTTACAACACTATTATTATATAATTAATGATATTGGAATGTTATTATTATCATTGTAATTAATATACCTAATTAGAAGATCTAAAAACATAAGAGTTAAGCACAGATAAGCAACTTTAATTCCATTTTATGCCTTTTTTTATTTTTATTTGTAGAATCTGTTGCTATTAAATGAGCAAATCAAACAATTTAAAAATCTGCAATCACGTTAGTATCAATAAATTAGGTATTATCTCCACCCTTTAGGGCTTGCTTGAGAGTTTTTTTTTTTTTTTAATATTAATTTTAGACGTTTATGAAGAGTTCGATTTTTGTGGTTTTTGGTAGCGATTTTTAAAACAGTCGAACACATACTTGTGAGTTTATTATCAAGCGGTTGTCATATATTAAAAAAAATTAAGTATGTTTAAATAATATGAAGTAAATATGTATGTCTGACATTATTTTCTATTTTGTATTGACTAACCTTTAAACTAAGTTTTCTAGTTTTTTTTTTCTCTTTATTTTGCTCATTAATTACTTATAGCAAAGTTTATTAAAAAACTCAGATTTGAGTAATCAATATCTGAAAATAAAAATACATATTCAACTGTAAAAAATTTTAAAAATAATTGAATAGCACATAAAAAAATTATTGTTTGGAAAGAAGAGACAAATATGCGTTCGGAGAAAAGAGGAAGAAGGAACTATGTATTTTAAGTTAATGGTAGATGGAAAAATAATTGTTCTAGAGAAGGTAAAATTGAAAGATAATTTGAAAAACGGCCAAAATCCAATTATTTTGAATTGAGAAATACGCTTGAAATTACACTGCATTGGTTTTGGGTGGTTTTTAAACCACAAAAAACCAGTGATCCAAAAAATTAACAAGCATCGATTTTTTCAATTTTTCATAAACGTGCCACCCAAAATCAATCAAAACGAGTTGAAAAAAATTCCAAACAGACTCTTAGCCTCTTCCCAACTTGTGAAGTGTGTTAGGTGGACGAGATAAGGGAATTATGATAGATAGACATGAAATAAAATTTGTTAAATATTTAATAGTTATTAGTCTAACATACATAATATTTCATTTGTGACTCTTTGCTTTCCTTCTTCCTAATTAGACTCCACAATTAATGGAGAAAAGGTCAGAAATTTGAGACTCTTGCAATGTTCAGCCCAAAAATAAAAAATAAAAAAAATTAAAAATTTGACTGTTTGTATTTTGAAAAAGAATTAACATTCACTCACAAGAGAGTGGTGAAAAGTCCTACCATAATACCATTGCTTTATATCACGTGGCTTGCACCCTTTTATTCCAAAACATATAATTTGTACTGACATACTATGAAATTGAATAATAAAATTATCCCTCCAACAAGAAAACATTCACCTGACGTTCGAACTACCAAAAACTTGAAGTTCAAATGCTATTCAACCAAACAGCCAAAGATACCCCTAAAATATATGGATACGTTTATATTAGTATTATAACTTTTGATTCATTATCTCGATTATGATTTTTCTACCTCTAAAGAGAAAGATACTTCTCTTTTGGCCGGTTGTGGTCGATGAGGAATTTGAACTCTCGACACCGTAGTTCATAGTCACGTGATCTAATCTTTTGAACTACAGGCCTCATCCCGTCTCCGCTAAATATATTTTTGGAGTGCCCTTAAAAAAAAAAAAGAATCTTTCGTCACCCTCAACTATTTTATTTCGAGTTAAGAAGATGTAAAAATGCGTTTATTTTTATAAGAACTGTAAGTATAAAAAAACTATCGAACTTTGAGTCGAGGGGAGTAGTAGTTGAGTCAGTTAGGAACTATGTCACCGCACTATTCTAGCGTTCAAAATATGGCCAAAAACAGACAATCAGAAGCTACCATATGGAGCAAGAATAATGTTAAACACCAGAATATAGAATACACATTGTGACAGTGAGCGTGGGGTGGGTGGTGGGGAAAGTCTATACTCCCATCATTAATTATAGTGTCATGGATTTCAGTGTTATTATTATTTTTATTTTTCAAACCTACCATTCATGCCCGCGCTCTAAAGCAAGAATCCATTGACTATTTAAAAAACCCCCACACACACACACACCGTGGATTCAAGATTTTGTTTGATAAAATCTTGAAATTCTGTGGAATCCTAATTAGGATATATCAGAAAGCAAAAGGGCAAAGGGAAAAATAGTTTTTATTGATGCTGATCCGTTTCAAAGGTAAATAATTTCTGTAAAGAGAAAAGGGGTGTGGCAAAAGAGGTGATCTTTTGAGGGTTTTGTTTTTCTTTATATAACGCTCCCTCAGAAAAGTTTTCACTTGATAAAGAATGCACAACATGAAGAAGAAAGAATGGCATATTGTTTCTTGGTCTCAAGAGGTGAGTTTTTATTTTTATTTTTTATTTGTGGTAAAATTATTTATATGCGAAGGGCTCAATCTGATATATGTATATGGGTTGTCTTGGATTGCAGGAGGATGATATATTGCGAGAGCAGATTCGAATACATGGAACTGAAAAGTAGAATCTTGATCCTTTAGAACATGTTTTTGTGTGATTAGGTGTACTTAAAAAGTTTAATTCACTTTGATGGGATTTTGAATTTGGGATATATTTGTGCAGTTGGGCAATAATCGCGTCGAAATTCGTGGATAAAACAACCAGACAATGTAGAAGAAGGTTTGCTGATATAAAACATAATGGGGGTGATAGAGGCATCTTTCCTCTGTTCTGTCTGTGGAATTCTGTTTGTTTTTTGGGATTATTATTCTTATTTGTGTGTGTGATTGTACTGATGGACAGATGGTTCACTTACCTGAATTCTGATTTCAAGACAGGAGGCTGGTCACCTGAGGAAGACATGCTCTTATGTGAGGTATATTATTGCTCTGCTACTTGTTGATTATTGATTCTCTCAGTACTATAAATTAGGGGTTTCTGGAAAATATTGATGCTGATCGTTTATGTTAGCTTAGATCTTAGTTTTCTTAAATAATTTCGTGTATCTTAAACTCTCTTCACTTACACTGTTTCTTTAATTATCGTTCTTTATCTGTGGCTATGTGATAAGAATATTTATGACACGTTTGGTAAGCTCGATTGGACAACAGTGGACATGATAGGAAAATAAATAGTAGTTCAAATTTTATCTGATGTCCTAATACCCCTTTTGCAGTATTCTCAAGTACTAGGTAACAAACACACATTAGGGTTAAGAGCACTGTCTATTATTCTCTACGGTGTAAAAATCAATCAGAATTTACAGTTACATGTTGATTTTCGATCTAATCTGATTTGATTGCGAAAATGGGATTCAGGCACAGAAGATATATGGAAACAGATGGACTGAAATTGCAAAGGTTGTTTCAGGCAGGTAATTACACATTAAATTGAGCATTTTCTTTTCCCAATTTGTTTGGAGTAAAAAAGTAACATTTCTTATAATTCCCCACCTTTTGTTTCTGTTCTCATGTAGAACTGATAATGCCGTGAAGAATCGGTTCACGACTCTGTGTAAGAAGAGAGCAAAGCGTGAAGCCTTAGCAAAAGAAAACAGAACTTCATACGTCAATCTAAACAACAAAAGGGTTATATTTTCAACAGGGCTCAATTCAGATGGAGTAACAGAAAGTACAGCACCTCTTAAAAGGACAAGGTATATTAAATCAATTGCTCTTCCTCTTGTTTGAAAAATGTCATTTGGATCAAAACATAACGAAATAAATTGGATTTTGATCTGTAGGACAACTTACGACTCAAATCAAACAGAAACCTGCAACCACGGAGAAAAATTACTCAGGGAATGTGGAACTGCAAATCATCTGTTGAGACCTCCATTTGCAGTACTAAATCATAACTTCCATAATAGTGAGGGTAACTTGTCGATTCAGCTGCGTGTTAACCACATAAAGGAGGCTACGGTTGATGGAAGTGAGTTCGAGACTTTTCTTGATGATAAAAACTCCATTAGATTGCTCATCGGTACCTAAAAACCACAGTAGACAAAAATAGACAAGAAAACGGGCAATTTGTCTTTGTGTAATGGTGCAACTGTCCAGTGCACTTATGGTGCATTTGGTAGAGAAGACTGGATAACACTAGACAATACTAAAGCAGAAAAAGAAACTAAAATCTTGATTTATACTGCCAGTCCAGTCGTGTTGTGCGAATTCAAACATTCACTTGTAGTATTAATATGATAACAATGTAACTAAGTGTAGATTCTCTTGCAGCTGCAAATAACAAAAGTAACGGAACATTTCTTAAGAAGGATGATCCCAAGATGCTTGCATTGATGCAGCAAGCAGAATTGCTAAGCTCACTTGCAATAAAAGTTAATTCCGAGAACACGGATCAGAGTCTTGAAAATGCCTGGAAGGTAAGGAATGTTATTGTCATGTACTAATCTACAGAGAACTAGGTTTTACTAGTAAAATATTGTTGAAACTTATTAAACCGGAGGCACTCCTCCCTTCCCCCCAACCCATTTATGGTGTTGGATAAAACTTCTTTAGATTCATCGTGAGGTTTGAAGTTTGTAATTACTAAAAGATTGTCCAAGTTCAATTAAAATGTCAAGAAATAAATTTTGGAAGGGCAAAAGAGCAAGTTCAGCCTACTGTAATGCTAACTATAATGGCACAATTTGTATTTTTCTGACTTTATCTCATGAATAATTTTCAGGTTCTCCAAGATTTTCTCAAACAAACCAAAGAATGTGATCTGCTCAGATTCGGCTTTGCTGATACTGATTTTCAAATTGAGGATTTGAAAGAGTTGCTAGAGGATTTAAGGAGTAGTAATGAAGGCAGTAGACCATCGAGGTAATTTACAAGGCAACCACATTTATATAACTTGAAGGGGCATGTTTGGTACAAAGACTGGACAATACAATAGACAAGATTTTAACTTATTTTTCTTCTTAAATAATATCTAACACTATTCAGTCTACCTTACCAAGCAGATCAGAAAGGTTTATTCTTGTCCAGATATCTAAGTATAGTCATGCAGGCAAACTGATCCATATGAGGTGTCCCCAACCAGCTCTGAAAATAGTACCGGATCAACTCTGCCATCTCGTGCATCATCTGGTGATAAATCAGAACCATGTCAAGATGATTTATGTTCAAATCCGGAAACCAGTCCCAAATCACAATCAAATGAATTAAATGCCTCACGCCGTCTTGTTGACGAAAATAGAAAATCAAATGGTGCAAGCATGAATGAAGGTATGAAATTTACTATTTACTAGGAACAGTCATTTGCTATTAATTTTTCATATTATCTTAAGCTGATAGTATTTCTAAATTTATTGCAGTGGACAATTTGTTAACTTGTGATGAAATAAAACCTGATAATGGAGTTGTCAATGAATATTCTAACACAGAATTCAGTTCCCCAGTTCAAGTGACTCCATTATTCAAATCACTGGCAGCAGCAATTCCCAGCCCAAAATTTTCAGAAAGCGTAAGAAATCAAATATTTTACTCTTTGTTTAAGAATAAGCCAAAGTACAAAAGTATTATACTTAAACTACAAGTGGCAATGTTATTTATAGGATGCCCTGTAGCAACAATATCGGCAGAGATAGGATAATTTCCCTCTTTATCAATCAGTCCACTAGAGACTCGAGTTTGGAGTATCAAGCCATCACTCCTGATTAGAGGTGTAAACACGGGCATGACAGCCACAGCCCAGTTTTTCTAGGTCGCGGACCAGAAAATCTTGTGGGCCACTGCCTTGAACTTCACATATTTGAATTTAAAAAGAAAGAAAAGATAATGGTTTCGTTTCTAAATGACATCTTCAATAAATTTCCATTAGTTTCCCCATTTTCACCCCAAGCTAGAATTCTAAACCTAATTAATAATTGAAAGAAAAGTGACTAGAGATGCATAGGCAATTTTTCCTTTGAAGATGATATAAGCAAATGATCTATGATTCTTTCTTAGTCAAGCTAACAAGAAGAAATCCTAAAGCTTGCTACAAGAAGGATATGTCAACATAATTTAGGAAATGTCCGGTAGATTTATTTTGCAATGGTCAACATAGATCAAGAATTCATTTAGATGGAAATGATGTAAGCTAAGCATACAAATTATTATTATCTTTAACTAAGTCATCCCCATGAGTATTATAGAACTCCTAAACGAATGTGATTTCATGGAGTTCTTAATAGATGTATAGTCAGTCATATGAGACTCAAGCATTTTGGTTAAAATCAGTTCATTATTATCTTGTAGAAATATTAATCTCCATTCAATTTATTGCCTCAGGAGAAGCACTTCTTGATGAAAACACTTGGAATGGAGTCTGCATCCCCAAGTCCGTGCGCCAACCCTTCAAAACCTCCGACTTGCAAAAGGTCCCTCCTCCATTGTCTCTGACCAATCTCACCTATTAACCTTACAAAGTCTGTGGAATTTGGAGTCACTACAACCACTCATCGGAAGTTTTCCAAAAAATGTAGACCTTTCAATACCATTTCGACCTTTTTGTCCGCAGATTGCAGATATATCAACCTGAGTTTTTAAAAATAGGTATTTAAAGATATGATTTGCAATTTAGGGTGCTATGGAGCATTCTAGATCTTTTCTACCTAGTACTCACTTTTGATTCTGGTGTGGTCTATTGTTGTGTTCGGATTCTTTTGTTTTGTCTTGTCATGGAACTCGGATATGGCTTCCGCTGTTTCCATAAGGGCTCGAAAGGCCAAACTGTACATAGTCTATACTACAATACTTTAATCATTTTGAGTGTAAGAATAGAATGGCACCTCGCCAATATTACTGTATTTTAGGTGTGCAGAGTATTTACTCTAATAAGTTTCTATGGTGTCCTAATGTTTTCTCTCTTTTCACATGTAATGTAACATATACATATTGGAGTGGAGAATGTAAAACAATTGCTGTATGCAGACATATCTTCTTTGTCTATTCTTTTACTTGTCTGAGATAGATACATTGCTTAAAAGTGGAAGAAATCTGGAAGCATGCAGCCTAATTGAAAGAGTTGGGCAGAAGTTTTTACTTACACGAGGCATAAACATTCATAGGCTCCAGTTCACAAGAGTGACGTAATCTCGGTATAGAGGGATAGATCAAAACTAACACGATGTTATTGAAGTGTCTAGAGATCTAGTTAATTTAATACCTGGCGATGAACTGAACACAGAGATAAAAAAGGGTTCATGTAGTCGACTCTAAATTTATTGGGAACGAGGCTTGTTTATTGTTGAGGCAGAAAAAAATTCGAGCTTTTCTCTGGCTAAGACATGAAGCTTCTCCTCTTCACTCTCTGCATCTTTTCGCTTGTGAGATATGTAATTTGAGGTATGCTGTGTGAAGGGGGCTCTGAAAAGTCTGTTATGTTAAGGTTTGATGGTGGAGGACAAGTGTAATCATGATCAAAGCAAAAGCTATTGCCTATTGGTAAAAGATGGAGGGAAATCTTTACAAAATAAAGTTTACATTCACTGGCAGTGTCACTTTAACTCAATATTTAGCTCTAACTTTTACCAGTAATACTTAAATTGACCTTGAATCTCCTCCAGTTTCCAATTATTGGATCCTGGGCAGAAACTGGCAAGTAAATTGCAACGATACATCCCGGACCATGGCCACTAGATTCGGCCCTTTTGCTTCAACATAGTATAATAATAAATTTATTAATTAAGAATTAAATATTAAGACAAACAATATAGTTACTTACAATAATTACGTACAAAGACAAGAGATGTTACATAAATTTTTTCATGTGAGCCTACTTCACTGTCTGAGACAACTTTAATTTAGGGTGAGTGAGGACTACTGCTAATACTTAGCATTTAGCATTTCAACAATAACTTTAGCATTTAAAAAAAAAGTTTACAAACCATTTTAAGATAAAATTCTTGGTGCATGTTCGATTGGAAGAATTAGATAGGACTCAATAATACTAAAAAGAAAATAAACAAAAACAAAAAAACTCTTTAGGACCAGTGGCTGCATGGAGTCTGCGTGGCAGATTTTTGGTCAATCATTTTGTATAATTTGCAACATCTTTGTGGGCCCACATGCTGGTTGGGCTGACACTTTGTCCTGGTGGGAATAGCTGTAAATGTTTGGTGATCCGATCAATTTATCTTAATATTCATTAGGATTAATAAATAACATATATACACTAATTATACATTTTGATCCCAATTTTATTGGAGTATTAAAATAAACACAATAATATTGAATTGTTACCAAATTAGATGAGATTTACTGGGCCTTGAAATTAACCCACGATTAAGCCAATAATACTTAACCCTACATTAACGCCCATTATCAGATCAAACCATAATTGATAACCATCAGTCGTTTTCAGAGAGTTATCAACTAAGATGATGAGAATTTCAAAATACAAAAATGAAAACCATCGAAATGATAATCAATTGAGTGAGGAGCAAATAATTTTGTGAAGGTGAAGCAAAAAAATACAAAATACAAAAAGAGCTGTGAATTCCATGACGATGATTAGTTTATTGGTTTGCAGATGAAATCTTGGAAATTTTTGTTGAAATATATTGCCATCGTTTTTCAAGAATTCGATTAATAGGTGAGTTCTGATTTTTTGAATTTCGTAACAATCGTCTTTAGAAATTATAACTCTTTCTATTAATTGATATCGTATATGACTAATGTTTGTTGATAAGAATCATTTCTTGCGAATTTTTTTTAATATATAACGAATTTTGTAATTCATAAATTAACATTTTTTCTTGTGGAAATTGTTAAATCAATTGAGATCACAATCTTTGTTCACAGCAAGTTAATTGGGCGGATACAAGAAGAGGTTGTTTCATTAATTTATTTATGCGATTTCACATAGTATGTTCATTCAACTTATGAAGTGAAAATCTGCTACAGAAGGTAGTCAGAAAAACCTGTGCACTCAAAATCGTTGAACGAAGTCACAAAGGTTAGTAATACATTCTTTTTTCTCGGCCTTTTATGTGTTCACAAAGATTAAAACTTTGAGTTGATCATCTCTCTCGCAACGATTTAAATATGTTAATCAATTATATTATAGCTGAAAGAAAACTTTGTGAATTTATGTGTAATCGTTGATAATATCATTTACTTCGAAATGTATTTCACATGATCTTGATGTACATTACTAGTTAATAAATATTTAATATGATATCTGATTATAACTTGTAAGAATGCATTAACACAAAGAATATATGATTACACCTTGTATTTTGAACTATCAATTTTTATACTATGCTTCGTTAATTAATATCTTGTTTGCATTGTGTGATTTGTTGATTACAAGTGGTGGGGGAAGAAATGCTATGTTGTTGGCCACGCATTGTTCGGCGCCGTCTATTAGGGTCGTCAAATATAGAGCCACATAACATGGATTTAGCCTTAGATTTATGAATAGAAAGTCATGTGTTATATATAAATATCATGCATCTAGAATTTTGTGATTGTCATGGAAACAATATCATGCATCTATAATTCCGTTTATGTGGTCTCTGTAATTTTATTTGATTTTTTACGTAAAGATGAGCTCTTGGCCTCTTAGATTTCTTTACTATGGTATCCTTTGCTTCCTAGGTTTTTATATGTTACTTTATGTTGTTTCTCAATTGACGGTAATTGTAAGCAAATTCTAAATTGAAGAATTTGTGCTTCATGTTGAATCAGCATCTACCGATGGAAGGAGCATTCAAACCGTGGAATGACCCCAAAGCCTCGCTATGGATCAAGAACGTTGTCCCTCCTGATGTAGTGATCGAAGCGTTGGATTAATGTGCGAGGCACAACCACCCAAAGACAAATGAGTAGAAAGCACACACATATGTGAAGAGCTAGGGACGATGTCTTGCTTTCTTTTTTCTTTGCTTAGTCTCATTGCTTTACTACTACTGCTTAGTTTTCTCTTTTCTTTATTCAGTTTTAACTTGAATGTGATACCATATCAGTTGTGTCTAATGATTGGATGTCATTCGTTAAATGAAATCACTTTAATTCAATTGCAATGTTTTGATATACTTAGATGTTCTGATGTTTTGATCTTAGTTGTTGAGATACAGGGTATTCACTTAAGTTTGCATGAATGAAACCAGAGCAGATTGAAAAGGAAAGTATAGTTAATTAACATAAGAAACATAATACATATTGATTGTATCTGCATCTTCACATGGCATGACATTAACAGTCAAATGCATCGAAATGAAACCATGGTAAAATTGACAATGGCATAGCATTAACAAACAAGAGCAGCATAAGAACACGTTCGACATTGACTTCCAGTATCATCAACAAGCAGCATTGAAACGAAACATCTATTATTGACCTTCATTGTGCATTTCAACTGAATGCATTTTATAATACCTTTGACACGAATGAGCTATTCACATTTAGGAATATATGTCACAGTGTTGTTTACAATGCACCGATGTTATCAAACTGTACCATAAATACACAAGATAGAATAACAAAAGTGCAAACACGTCACAATTCATTTACATAAATGATTTAACAACCGAACAAAAAAAAAACATATCATATAAACTAATTTCCCAGTCTTGATTTTATATTATACAAAAGCATTAACCATGTTTCAACGAACATAACAGAATAAAACATGTTTGAGAAACATCACATCATAAGAATTCATGGACTCTTAACATCAAGAACTATATGGACAAGTGTAACTCCGACTTCTCTAGAGCAAATTTGTACATCTAGACAGCCATGTTATGGCGAGCAAGCTTTATATTGAACTTCTTCGGGATTTTTTTTAATCTTCTTCTCAAATATATATTCAGCAAATTTGACGACAAATATCCCACAATCGCCACTGCAATTAAACACATTAATATTGGGGATTAGTGAAAATATAGTAAGTTATACCTCGGCATGTAAGTAATTAATTTAGTTTGTGCTAGAACTATGTGGCTGCATGATTGTAAACAAATCAGTTATAAAATTAAATACGCAATACGATATTATTGATAATACTAAATCATTTATTTGATAAGGATTTTCTTTGCATAATCTGTAGTACAAAGGGCATTCGGGGGGTTCGAACTTGAGTACATTTGAATGACGAAAGAGATGGTTTACAACATAGCACATTTATCATCTTCACTATATGCTATTGATGATAATCCACAAATATGAGTAAAGTAAAGGTATGAAGAATATATGACAGCGCATATGACAACCATACACTCGTAATACAAAAATTTTACGCAATGTTACTACGGGGAGCACATAACAATTTAACTAAACGATATTAACTAATTGTGACCAAACTAGATTACCATGTTATTATGAGGAGCACATAACAATTTAACAAAAAAATATTAATTAATGCATTGAATTGTGATGACGAAATGTAGTCTACATAATTAAATATGATTAATTGCCTGTCGTTACAGAGGTTAATATCATAAGTGAACAATACTGGTTAACATGTTAATTTGGGTTGGGTGGGGTTGGGTTGGGTTGGGGTGGGGTGGGGTGGGGAGCAAAGTAACTAAATGAATTTTAGATGTTAACAATATACAAGAAGTTAATGTAGTATGTGAACAATCCAGGATCACTTTATAACTATGGAAAACACGTAACAATGTAAATAATCGATATTAACTAATAATGTAACTAGTCATTGTAACTTCAATGTGATATCAAGTTAATGTGGTACATACAACAAACATAATATTATTGTATTGAAAAATTATTTCACACGTAACAGTGTAACTAGTCATTCTACTAAATAATATATACCTCTTGTTATCAAAAAATCGAAATGATGCACTAGATGTGAGTTTTGTTCTAGTATGACAGAATAGTACTGGTGCAAATAAGGTGTATCTTTATTAATACATAAGAAAATAAATAATAATGGTTAGAAAAATTTAATAGGCAATACCTCTTAACAATCATGTCCGACCTCATAAAAAAATGTATACAAAAGAACATGATATCAATTTAGTTTTCACGTTCATGAAGATAATGACAAATGATGTAAAACGAGGAATGTAGAGATCTTCATTTCTATTCGAGACCATATTAAACCATTTTGATTTCAAAAAATGCATTCTAAAAAATTCTATAATATCGAAGAAAACTTACAATTTCTCCTTCCGGTATCGGAATATTGATCTTCTTCTTCTCCGGCTTAGTAATCGTCTTATTGTGAAATCGATTTCTCTTTGTCCGAAAGATTTCATCCTTTTTAGCTTCTTAGCCTTGATTTGGAAGCACTACGTGAGGGTGCCATACTGAGATTTCTGGGCATTGATAAAAAAAAAAATAAGAATGAGAAATCAGACTTCAAATTGTTGTAGCAGCAATTTAATGAAAAAAAAAAACATCATTTCATTTGAAATCAAACGTATGACAATGAATCACTTACTATGCAGAAGTAGAATTGAAAATTGGTAGTATTGTGTTCCAGAAATTGTTGGGTGATAATCGATATTGTGATTTTAATGGAGGTGGGTTTTATTGTTTTTGAAATAACTAATAAGAAATTTGAAATGGGTTCTTCCAGACTTTTTTTCCTTTTATCAAAGATAGTGGAGAAGAAATTGTGTGGAAGAAACATTGAAAATTGTGATAGTAGGAGAGTAATTTGGGAAATATGTATTAATTGCTCATCCAATTTATTGTTGATGAAGATTGTTGCCTCAAATTTAGCAATTTAGTTACTAATTGTATTTGAATTTGAATTAGTTTTTATATATATATATATATACGGTAAAATTAAACAAAAAATGGTAATGTTGAATTTTTTTATATTATTCAGTAAATGTCTAAAAATTAGAAAAAGTAGGTATGGTTCCTAATTATCACTAGTCATTAATCTATTTTACAAGCAAATTATCTAATATATTCTTACATTTTTCTTCTCCACTTATTCTATTTCATACATTTCAAATTTATTTCTACAACTTATACGTAACTACGGAAATGAAGCTTTCAAATTTCACTATTTTGCAAAGAAATTGACATTCTATTAATCTCAAAACAAGTTCAATTGTTCAAACAAGTATATAAAATCTCATTTTAAGGGTTAGAATCTAAACTATCTAAATTCTTGTACAATGTGTGGTTATTTCTTTTTCCTTTAATTTATGGTAAAAATTGTAGATTTTATGGTATAAATCATGACAATATGTAAATATTTGAGTATGAATTGTGATATTTGCTTTAAATTTATGTAGAATTGAGTCCATTTGTGAAATATTGAGGTGGGTTAATTAAAAATAAGTTTAACATGTGTAAATTGGCATTAACAGACCTTATAGACGAGGGTATTTAAGTCTTTTATTATAAAAGAGGCCTTTGCAACTTAAATTTTATAAAATAGGCTCTTTTCCGATTCAACATATTTGACTCAGCCTTTTAGCCAAAGCGGCCCTTTGTCATGAATATTGTAGGAATAATAGAATATGGCCTTAATCGTTCTTCTCAAATAATTCTAGAGCGGTCGTGGTGAGGGCTGAACGAGCGAATCAAGAATGTTTATTTCCTTCAACTTAAAGGTGGTACCCATTAAAAGTGAGATTGGAGGTAAGAATTAGCATTTGAGTTAACCTTACACGGACTACTTGCCATGGGCAATGCACCAGCCCAATTTTGGCCATGCTTCTAGGGACATATTGTTAAGAGTAAAATTTTATGGACGAATTCATGTCCAGCCACCTTAATTGGACTTATGGGATCTCAACTCATATAGTTCAAAAAATCTTCATTTTAAGTCACATAGTCAAGCAAAAATACATTTATATTCGTGTAATGATAAAAATATATTTATGCCCCTAAGTTAACATTTTATATTTAACCTCTATTTTTATTTTTATTTTTATTTTTTTATATTTAAATCTATTTTTTCATATTTATTTTACATTATATTAGAACATTTTCTCTAATTTTCGTTATTTCATATTTATTTCACATTATATTAGAAGTCATGCTTAAATTTATGTATACTATATACTATTTAATGATAATGCACACTCTATATTATCATCTTTATACGATAATGTACAATAAATAGTATCATAACCTATTAACATGGAAAAAATCATTAACAATTCCGTGAAATATAAAATATATTAGAAAAAATATCTCTATCAAATTCAAAATAGTATCACTCAGTTGTTTTACATAAACAGTATCCTCATGAATTATAGAATAGTAACATTCAGTTCAAATCCTAGGTCAATGGCTCTTTACGAGTCTTTTATTATGATTACCTAACTTTCCATATATTCTACATCGTATCATCTACACTTGCTCACCTTTTAATCTGATTCGGTTCATTTTAGACCTTCTAGGTGGTCTTTTCATTGGTGGAGACTATAAAGATAATAAGATGGAGAATAATAACTTGTGTATTATTGTTGTATAGTGCCCGAATATATATATATATATTTACAGACTTGTAGAGATTTACAATTGGTAAGAAATCGAAATCTTCTAATACAAGAAAAAGTATAATATAAGAATATCATAATATAAGAAAAAATATAATTTTTGAGATACAAGAATATTATACTATAAATATAAATATACTAGACTTGAGGACCAAGTAGTCGATTGGAATGTTCTAGAGTTGGCTCGACTTGGACTCCATGCGTATGACTGGTGGGCAGACCATCATCATCCTTAACATGCCCCCGCAAGACGGAGCTCCCATCTGAGAGTCCGATCTTGGAACGAAGACGACAAAAGACAGTACTAGACAATGGATTAGTGAGCATGTCGGCGAGTTGGTCTTTACTGGAGATGTAGAAGACAGAAAAGGATCAATTGGAAACATGATTATGAACGAAGTGGTAATCTATGGCAATGTGTTTCATACGAGAGTGAAACACAGGATTGACAGAAAGATATGTGGCACTGAGATTGTCATAGAAAATATTGGGCTTAGAGGGTAAGGAGACACGAAGCTCATGAAGAAGATTGCGAAGCCATAGGACTTCAGAAGCACAAGAAGCAAAGCACGATATTCAGCCTCAGTAGAGGATCGTGCAACATATTTTTATTTCTTGGAGCACCAAGAGACGGCATTCCCACCAAGATAGATGATATAGGTGGAGGTGGAAGTGCGATCATCAACATTGCCAGCCTAATCGGCATCAGTAAAGACAGTAAGAGATAGAGTGAGAGACTGTTTGAGAAATAGACCATGATGAATGGTGGATTTAAGATAACGAAAGAGATGTTTGACTACAATCCAATGAGTTTCAGTAGGTTTGTGCATAAACTGGGACAGTTTGTTAACAACATAAGAGATATCTAGACGGGTGAGAGAGATATATTGTAGAGCGTCGACAATTTGGCGATAAAGAGTTGGAACCGTAGCTAGTGATCTATCAAAAAGCCGAAGTGGTGGGGTGGAGGACATGGGAGTAAGACATTCTTTGGCACCATTCATGTTGGTGCGATGAAGTAGATCACGAATATATTTGTGCTGAGTTAGGAGAGAACCAGATGGAGTATGAAGTAGTTCGACCCCAATGAAGTAATTTAAGTGGCCGAGATCCTTAATGGAGAAGGTGGCGGACAACTTGCTAATGAAAGAGTTGAGAGCAGATTAATTATTACCAGTAACGAGTATATCGTCAACATAGACAAGTAGATAAAGGGAGATAAAGTTGTTGAAGTAGAGAAATAGAAAGGTGTCTCTTTGAGAATTTTGGAAGCCATAAGAGATTAAAAAATTCTTACGAGTAGTATACCAGGCATGGAGAACTTGCTTTAGACCATACATGGCTCGTTGCATATGGCAGACATGAGATGGATATGTGGGATCGACAAGGCCAGGGGGCTGAGACATAAACACCTCTTCAGTCAACATGCCATGAAAAAGGCGTTGTTGACCTCAAGCTGTTTAATAGGCCAATTATGAGAGAGGGCTAAGGTGAGAATGACTTGAATGGTAAAAAGTTTGACAACGGGACTAAAGCTATTATGATAGTCGACACCAGGTCTTTGATGAAATCCCTTCGCCACTAGACGAGCTTTCTAACAGGAGATGGACCCGTCTGGATTTTGTTTGATGCGAAACACCCATTTGCAACCGACAACATTTTGAAAAGAATGAGAAAGAACTAAAGACCAAGTATGATTGCGAAGAAGAGTATTAATTTTTCTCTAACATGGCTTGGCACCAAGAAGAAGTTTGAGTGCTTGAGACGCGCATGTAGGTTCGACATAATCAGGTAAAGGATGATGTGTGAAGGCAGTGAATAAACGTTTGGGTTTAACAATATTGTTTTTACCACGAGTTTGCATAGGATGAAAATTGACTAGAGGATGACGAGGAGTAGGTGCAGCTGATATAGTATTAGCGGGTTGTTCATTACCGGAACCAGAATTAGAAGTGAATTGAGTAGAAGAAAGAGAAGATGATGATGTTGATGATTGGGTAGCGCGAGAGGAGGCTGACGGAGAATTTGAAGCAGCAGCAAGTGGCGATTGCGGAGTAGCAGCGAATAGGGAGTCGCGGGTCTGACGTAGGTGCAACACTGGTCGAGCCTGGAGTTACACAAGAGACATCTATGAATGGCCGAGGCTGTGAGAAGGAGGAGATAGGCGAAGAGGGCTGCTGGTTTGCAACATCTAAAGGTTGGTTGTGGCGCCTAGAAGCTGATTTAGAGAAAACCAGTGGATAGACGGAGCTGGTGACTAGGCTATGGAAGGTAATGCAAAGGAGAATGTAGAGTCCACAAAGACGACGTGAAGGGAGGTATAAATTCTAAACGTGTTGGGATCTAGACAGAGATAGGGGGGCTTTGCTTTGCGTAGCCAAGAAAGACACAAGGAGTTGATTTATCATCAAATTTTGTGTGTGCATAAGGCTCGAGCCACGGAAAGCAAAGGCAACCAAATGTACGAAGGTTCGTATAGCTAGGGGGATGCCTAAGGAGAACCTCGAATAGAGACTTGAGATCTAAGATTTGAGTTGGAAGTCTATTAATAAGATAGACAGCTGTCTGAAAAGCAAACTGCCAATAAGAGTAGGGAACAGATGAATGACGAAACATGGTTAGTTCTATCTCAACAATGTGGCGGTGCCACCGTTCAGAAACCCTATTATGTTGGGATGTGTGCGACGGTATCTTAGGATGTTGAATGCCAAACGTCTCAAGAAGAGATTTTAGAATAGTGAATTCACCGCCACCATTGGTGTACAGGGTCGTAATTTTTCATGTAGAAGATTTTCGACATGAGTTTTAAAAATTAAAAAAGTACTTTGAATATTAGATTTTAATTGTAAATGATAAAACCAAATGAATTTGGAAAATAAATCAACAAATATTAAATAATAATGAAATCCTTCAGGAGAAGGTATAGGACTGGGTCTCCAGACATCGGAGTAGATGACATCAAGAGGACCACGACTCTGTAAACTGGATTGACTAAAAGGTAGTTTATGGCTCTTGACACAAAGACAGGACTCACAACGAAAATCTGACAAAAAATTACTAGACGTTGAAAGTAAACCTAGACGACATAAATGTTGAGTAATTTTGTGAGTTGGGTGACCTAGGCGACTATGCTAGATGGTAGATGATGGAGTGGTGGTGGAGCAAACTAGGCAAGAGTTGGAGGAAGTGGATGTTGGCCATTTATAGACATCATCGCGATTCCGACCTCGAATGAGCGGTGCCCTTGTGCGAAAATCCTTGACAAGAAAGTGAGATGGAAAAAATTCAATAGATGTTCGATTTGTATAACAGAATTTAGAGACAGACAATATATTGCGCTTTACGGAAGGAACAAAAAGAACATTTATAAGACATAAATTTGGTGAGAGAGACGAGTTACCTTTGTGAGAACTAGAGTGGGCAGAGCCATCGCCTAGAATAATGTCATCTAGACCTTCATATTGTCTGGTGAACGAAAGATTGTACAAGTCCGAAGTAAGGTGATGAGAGGCACCCGAGTCTACAACCCAATTAGGCTGACTAGATGAAGCATATGTAGTATTAACTAAGCCACGACGCAGCTTAAAATGCGGGAAAAGATCTTAGCATTCTTTGGCCGTGTGGCCTTTTTGGGTATAGTATTAGTAATACACGGGTTTGACACGAGTAGGAGTGGCAGCGGCGTTTGGTTAGGGCAATAGATTTGGCGCAGATGAGAATGGTAGCTGTTATGAGCGGCCGTGACTGTTTCTCTGATTGGACGAAGGCGGACAATAATTTGATGGTGCTAGGTTATTAGAGAAGAGCCAAGCAGTAGTAGCATTAATTTCAGCGGTTGAATGGACGGAAACACTATCAAGGTCTCTAAGATAAGTCTCATGATCTGAGCTTATCATAGAGTTCTTCAAATGGAACGGAATCATCTTTAGAGCGTAAGGCTGCTATTATTTCTTTGTAAGTGGGGCATAAGCCACGCGTACAATATATGATAAGATCTTCATCGGAGGGATGAGCTCCAAGAGTATTGAGCTCGTCGGCTATAGTTTTGACTTTTAGTAGAAAATCTGTAACGGTTTGGTTCCTACGAGACATTTTTGGGAAAGCTTATCCTTCAAGTGGATGATGTGTGAATTGGACCTTTTCGTAAAGTATTGATGAAGCCGATTCCAGGATATTGAACTGGTGGTAGAGGAAGAAACAAGAGGTTTAATTGACTCAGACGAGGATGACAAGATGGCATGTAGAATTAGTTGGTCTTAGTGTTTCCAAGATAAGGCAGCTGGATTTGGGGACGAGGTGCTGGCAGTTGTAATGGTTTCAGGTGAACAAGGGTACGTTCCATCGACATAGCTTAACAGATTGTGACCGTAGAGAAGGGAGGTGAACTGAGGTATCCATGAAAAATAGTTTGAAGATGTAAGTTTAAGAGAAATTTGTGTGGCCGAGTTTAGTTGTACAAACAGTTGGACGGCGGCTTGAGGAGCAAGATCGACAATTTTGGTAAGATCAATTTCTTCATTGATTTTGATTGTGTATGCGATTGTTGAAGTAGCAGAGATGAAGACATGTTATTGAAGAAAGAGAGGACGTATTTTGGAGGAAGGGAAGAAGATGACTCGTTAGAAGAAAGGCTCTGATACCATGTAAAGATAATAATATGGAGAATAATAACTTGTGTATTATTGATGTACACTGACTGAATATATATATATATATATATAGATTTGTAGAGATTTACAATTGGTAAGAAATCGAAATCTTCTAATACAAGGAAAAGTATAATATAAGAATATCATAATACAAGGAAAAATATAATTCTTGAGATACAAGAATATCATACTATAAATATAAATATACTAGACTTGAGGACCAATCAATCGGTTGGAATGTTTTAGAGTTGGTTGGACTTAGGATCTATGCATGTGACTGGTGGGCGGACCATCATCATTCTTAACATAGACAAACGCCAACGAATACAAACCTGTACATAAAATAATAATATTACCAACATAATCATATAATGACACCATAACAATATTTAAAAGAAAATTATATTAGAACAACATCATATTCTATAATAAAGCTTATTGAACATAGTAACAACGATATTGATATTGTATACTGTTATAAATAAAACAATATCAAAACAAAAAATGGGCATCAAGTCATTTTTTCCATGAGAGGGCAATCAAGTCACAAGGTGTGGACAATATGGGTATAATAGAAGAATGTGAAAAAATCCATTCACTTTTGCAGCAAATGGCAAAGAAAAAAAGAAATTACACCGAATTGTCAATATAGTTTCTTCAAAAATGTAGATATTCATATTATAAATTGAAGATTCAAATAATTGAACATTGACATTACAATGTAACATAGGAATCTGTAGCATGTCTATGGATTGTCAGTTTTACTTTGTATTTGTTTGTTTTCTTTACCAGTTACTATATCTCTATTGTCCTTTCCTATGTCCGGGGATCTTGCTCTATTTTAATCGAGAATTCGAGTGAAGTGGACGTGAATAAATGAACCTGCTTTTAACATATATTACCAATAGTATTAATACTAACAGTGTTGGGAGTCTTAAACGTATGGAAATTGAACAATTTGACAAGTTGTTTGGTTGTAGTAAAAGTAAATTAAGACGGTTGTTGATAACATACTGTATTGTAATGTTTGATTATATAATGAATAATGTCGATATTTTTTTTACATTCATAAATCACCCCAAGCCAAGTTACGCAGCAAAATCCACAAGCTCGAAATCATCTACTAAGCATAATTCTCCACATAGTCAACATAGCTAACAAGTTAAGACCAACAATTTGCACAAAAATGGTAGTCATTATTCAATACAATTATTCAAAATATATCAATTTCTCTCAGAAATTCTCAATTTTGTCAAGTTAGCTCAAGAAAATTTTCCTAAAGCCTCGAACTCTCCATCGTAAAAATCAAAAGTATAAATTAAGACATCAACTTCAAATTCCTCCCAAGTCAAGGCTCTTTCTTTTGCTGAGAATCATCTAAAATTTCTCCATTTGATCTCGATTTTTCATCATTCCCTTGGCCATTCAACCTTTCTTTCTCCTTTTCCAGTTCTTTTACAGCCTCCTCCTCGGCAACCTTTTCAGCCTACAAAATTGGCGAATAATAATCAGAATGAGTTTCCATACACTTTTTTAAAGCAGCAGTGGCCTCAAAGCACTTCTCCACGATATCCTCTTTGTTCTTCTCTCCTTCCACCACACACTTTTCCCACTCTATAAACGTGTCTTTACAGCCACCTCCTTTCATAAATAAGCAAAACCCACATTCACCCTCCTCATCTTCTTCTTCTTTGCCGCCATTGGGTTCTCAGAATTGTTTTGGACCGAATCTTTTCGGGAAGGGTGTCTCTTTCTTCTAGATTATGTAGGGTTTGTGGCTTCTTTGTATCTGATTGAGGATCCGTGGGTTCTTGAATTGGAGTGTCGAGCTACTCGACACCAAAAGAAAAAAACAAAAAAATGTAGCTTGACACCAAAAAAAAAAAAAAAAAATTTACCGGTCAAAAGGGTGCGTTTTGGACGAAAATTCTACAGTAAAATATCTGAAACAATGCATGCAATAAAACGACGATGTATTTGTACGAAAAATCTATAGTGAAAAAATTTAAGACTCTTATATGGTTGTCGAGTTACTAACTTGACAACCAATCTCTGTCGAGTTACTCGACAAGGATTTTGTCGAGTTACTCTGATAACTCGTCTGTCCCTAATTAAATAGCATTGATCTAATCAAATTTTAATTCAACTACCATGCTCAAACATTGCTGAAATATGAGAAATTTAAACTTAATTAAAAATGAAGGAATTTTGATAACTTCAAACAAATAAGAACTTATAGATAATAAGAAATTTATGTAAAATAATCTGTAAATAAACATATGTAAAAATGAAGAGATTTGACAACTTCTAGAAATATGAACTTATAATAAGTTCTAAAAATATGAACTTACATATAAGAATAAGAATTTACAGATAACTTAGACCGAAATCCAGAGTCTAGACAAATAAGAACTTATAGATAATGAGTGAACTTACAGATAATGAGAGATTTATATAAAATAATCTATAAAATTACAGATAACTTGCTTAGACTGAATTCCAGAGTTCTCACTTTGAATTCTTAGCTCGCAGTTTCCAATTTAAGAATTATGGAAGATATTGAATAATTTGAGAGAAATTTTGGTGTGAGAAAGTATGTAGTACAAAGATAAGAAAGTATGTAATATAAAAGAAAAACAATTAAACGATATCTGAAACAATGCAATAAAATGACGGCGTATTGGACGAAAAATCTACAGTGAAAAAATTTAAGACTTTTATATTATTGTAGGGATATATATATACATACATACTCTTATCATCATATTAATACATTATAAATGTATGTGAAGATCCTGTTCGGATCGGATGTCTTGAGGAAATGAAGCATGGGGTTCTCTCGCCTCTTCGCACCCAATCAAATTTCTCGGGTTCTTTATCTCTATAATATACGAGTGTTCGTAATGCGCCATAAGATTTTTAGTTTTTTTTTGTTATTCATAATTTTATTTGCTTCAATTTTTAGCTTTCCGATTTGCAAATTATATTCATAATTTTTAGCTTTCCGATTTGCAATATTGTGTCGAGAAACTTTATGATTTTTAGCTTTGATTTGCAGTTTCATCTAAATTATTGAGGTTATTTTTAGTGAGTGGCTCTAGTGAACCTTCTTCTGGATGTCGAAATTTAGGTGCTATTTCTTTTGTATTTAATTGTTATTGTATGGGTTTAATTTTAAGAATCATTAGGGTTTATTATATTTTTGAAATTTTCATCTCATATATACACTCACTGTATGGATAAACAAGATTTCACGTGTTATGTCAGCCAAATTTTGGTGCTAAGAAAATTTTGTTTTGGCTAATTCCAAAAAATAAATTGTGTAATTGCAAAACTGGTATATATTTTTACTATTGATTTTTCTCTCTTTTTGTTCACTTTTTTGTTTTCCTTTTCCTTTAATTTTCTTGTTACATGGGGTTTGTTTTAGATTCATTTTGCATAAAATTAAACCCAATCTTGAGCAAGAAACTGTAAAAGGTGAAGTGAATGTGGTGTTTGGCATGCACGATACTGTTAGGAAGAAAACATAACTTGTTTTAGCTTCTAAATTCTGGTTTGACTTGTATTTGATACTTATGGTGACTTGAAACATGAGCTGATGACTTCTGATAGAAACTTTGCTAGATTATATAGTTATAATGATCAATATACCAGTATAACTAAATCTCTTTCTGGATGTAATCCAGAAAATTAACTTTTCAAAAATGACTATTATAGGTTTATCGATAACTTACATAGTTTATGAGATAAACTAAATTGAAACAAAGAAAACACCATACTTCAGATATGCTTGTTATGATTGGCAAAAACCATGGGTAGGATACAAACTGAACACAGACGGGTGTTTGTAAAGGCAACCGGGGAGTAGGGGTTGGTGGGGGACTTTTACATGACTAAAATGGACTAGTGGGGGCCTTTTACAACTGGGGAGTAGTGGGAGAAAATTGTGGTGCAAGTGTTACTCTAATTTTAATTATAGTAACACATGTATTACCTTAATTTAAATTAGTGGTGGTGAAGCGGTGGTAGTGTTGGAGGTGATAACACTTGTGTGATCCTAATTTAAAATATGGTAATATATGTGTTACCACATTTGTGGTAGATGTGATTATAATTGTGGATGGTGGTAGCGGACTTGAACCTGATTGTAGTGGTGGTGGTACTGGTATGAGACGAGTGGTATTAGTGGTAAAAGACGATTGGCAATAGTAACATATATGTTACTAGTTTCAAATTATTGATTTTAATAAAAATGATGAAGTAACATATACGTTACTTGTGTAAAAAAGTTGTTTTTTTAAAAAAATTGAAATATGAATTTTAAATGAATTTTTTTAAAAAAAACTATAAAAAGAAGATAAATTATAAATTATTGATTTTAATAAAAATGATGAAATAACATATACATTCTCATGTGTGTTGGTGGTGGTAACACTTGTTTTATTCTAATTTAAAATATGGTAACACATGTGTTACCACATTTGTGGTGGATGTGATTGTAATTGTGGATGGTGGTAGTGGATTTGTACTCGATTGTGGTGGTGGTAGTGTTGATATAAGACGAATGATAGTAGTGGTACACGACAATTGATAATAGTAACATATATGTTACCAGTGTAAAAATTATTGATTTTAATGAAAATGATGAAGTAACATATACGTTACTTGTGTAAAATTGTTGTTTTAAAAAAAATTGAAATATGAATTTTAAATAAAAATAATGTATGTTGATGTTGGAAAATGGTAAGTACTGTTTCCAAGCCAACTTAGTGTTTAATTATTGAGGTCGGATATGACCGAAGTGAGCAATAGATACGCAAATATGTAATGGAAGACCTATTTATATGATCTTTCTTAGTGTGTTTATTATTTCAGCAATTTATGTCCGATCTATTGGACATTTACGTCTCATATTTATAGGAAGATATGTGATGATTACATGCATTTAATGCCAAGCTAGGAATTAAATGTTTACAAGACATTCTCTTTTTGGGCATTTAATATGAAGTGACATCTCCATTAATTATGACTAACAGGCGGCTGATCTGACGTCTGACATGTGAGAAGACATGCCATACCGATGACGTGAGCTTAACCGGAAGACCTGGACGGGAGGCCCTTCGACCTGAAGTATGAACTAAGTGGGAATGAGGTCCGACATGAAGCAAGAAACTCAGATGGAATGAGGGCCGACCCGAAGCAAGATACTCCATGGAAATGAGGTCCAACCTGTAGTAAAACCCAGATGGGAAGTGGTCCAACCTGAAGTTAGACATGAGAGGGAATGATCTCCGAACTGAAATTGCTTATCCGATGAAGAACTACTTAGCTGATGAGACTGATCGGATTGGATATCAACAATTGCCTCAAGGCCTGCCTTTGACTTAATCAAAGGTGGCATTCAGTTCGTACTTTAATTTCAATTCGTATTGATCTGAACCACGGGTCTCTAAGTGGTTGATGTGACTTTTTTGGCAGTCCACTCCGTTTGTCAACAAATGGCACAACCTTAATGAGATGTCAACTTTTACGTGGCTTGAGGACATGTTTTAATAGAACACCATAATTGCGCTGACACTTCATTATTGCAGCATTGATTGTGCTGACTTTCCATATTCTTCCCTTATAAATAGAGGAAAACGAAGTTCATTAGGGACTCTTGCCTTAACAAATTTCTCCTTTCAATTGTTTTATTTGAGCTGAGGGTCAGAGCAGTTTACTGTATCCGAGCTGAGGGTTAGAGTGGTTCATTTGGACTCGTGCTTCGTATTCAAACTTAGGTATCCATTCCTTTTTCTTTAAAGTTATTCATTTTCTATCTTCTTTTTCTGGTTGGTAGAATGTCTTACGAGGTTGAAAGTGGGAGTCTAAAAGAGGCTATGTCATGGGGAAGAGGTTATGAGAAAGATGAAGTTAGCTCGGGTAGGATGGTTGAGGGAATAGACGAGGATGAGGTCTTTAGTCTTGTTCTTTTGACAGCTCTTCCTCCACCAAATAGGTCGTCCCCACAGGCCGAAGTAAGTGGTGATAGGGAGGCAGGGTCTGGGCCATTAGGTCGACGAGAAATGGAGGTAGAGTCCGGTCATAGGACCGCTCCGATCTAGAAATGTAAATTATTTTCCTCCGAGGTCAGCCAAAAACAAATTAGGGATTGGCATATGATTTATAGGATCCCGGACAATATAGAGTTTATCGTCCCTGATCCCGATGACCGGGCTATGATCCATCATTGGGCTGCGTGGCCTTGAATTAGGCCGTGCTAGCTGTAGGGCTTTGTCTTCCCTTTCCTAAAATAATTAAGAAGTTCTTACGGGAGTGGAGAATAGCTCCAACTCAGCTCTGTCCCAATGGTTGGAGAATTATGATAGGTTTCCTCATTCTGTGGGACCAGCTCGTCTTTCTCCATCATTCAGTTAGGGAATTTAACAATTGGACCATGGACTCTATTAAAAATTGGAAGAAGTTTTGGTTCTTTGTCCGAGGTTTTTGGAAATTCTCTGAGAATGACACAAGGCCTGATATAAACATTCTAGTTCGTTATCACAAATTAAGTAAGCCAACCTCTTGTTTGTTTAGGTCAGTCCAGATAATTACTTACTGACCTATTTTTGTTTGTTTCATCTTTCAGGGTATAACTCTTATGACCCAACAGAGGAATCTTCAGAAAGATCTCGGAGGGCATGGACTTTGAGCGAGCACTTCCGATCTAGCAGGGCGTTGATAATCAAAGAGAATTTGATATTAGCTCGACTTTATCCATCCAGTTCAGATCGTGCCCAACTTGGTGAGTTAATTTGAATTCCAGACTGACACTTTATATTTAATGCAATTCCTCAGTTCTGATTTCATTCGTCTGCAGGTCAATCCTGAGAAGAGATGAAGGACATATCTGATCTCCTGAAGAAGAAGGGTCAGGCCGAAAAAGGCAAGAGAAAAGCCCATACTAAGGATCAAGAGCACTCAACCCGACCATGACCGCAATCAGAGACTATCCCTCCATGTGTTCCCAGTTCAGTTCATAGTTTCGAGGAGATAATGTCCTTTCCAGTTCATGGGGGGCTGTCTTCACCAACCTTTCCAACCTCCTCCGTTGTCATCCCAGATTCCGGCCACATACTTGGGTTCGACATCGGAGAAGGACGAGGAATATTTGAGGCATTGTGGGTTTCTTCCCAAGTCGGTTCGTGACTTCTTTCGGTCGAACTCCCCATCTAGGGAGGATATCACCGGTCGGCCTCTTACTGCTAAGAAATATTCCTACCTCAAGATTTTGTGTGCTAATGACTACCCCCAATATGGTTTCCATATATTCCTTCGTGAACTTCACTAAGCGCGTATTGGGCTTCGTTTTCCCTTAGACATCTGAGTAATGGGAGTGAAAAGGCTTTCTTGAATAAGACATTATCTATGATTGTATATCTGGCTGCCCTTGTCTAGGAGTGGCAAAAAAACTCGTCGGCTCGGCCCATAAAAGCTCAGCCCAGCTCGGCTCGGGCTCGTCGAGGGACGAGCATGAGCTAGGGCCGCGCCTAAAAAAAAAAGAGGGCAGTGCTGCTCGGCTCGGCCAAAAAATGAGCCGACTCGTTGGGCTCGTGGCTCGTGGCTTGTGCAACAACGATTACTTAATCATGACCGTTAGATGATCATCCAACGGTCACACCATTTTTTTTTTAATTTCATTATTTTCCTATAAATACTCATATTCTAAACTCATTTTTTCACACTTCAATCTCTTATCTCTCATTCAATTATATACTCAATCCATTAACGATTCTCAAATTTTATTCTCTCAATATTAGTGTTATAATTATTATCTAATATCTAATATCCAGAAAAAGGAGGAGGGTTTTCAATCTTTAATTGTCAACATAAAGAATTCTCGATATTGTATTTTTTTCTCATTTTCAAATTTTTTTTAATTTTTTTTAGGGCCGAGCCAAGCTCGTGGATTGCTCGGCTCGGCCTATTCAACCCACGAGCTTGTGGGCAAATTGAGCATGCATTTTGGAGACGAGTCGAGCTCGGACTCGACTCATCCCCAGATGAGCCGAGCTCATATTTTATGGACTGAGCCGACTCGGCCCATTACCATGCCTACCATTTTCCTTAATTTTCTGGCTTCCGTGCTATCTGGGGGCACCTACCATTCTTCATATATAGGATGATCTCGTCCATCCAGCTAGGGTCTAGGTCGGAGGTGGTGAATATGGGCTCGGGCTGGTTGATTGTAGTATTGCTGATTCTTTTGATCGAGATGTTTTCCAGCTCCTCTATTCCTTTGCTAGTAGGGAGTCGTGCCAAGGCCTTAGCAAGGTTGTTTTTGTTCTTGGGATTTTTTTGACGTCGAATGCGCTGAATGATTTGAGTTCCTATTCTACTAACAGTGAGTAAGATGCCATCTTTTCGCCCTTGGTTTGGTAGGACTTGTTGATTTGATTGACTACAAGCTGGGAGTCGCTGTATACTAGTAGTCTAAGTGCACCCATTCTCTTTGCAAACCTTAAACCAGAGATTAGGGCTTCGTATTCAGCCATATTGTTAGAGACATGAAAATCAAATCGTAGGGACTGACAGAGTGGCTCCAGGTCCAGGCACATCAGGACTATTCCAGCTTTGGCGCATGTTTTTGTTGACGATCCATCTACGAAGAGTCCAACAACTTTCTTCATTTTTTGGTGCTGGGCTCATGTTCTGGATTGAACTTGACAACGATGTCGACTAGTGCTTGACCTTTGATGGAAGTCCGAGGTCTGAAAAGTGTCTACCGCCCATTTCATAAGTTTTGCAGAAGTATCTGGTTTTTGGAGGACTTGCCTCAGATGGGTAGTTTGTCAAAATTTCTACCAGATGCTACAAAAAGTAGGGCCTAAGTTTTCTTGTTGACATGATCAGAGCGTAGGCCAGCTTCTCCATGGGGCTATATCTCAGTTCAACATCGTGTAGAGCTTGGCTAACATAGTACACTAGATGTTGGATTCTTTTGTCCAACCTGATTAGTACGGAGCTGATGGAATGCTCTGAGATTGCCAAGTAGAGAGTTAGGGTTTCCTCATTCATTGGTTTTGACAATAATGGAGGTTGTGCAAGTTGTGCTTTCAGTCCTTCGAAGGCTAGCTGGCATGCCTCATTCCACTTGAACTCTTTGAAACCGCGTAAAGCGTCGAAAAAAAGGGTTTGCACTTGTCCGTCGATTTTAAAACAAAACGGCTTAGCACGTCTATTCGTCTAGTTAGGCTTTGTTCTTCTTTGATTTCGGTAGGAGGTCTCATTTCTTGTAGGGCTCTGATCTTCTCAAATTGACCTCGATATCTCTTTGGTGGACCATGTAGCCCAAGAATTTTCTTAATCTGACGCCGAAGGAACATATCAAAGGATTGAGCTGAACTATACTTTCTTAGTACGGAGAACATCTCAACAAGGTGTTGCATGTGATCCGTTGCCTTGGTAACAAGCATGTCGTCAACGTATACCTCCACGGTCTTCTCGATGAGGCTGGAAAACATGGTGTTGACTAACTGTTGATAGGTTGCTCTAGCATTTTTTAGTCTGAACAGCATGACTCGATAGTAGTACAAACCTCGGTTAGATATGAATGAGGTATTCTTTTGATCACTTTCGTGCATTGGGATTTGGTTGTTACCGAAGTATGCATCCATGAAGCTCAAGAGTTCATGATCGGCCGTGGCATCTACTATTTGATCGATTCGGGAGAGTGGAAAGTTATCCTTAGGGCATGCTTTATTTAAGTAGGTAAAGTCAATGCACACCCTCCAAGCTCTATTGCTCTTCTTTACTAGGACGGGGTTGGCTACCCATCGGAAATATAGTGACCCCTTAATGAAACCACACTTGAGCAACTTGTCAACTTCCTTGGAAAGAGCTTCGTATCTTTTTGGATTGAAGGAGCGCTGGGATTATTGTCTTGTTTGATGTCCGGGCTTGTGTTCAGCCTGTGACAAGCGACCTTGGAGTCTATTCTTTCCATATCCGCATGTTCCCATGCAAAGACGTCAAGGTTATCCATCAGAAAGGCCATGAGTTGAGATTTTATTAGTTCACTGAGTTTTTTCTCGATGTGCAGGACTTTCTCAGGATGGTTGAGGTCAATCGGAATCAGCTCCAGCTCTTCTACTGGCTCTGCCTTCTACTCGTGTTGGTCCGACCTTGGGTCAAGGTGTTTGAGTTCTTTGACTTGTTCTTCCTTCAATTCATTCTAGTCCGACCTTAAGTCTGGACATCCGGGCTCTTTGTTAAGCATGTCTACTCCTACCCGGGGTAAGGTAATATTGCAGCTCCTGGCCACCATCTGACTTCCTCTGACTATTCCAACTCCATGTGGAGTGGAGAATTTCATAGCATAGTGGTAGATGGACGCGGCTGCTTTAAGTTCACACAATATCGGTCGTCCTAAGATGGCATTATAATTGGATGGGAGGTTTACAATCACAAAGTCTACGATTATCCTTTTTGGCATGGAGGTAGTCCGAGCTCTACCATAAGGATGACCTACCTTTTTGGATCTACGAAGTCCCCGGTGAACCCTTAGAGAGGCTTTAGGAATGGCCTGACGTGCCATTCTTCGATCTCTATTTGATTAAATATTCTCAAGTATAGAACATTCACGGAGCTCCGTCATCCACAAGTGTTCTATGAATATTGATTCCAAAGACCGACTTGGTAATGACGAGTACATATGAATGTACTTGTAATACGTGGGACGCGTCTTCTTCAGAGAAAGAGAACTTCTTCGCTTCTGGGCTAGCTATGGCGTTTGACAGTATTTGATAGCAAGTATGAGCTTCTCGAGAGAGTTTGTAGCGTTGTCTCCTCAATCCTTACAAGTGTTGACTTCCTTCCACTATCATACGAATTTTTACGTGGGGTTGTTCACCTCGGCCTTGCTGAGATGGAGATGGAGATGGAGATGGAGGATGGAGGTGGAGGTGGGAGTTCAGCCCAATCATATGGTGGAGGGAGCTCGGTTCCTCCCACTGGACGTGCTAGAGACTCTCTCAGATGACCTCGCCTAATGAGGCTTTCTATTTCGTGTGTCAAGTCTCGACAATCGTCGGTGTCATGCCCAATCAAGATGTCTGACGGGGTCGTTGCCATCATCATAGATGGTTAGTTGGGGCATCTTGAGCTTTTCTGGCGGTCATTTTGCCATGATGTCATCCGAGAATAGAGAGTGTCGGTCCGTTTTGTACTCATCTGTGATGTTCTTTTACCTAGATTTCAATTCGGCTAAACGTCGCTTCATCAACTCTAGCTCATCCGGGGTGTTTTATACACCCGATGCTGCTGCGGATGGGACTCATTCCTTCCTTCGCACTTTTCTCTTCACGCAGCGCAGGTGAGATCTGAGAGGGGCGATCTATACGGTCAAAGACGCTTGTCGATCGTTGCTAGGCAGCTTTCCTAGGGGGACTAGGGCCTGTCCGATGGATTTTTCTCACTGAATTCTAACTTTCTTTTCATACGACAATCTTTAAGTTGGTTACGTGCTGGTGACTCTAATCCGGAGTCGGAAATGTGTTTGGTGGTAGCTTGATTCTTCTCAAGCCGTTCAATGGCGTGAGTTGGGTACTCCAACTTTTGTAGGACTACATCCCTTTCAGGAACGTGTATTTGAGCTGAAGTTTCTCCTCGATGTCTTCGACGGAAGCCCTAGGGGAGATCAACATGTTGGCTCCCCGTTCTTCCGTGGCTGCGAGCCATTGAGTCATGACTACGGCTCATATTGAAGATATTTTTAGGGATAAAAGTGTTTAGGTATGATGATCAAGTGTTGATTTTTTTGGGGGTGAGTTTTTGGAATATGGAGAGCCTTTTTAGGGTAAAGCCATCCTTCTAGCACCAAACTGTTGATGTTGAAAAAGGGTAAGTACTGTTTCCAAGCCAACTTTGTGTTTAAGTATTGAGGTCGGATATGACCGAAGTGAGCAATAGATACGCGAATATGTAATAGAAATTATGATCTTTCTAAGTGTGCTTATTATTTCAGCAATTTATGTTCGACCTATTGGACATTTATGTCTCCTATTTATAGAAAGACATGAGATGATTACATGCATTTAATGTCAAGCTAGGCATTAAACGTTTACAAGACATTCTCTTTTGGGACATTTAATATGAAGTGACATATCCATTAATTATGACTGGCAGCTGATCTAACGTCTGACATGTGAGAAGACATGCCATACTAATGATGTGAGCTTAACTGGAAGACCTGGATATGAGGTCCTCCAACCTAAAGTAGGAACTGAGTGGGAATGAGGTTCGACCTAAAGCAAGAAACTCAGATGGAATGAGGTCCAACCTGAAGCAAGATATTCCATGGGAATGAGGTCCGGCCTGCAGTAAAACCCGGATGGAAAGTGGTCCGACCTGAAGTTAGACTTGAGAGGGGATAATCTCCAGACTGAAATTGCTAATTATTTGATGAAGAACTACTTAGTCCATGTGACCGATCAAATTGGATATCAACAATGTACTTTCTTAAAAACTATAAAAAGAAGATAAATTTTAAATTATTGATTTTAATGAATACGAAGAAATAACATATAGTAACACATATGTTACCAGTGTAAAAATTATTGATTGTAATGAAAATAATGAAGTAACATATACGTTACTCGTGTAAAAATGTTGTTTTCAAAAAAAAAAAAATTGAATTATGAATTGTAATGAAAATAATGTAATTTCCTAAAAACTATAAAAAGAAGATAAATTATAATTTTTTGATTTTAATGAAGATGAGGAAATAATATATAGTAACACATATGTTACCCGTGTAAATGGTGGTGCAGAGCTACGCAGTAGTGGGAGAAAATTGTGGTGGTTGTAACACAAGTGTTACTCTAATTTTAATTATAGTAACACATGTATTACTTTAATCAACCGAACGTAGTGAGGTTTTCCACTTCCACTCGCCCAATTTTCCATATACGTCTGTCTTGAGAATACAAAAAGACAAGCCATTGCTCCGAACAAATCTCAATCCTCCCAACAAATTCCAATCCTGAACCGATCCATCTCCTGGTAATCAACAATTCACATACAGAAAATCTAAATTCTACAACCACGTTCCAATATCCACGCTATTGAAATCCATAATACCCATAAAAAATCATCGTCTGTTCGCAACGATATATGGGCTGCAATTTTTTTTCATCCCTTTCAGTTTCTCTCTACACAATAATCATCCATTTTCTGCTCTCAAATCTGTTACATTTTTTGCAGTGAATGCTCAATTTCCATCAGGTTTGAATTTGATTATTTTTCCCATTTATTTTTTCAATCTGATTAATAGTTACAATTATGATTTTTTCCTTATTTCTCATTTGTAAAATACTAAGTCATTACTGTTTTTATATTTCCATGGTTATTCTGATCTTCTACCTCGCTAGAATGCGATATCTTTTTTTTTCCCCTCTTATGTTGAATTTTTCACTTCAACATATGTAAGTAGAATGAATTGGATTATTTAATTACTTAACTTAATAAGTTTAATTGGATTATTTAATTACTTAACTTAATAAGTTTAAGCTCTTGCTGGAATGGACTTTTTCATTTTATTTTTTATTTGTTGTATATAAATGTTGAATTTTTCAGTTTAAGCTCTCCACTACGATGGGCTCGTTTATTTTATTTTTTTATTTGTTGTATATAAATGTTGAATTTTTCTCTTCAATATATATATATATATAGAATGAATTGGATCATTTAAGTACTTAAGTTAGTATTAGTGAATGGGAGGTATAAGTTTAAGTTGCTTCTCAAACATATTTAGATAGGATGAATTGGATCATTCAAGTACTTTATTTAGTATGACTGAATTGGATCATTTAGGTAGAATTAAGGGCTGCAAAATATTAATAGAATTAATCATTTAAGTACTTAAGTTAGTATTAATGGCAACTACATTAATCATTGCAAAAATATTAATAGAATTAATCATTTAAGTACTTAATTTTGCAGCCCTTAATTGGTGAAGTCTCTTTGTTGTAAATCTATAAAGTAAGATCCCAGAGACCTCATTTGAATGGTTTGACCAGTTAGTAGGAAACTGGAAATGATAGCTGGATAATGTCCCTTAATTGGTGAAGTCTCTTTGTTGTAAATCTATGAAGTAAGATCCCAGGGACCTCATTTGAATGGTTTGACCAGTTAGAAGGAAATTGGAAATGATAGCTGAATAATGTGAATGCACTCAAACATTATTTTTGTTCCACTTATAATTTCGTTAAGTGTATATACATACACTGATCTCTTTATTTTGAGCATGAAATTCCTTAAACCTCCACTTTTTATCACAAAAGGACATATGAATTATGGAAATAATGAACTTATGGAGAGCTTTACCTTTGGAGATAATCCATGTGTTCCATATTTGTCATCCCAAAACATGGTTCCAATTCGATATACTTGTAGAATGCTCAACACCTAGTGAAAAGGAAAAAATTGAATAATAGAGTTTATTTTTATGAATTTGAATTTTTATTTATTAAAAGAAATATGTTTATTTTTATGTTTCAGCATGAGAGTCCGGGAAGTTCTGGGACCATTGTTCCGGGTAACAGTGGACGGCTACGGGTGCAACGCTATTTAACTATATTTAAAAATAATTTGTTGACAGGGACATTGCCAAAGAGTTCTTGCATTTATGAAATCTGACTGCTAAAATAACACATAGTCAGCAGGATATCAAGAATAAGTAACCAATTTTTCTTTTATCTCATTAATGGGATGGGTAGGAAGGGATTTGGATCATGTGATACTGTCTAATTTGGTTGTCAGCCCCTTTCCAAGTATTCATTATATGAATTCATTTTTGAAGTGATTTTAAATTTATTTGTTAAGACTTTATCATTCTTTCATTCTTCTTATTTATCCTTTCCATTTTCTTCTTTGCTAAGTCATCATATTATTCATCTATAGTAATTCTTAGAAACATGTTTGGGAGAGCTCTGTAATTAAGTAATTTATTTGATGTTGAATTAATGGGATTGTCTTACTAATCACTATTTTGTTATTCGTTTGTAGTTCAACTTTATGATTTTGATTTGTGATTGACGTTGAAACGTAACAATACAGTCGGATCCCACCACGCTAAGTGGTATATACTAATTTAAATTAGTGGTGGTGAAGCGGTAGCGATGTTAAGTGGTGATAACACTCGTGTTATCCTAATTTAAAATATGGTAACATATGTGTTACCACATTTGTAGTGGATGTGATTATAGTTGTGGATAGTGGTAGCAGATTTGAACTCGATTATAGTGGTGCTGGTATAAGACGAGTGGTAGTAGTGGTAGAAGACGATTGGTAATAATAACATATATATTACTTAGATAAAAATTATTGATTTTAATAAAATGATGAAGAATATATACGTTACTTGTGTAAAAATGTTGTTTTAAAAAAATTTGAAATATGAATTATAAAAAGAAGATAAATTATAAATTATTGATTTTAATGAAGACGAAGAAATAACCTATATTAACACATTATGAATTTTAAATGAAAATAATGTATTTTCTTAAAAACTATAAAAAGAAGATAAATTATAAATTATTGATTTTAATGAATACGAAGAAATAACATATAGTAAAACATATGTTACCAGTGTAAAAATTATTGATTTTAATGAAAATGATGATGTAACATATGCGTTACATATGCGTTACTCGTGTAAAAATATTGTAAAAAAAAATTAAATTATGAATTTTAAATGAAAATAATGTATTTTCTTAAAAATTATAAAAAGAAGATAAATTTTAAGCTATTAATTTTAATGAAGACGAGGAAATAACATATAATAACACATATGTTACCCGTGTAAATGGTGGTGCTAGAGCTACGCAATAGTGGAAGAAAATTGTAGTGGTTAAAACACAAGTATTACTCTAATTTTAATTATAGTAACACATTTATTACCTTAATTTAAATTAGTGGTAGTGAAGCGGTAGCAGTGTTAGTGGTGGTAACACTTGTTGTGGATAGTGGTAGTGGATTTGAACACGATTGTGGTTGTGGTCTTTGGTCGGTCTTGTAGTGGTGGTCTTTGGTCTTTGGTCTTTGGTCTTTGGTCTTTGGTGGTCTTTGGTATAATAAGAGTGGTAGTAGTGGTATAAGGCGAAATAATAACACATATATTATAAAATTATTGATTTTAATGAAAATAGTGAAATTATATGTTACTCGTGTAAAAATGATAAAAAAAATTGAAATATGATTTTAATGAAAATAATGTATTTTCTTAAAAACTATAAAAGAAGATAAATTATATTATTGATTTTAATGAAGACTGTATAGTAAAAATATGTTGTTTTGAAAAAAATATTAATTTTAAATTGAAAAAATTATAAAAGGATGAATTTTAAATGATGAAATAACATATATAGTAAGACATATGTTACACGTGTTGAAATCTGTTTTCAAATAAAAAAAATTGAAATTTTGATTTTAAATGAAAATAATATATTTTTAAAAAAAATTATAAAAAGAGAGAAATTGTAAAAATTTGATTTTAATGAAAAATGAGGAAATATTATATAGTAACATATATGTTACCCAAGTAAAAATGTTGTTTTTCAATAAAACATTAAAATATTAATTTAAAATAAAAATAATAAAATGAGTAAATTATAAAGTATTGATTTCAATAAAAATGATGAAGCAACGCATATGTTACATGTTTAAAAATATTATTTTTCAAATGAAAAAATTAAAATATTAATTTCAATAAAAAAATGTATTTTTAAACAATTATAAAAAAAATTGTAAAATATAATAATAATAATTATTATAATTGAAATAGTATAATAATATGATTTTTTTGATAAAAATAATATAATTTTAGATCATAAAAAACTGAAATATGGATTTTAAATGAAAATAATGTATTTTTTTTATTAAATTATAAAATATTGATTTTAATGAAATATATATTTTTTGAAGCAAACCATAAAAATGAGATATTTTTTTTAAAAAAGAAGAAGGTATTTTTTAACTTCTTTATAAAAATAGGACTCTTGTCAAGTTTACCTTTTTTTTAATAAAATAATTATTGCTAAAAGTTCTATTACAAGCCAAATAGACCATTAATCTTGTATAACTTTATAAGCTACTTATTGACATCGTATATAGGTCTTGATCTCCCATCCACTTATCCTACCCATTTATAATTTCAGCGCTGAGGTGGTATCACATAATTGGTAGGTCATTGTCCCATACTCATTATTTTTACCAATTATGTGATGTCACCTCAGTGTGAACATTATAAATGTGTAGAATAAGTGGGTAGTAGATCAATACCCTCATATATATATATATATCAGCATTTTTAAAATTTTTATTAAGAAAATTTCTTAGTGGCTCGTTATAACATTTCAATTTTTTTTTATATATTTTTATATTTAATTATACGAGATAAACGAATCAAATTGATGTCAAGTAGAATTTAAATTAAATTGACATTTAAAACGAAATCGAAATAGAAATATTTAATCCAATTCTAACATTCATTTTTGACTTATTATTTTGAACTCGTCATTTAATGATTTTTCAATCCAAAGTATGTGTTACGAAGTTTGCCATGAATACTTCGAAGCGTTGTCAAGAACTTACACCGACGAGTGAAGAAATATAACCTGAAAATAATTTGAAAGAGGTTATGCCAAAACAGAAATTAAAAGTAAAAAATCAGATTATTAAATCTATTTCTAGCTGCCATATTTGACTTGTTATTTTGAATTTGTCTTTTAACAGTTTTTTAATTTGAAAATACGTTACTAAGTTTGTCGTGAATACTTTCAACTGGTACCAAGAACCTACTTCAACGAGTGAAGAAATATAACAAAAATATAAACCGAAAGATGTGATTTCACGTCAATTAAAAGATAAAAATTTAATTATTATATATATTCTAACAGCAATCTTTAGCTTGTTATTTTGAATTTTTCGTTTAACAGTTTTCAATCAAAAAAATGCTTTGCGAAGATTTCCGTTAATACTTCGAAACGGATCAAGAACCCGACGAGTGAAGAACATAGTTAAAAAATAAGTCAAAAGAAGTGACATTAAAATGAGAACTAAAAGATAAAAAATAAGATTATTATATTCATTTCAAACAGTCATCTTTAGCTCATTTTTTTTGAACTAACTATTTGACCTTTTTTCATATTTTTTAGTACATTTTAATAAAAAGTTGATGAAATGTAAGTGATTGAAAAATTAATAAGAGTTGAGAATTCCATAAAATAAAATATATAGTTAAAACTAATTGTTGATTTTTACTCACACTTTTTTAACATATTAAAATCTGAACCAAATAAAGCAATATGGCTAATATTGATTTTGTCATGACTTTGTAGTCCCTACAATATAATAAATGACTACTTCCAATTGCCCACTATGAACAGTGAAATAGCACACAAATTCGCCACTCGCTCAACTCAATTGACATCGTATGGCAAATCACGGACCGACACAAAGTCATTCTCGTGATACGTCATCGCTTTGGGCGGTGGTTTCATGGGCGGGGTTAATCTGTGGTTTGATGCACACTGTAGATCAAATGTATTCACTTCCCGAAGCTCCTGTTGCTGCGAAGGTAAAAATCCTCATATTTTGCTTGTACACGGTCTTCGAATCTCCACCTTCAAAATCAAACAGTTGAAAATCAAAGATCTCTATCCTCTTTGGCTTTCGCAAAGAGTGAACATGATTTTCGGTTGGTGGTGATTCTCGTCTTCGCGATGTGAACTTTTCTATTTTCCTTGATTTTTCGTGTAGTTACGCTTTAACGCGGTTTTCGCGCGACTAGATTTCGTCAAAATGAATAGTTATTCACTGTGGGCTTTTCGGTGGTGTCAAGTTTGGTGTTGCAGAAGCATTCTGTTAGCGATAATGCATTCAGTAGCAGTTGGTTTGGGTTAGCCCTAATTCAGCCCCAATAGTTGCTTTTGTGGTTTTGCCCTAATTCTACGCCGCCTACAAATTTGCATATTATGTAAAAATTATTTTTCCTATGTGTTATTTTTTCCCTGTGTTTTAAGTAATAGATAATCTGGGTTTGTTTTTGTGTATTTATTTTGGAAATTTACGTACACTTTTAAATGTGATAGTAGTTTTTTTGCGGCCTTCATTGGCTATTATATGTGTAGATTATGGCATTTTTGTTTAAATTTTTTTTCCAGTTGAAGTTATTGATGACCGTTTATTGTGTACAGAAATGGCGAAAAGAATGTTGGGAAATGTAGGAGATCAGACATTACCTCCATGTAAGAGGGTGGGACAGCAATATGGTATGGTTTTGTATTTTACTCTGTGTTCCATCGATTGAATACCTTTAATATTGTTTAGTTTTAATACAGAAGTATGAATCTTCAGATTTATGTTTCATCTTTTTCTATTTTGTTAGGTATTTGTAGTGTATCGGTTCAGACTGAGCATTGTGTCAATGAAGAAGGTGATATGTTCAATATTAAAGTAATTTGTTTTTTGTTAATTTATGTCTGTATATTTTTAATATATATCGAAGTTTTTTGGTTTTGTAATAGATAGCAAAAGTAAGTATGTGCGTTAAATTTATTTTACTTTCGCATTACATCTAACTATATATATGTGATTTTGAAATAGGAAGTGGTGATTCTCCAAACCTAATTGATGTGGAAATAATGGATGGTTGTCCTGGTAATCACTCAAAATTCATTTAGTTATGTTTATACATATATATATAATTTAAAGTATTTGTCCTCCCATTTTTTTTTTTACTCAACAAAATTTATATGGTTTGTGATAGGTGGTCGTCTACTGTTGGACATACCAGTGGTAATCAATTGTGGTTTAGGTGATCATCTTCCTCCTATAATAAACAACAAAAATCAAACAATGATTGGTGATGCACATATACTTGTAGCTTCAGTTCCATGTCAACCATATGTATTACCTTCTGTGCCAAGTATTTATTGCGGTGCATTTAAGTTTCATTCTGAAACTAAAGGATTTTGCTGTTCTGATGGTACTATTAGATTACAAACAAATGATATTCCAGAAGCATTGTTTGACCTTTATACATCCGATAGTCAAAAAAGCAAACACTTTAGGCAATATATTAGAGCATACAACACAAATTTCTGCTTCACATCATTTGGTGTCAAATATGGAAAAACTGAGTCTTTATTTACTAAAGGTATCTACACTTTTCGAGTCCAAGGTGAAATATATCATTGTATAAACGAATTGATTCCTATAGATCACAGGCCATCGTACTTGCAATTATATTTTTACGATACAGAAAATGAAATTACAAATCGCTTACAAATTGGTAATAATTTGGATTCTTGCATTTTGCAGACATTCATTGGTGTGTTAGATGTAAATCCATATGCAAGATTTTTTAGAACATTTAGTGGGATAAAAGATTTAGCATATCATGCATTTAAAATTAAATGTGATCGAAGTTTAGATCAAAGAGTATGTAACACTCCAACTGTATCCCAAGTCGCAGCTATATGGGTTGATGATGATCCATCAGCTAATATTGGTCTGCGGGATATTGTTGTGTATGGTCACTCTGGTCAAAGGCATAAAATACATTATTATTATGGTTGTTATGATCCACTTCAATACCCCCTGATTTTTCCATATGGAGAGAATGGTTGGAGTGAAGGAATTGAAAGAATAAATCCTAACTCTACAATCCCACGATATAATTTGAACAAAGGTTTACCTAATGTGTCAATTGTTTCCTCAGCAAATGACTTATTAAATTTTGAGCATGATGGTGCGTTCAACTTATCATTCCTTGTTGTAATAGTATTGTACGAAATGTATAATTTATTCATTTGCCTAATATTGTGTTTTTTTTTTTACCAGTTTTAAAAAGGAGAAATAATCGGCAAGTTTCATGTCGTGAATATTACTGCTATCTATTACAGATAAGACCAGGTAGATTTATCTTGTTACATTGTGGGCGATTATTCCAACAATTTGTTGTTGATATTTATGTTAAAATTGAAACCTCTAGATTAGATTATTTTAGGAAAAATCAAAAGGAAATACGTGCTGAGTTGTATCAAGGTGTTATCGATAGTGTGATTATGGGGCAAACAATGGGGTGTAATATTGGTAAACGCATTGTATTGCCGCCTTCGTTCATAGATGGCCCTAGAGATATGACTAAAAGATATAAAAATGCAATGGCTTTAGTACATAGATATGGCAAACCTGATATTTTTCTTACGATGACTTGTAATGCTAATTGGCCTGAGCTTAAAGAGCATTTGAAATATTGTGATGATGTCCAAAATCGCCCTGATCTTGTTGCTCGCATTTTTAGGGCAAAAGTTGAAGAACTAAAATTGACTTGTTGAAAAATAATTTATTTGGTCCTGTTGTTGCGTATGTGTATGTGATTGAATTTCAAAAAAGAGGTCTCCCGCATGTCCATTTCCTTTTAATCTTGAAGCGATGTTTTAAAATCACAGATCCACAACAAATTGATACTATTGTTTCAGCAGAATTGCCTATAAAAGTGCAAATGAATACTTGTATTCTGTTGTTGTCAAACATATGATGCATGGTCCCTGTGGTGAGTTAAATCCACAAAATGTGTGTATGCAAAGTTCTAAAAAATGTCGTAGCAATTACCCAAAGAGTTTTTGTGAAACAACATCTCTTGATGCAAATTTATATCCTCAATACAAAAGAAGTCAAACTAATAACTTTGTTAAAGTTAGAGGTCATTATTTAGATAATAGGTGGGTTATTCCATATAACCCATATTTGTTGTGTAAATATAATTGCCACATCAATGTTGAGATATGTTCATCCATCAAAGCTGTAAAATATTTGTATAAATATATTTATAAAGGTCATGATAGAGTTCATTTTTCTCTAAATAATGAACAAATGAATGGAGGTGTTGATGAAATAAAAAACTTTCAATCAGCTAGATGGATATCGCCTCCAGAAGCTGTATGGAGAATATTTGCTTTCCCTTTATTTGATATACATCCTGCTGTTCTTCCTTTGTTTTTGCATTGCGAAAATAGACAGACTGTTACCTACAATGACAATAGCAATTTATTTGGTATAGTAGATAATGACTATATTCGCAGAACAATGTTAACATAATTCTTTTTTCTTAACATAACAGATAGTTTTGCTAACCAATTTTTGTACAAGGATATTCCAGAACATTATGTTTGGAATCCAAATGGTCGTTTTTGGAGCCGAAGAAAGAGGGGCATTGTTATTGGAAGAATTGTTAATGCAAATCCTTCAGAAGGTGAAAGGTATTATTTAAGGTTACTATTAAATCATATAGTTGGACCTAAATCTTTTGTTGATTTGAGATGTATTGATGGCACAATAGTTTCTTCTTTTCGTGAATCGGCATTATTGAGAGGTTTGTTAGTTGGTGATGAAAACTATGAATTATGTATGAATGAAGCATGTTTATATGCAATGCCAAACTGTCTAAGAAGACTATTTGCAACCATATTAGGATTGTGTAGCCCTAATGATCCAAAATATTTATGGGATAAATTTCAACCCTTTATGATAGAAGATTTTTTGCAAAAGAACTTCAGTATCAAAGATTCATGTATAAAAGCATTGCAATCAATAGATACATTTTTGGAACCAATGTGCAAATCAGTAAGTGAATACAATCTTGAAACATTTCATGTAGGTATTTCTGATCAACAAATGTTAGACAATTTGTTTGAAGAAGAACTAAACATACACATATCAGATGAAGATATTTGTTGTGTGAATAAGTTAAATTATGAACAAAAAAAAGCGTATGACACAATTTTACAAAAAATTGATGAGAATAAAGGAGGCGCATTCTTGGTCGAGGGAGCAGGTGGAACTGGTAAGACATTCTTATATAGAGTTTTGCTTTCAACAATAAGATCAAAAAAAATTATTGCCTTGGCTACAGCTTCATCTGGCATAGCTGCTGGGCTTCTTTCTGGTGGACGAACAGCTCATGGTAGATTTAAAATACCGTTAGATCTATCTACACACTTGGTTTGTTCTATTAGTAAACAGTCAGCATTAGCAGAACTATGTCGAGCTGCTAAACTAATTGTTTGGGATGAAGCACCAATGATGGATGATAGAGCAATTGAGGCATTAGATACAATGTTACACGATATTACTGATACAGATATCGTCTTTGGTGGGAAAGTTGTTATTTTAGGTGGAGACTTTAGGCAAATTCTTCCAGTTGTTGAAAAGGGGAAAAAGGATGATATTCTCGCTGTAACTATTGTAAACTCATATATTTGGCCATTGATCGAAAAAGATTACGTTAGTACAAAACATGAGAGCTAAATTAGACCCTGAATTTTGTAGTTATTTATTACGGATAGGTGATGGAACCGAAATTGTTCATTCATGTGATATGATTTGTTTACCTCAATCAATATGTTTCAATCATGAAGATAGTACTTCCTCAATTGAGAGACTAATAGATTTAGTGTTCCCTAATCTAGAATTATACATTACTAATTTGTCCTCTGTAATTAATCGTGTCATTCTTACCCCAAAAAATTTAAATGTTGATGAACTAAACAATATTCTAATCCAACGTTTCCCTGGTGAGAGCCAAGTTTACTATAGCTATGATCAATCTTTGGATAAAATGGGTGAGTTTGTTGAGGTTGACATATTGAACACTTTAACTCCTAATGGAATTCCTCCACATAAATTAATACTAAAAGTTAATTGTCCTATCATATTACTTCGGAACATAAATCCAACAGAAGGCTTATGCAACGGGACAAGATTAATATGTAAAAAATTTGATAAAAATATAATTGACGCAGAAGTAGCAACTGGAGAATACAAAGGAAAACGAGTATTTTTACCTAGAATTCCGTTTCTTCCACTAGAAAATGAAAAAAAATTCTTCCCATTTAAAAGAACTCAATTTCCTGTTAGACCTTGTTTTGCAATGACCATTAACAAATCTCAAGGGCAAACTTTAGACTTTGTTGGATTGTATCTTCCAGAGCCTGTGTTTTCTCATGGACAGCTATATGTTGCTTTGTCAAGAGCAAAAACATCACAAAATATCAAAGTTTGTTCATATCCAATAAACAAATACGATCATCACAAAAATTGCACGAAAAATATTGTTTATCGTGAGATATTTCATGCAATGAATAAAACTTTATAGACCAAAAACTTATGTTCACTTAGTTTTTCTTCTTTCTACTTTACACGAATACAAGGTAACCATGAAGGGACTCCCTTAAATTATGCTAAAAAATAGGACTTCATTATGTAGTAATGTTTCTCACACTATAGAGTTATTTTGTTACTCTTGCTATTATTTTACACAACTCTTACTATTATTTTACTTAATGATTTCATATTTTTTTCAAACACTTTAGTCAAACTGTTACCTGCCATATTTTGATCACTATAATATGTGGAAAGTAATTTAGTAATTTCATTGTTATATATATCTACATTTTAAAATAAATTCTTCAAAGGATTTTTGTAAAATCATTTTCCTTGTACTCTTGCAGAAGTCGTTGTTCGATAAAGAAAGTGGGTTTGGACTCTTATAGATTTCCATTGCATGACCTAGGGTATTGCCAGGTATATATATATATATATATAGGAACATGAAGTATAGGAATTAATTTGAAGTTTTATTTTAAATTTTTTTTTGTCGTATTTTAGGAAGAAAATTATACGCTTGCATAAACAAAGAAGGAGTTAAGTACTATAATGATCCCATAGACTTCCTCTTGGTTGAAGGTTACCAATTTTCCAATGGGATGTTTCCCAATGTTTGGAAGATGGGTGTGGTTGCTTCTTAAGCTCTCCAATTGTGTAAGTAACTTGATCTTTCGATTTTTTTTTTAGTTATCAAGTCAAACTCTTTGCAACCATTTTGCGTAAAATTACAAGAAAGATTTTTTTGAGTTTTCTGAGCATTTTTTGGGTGGGAATTCATTCATAGGGTGAAAAATTGGATCACACTGAATGAACCATGGACCTTTACTTATCGAGGGGGATTGGGCATGTTATCGCATGCAATTCATCCTTATTTACAATGGAATTCTCAAGAGATCTCAAAAGACAAATAATCTACAGATTTAAATTTTAATTGTTGCAATCATTAACAATTTTGCTCTTTATTTAGCTAAATTGTACATTATTCATGTGAAAAATAATTTTTTACCTGTAGCTTCTTCTTCTTAATGATCTTAGAGGACATGTTAAGTGTAATAGAGGGCTAGATTAAAGTTTCAATAGTTGATACTTGCAGAGTGTGGTGCCCTATGGAAAGTAACTTCTCTCCTTAGTAGTGCCTAACTTATTATTTTTCAGAAGCAGACATTGACCTAGCAAACTGGGACTCGTCCAAATTAAGAGAAAGCTTCATCGTGATATAGATGCACACGTTGCAACGAAGTTAGCACAACCATGCTGGCTTTGTTACTCATTCATAATCAGTTACAGATGTACACAAATTGGTTTCTCAATTATTTCATATCATGTCAGCTATATGAATTTAAATATTCAAATAATTGACTAATTTGCTTACACCTTGTCCTGCAATATCTTCAACACATATATATAAAATAGGATTACCAACGTGCTATATAGAGCAACATTTTTTTTTTCTAATTGCTGTAATTATAGCAAGCTGACAAGTGTGAAACTATTAGCTTCAGACCATAGGACAATGTTCTGCACACTCTTTAGCACTGACACAAGTAAAGTTTACCACATTTCCTATCACTGTACACATCAGATCACAGACTTACATAATGTAACCATACCAAACACCATGCTGTTAATTACTTTATTCTAAAACAAACAACACTCAATTGTTTGCTATATATAACACTTATATACACGAGAGCCCAGTTCACAATTGCAGAAAACACACTAACATCATCAGACAGATAATTTCCAGCAAGGTACGTTTCACTTGAAAAATAGCATTTCTTCATGTCTTCAATTCTTCAATTTTTAGATTTATATTATAAGATAAAAGATTATGATATATAAGATGTATTGTTTCAATTTACATTCAATTTATAAGTATTATTATTACTTTTTATTCATCCATTGATTTATCACCACACCAAAAAATATTCATCCTTATCCATTTACTACAGATACACAACAGTGCAGCTCTGTTCAATTTGCTCATCACATTTACACTTCTTGCATACTTTAAATTTATTATGATACTTAGATCATTTATTCTTCTATTTTGTTTACAGGTACAAAATCTAATATGCCACGTGTCTTGAAACTCATACCAGAAATACTACCTTATGATTATGGGTGGACATGTAAAGTGCTGATTCTAGAAAAATCACCCCCTAGGACATCTGAGACCAAGGTTAAATTCCAGAACATACTGCTTGTAGATATAGAGGTATGCAAGTTCACTTTTATCTTATATATATATATTTTTCCTCGAGGACAAAATTTCCATTAACAAATTTTATATTTTGTTTTCTTTATTAATCACGGTAAACAATACCATTTTTTTATTTATAATTTTAGGGCAATGAAGTTCACTCCACAATTTATGAAAACAACATCTCTGCATTTCAAGATCTGCTAAATGTTGGGAAAACATATCTGATCTCTAATGCTACTGTGAAGCCCACAAGACCCGATTTCCAAAATGCTTTTGGTAAAATTCAATGGACTATCACAGGAAAGACTAGAATAGAACTCATTGATGAAAACAATAGTGCAAAGATGAAGTGTAAATATAACTTCACTCCTTTCCATAAACTAGAGTCTTTCATGGATGCAAACATTGATATAGGTATAAACCAAAACTTTCCTCTTCTGAGTACCAACCGTGTAGTCAAATATATTTGTGCATTTTTCGTTCATTGCTCTATTTTTTTTACAGATATTATTGGAATCGTCCTTGACATTAAATCAAAACGTTTCATCCGCACAAGAAAAGGAAAGGAATGTTTTGTACAAGACTTAATCCTGATCAATGAAAGGTTTTTGCATTAACCTATTATTACATTTCATTTATGCCACTTATTATTATATTATATAAAATATAAAGTTCATTATGCATACACAAATGCACACATATGTTCCACATATTTTCAATAACTTTGCTTCTTATAAGTTTACCAGGTTTGAAACTGTCTTCATGACAATGTGGGATACTTTTGTTGACAAAGAATGTATATACATACATTCCAAAATTACAAAGAGGCCAATCATCATTGGGAAACATGTTCGTGTTTCATCTTATCATGGTATTTTCTACCCATTGAAATTATGCATGATAAATTTAACACATGTCTAATTCCCAACAATGTTGCTTCTAATGTTAAATTTTAAATTTTTACCATAGGACTCTCAATCAACAGCAAAGCAAACAGCTGCTTTACATTTGATGGACCATTTGATGAATATTACTCTCTAAAGACATGGTATGGTTTATAACTATCTTTTTTCATATATGCAATGTTTATATTAGTATTAACTTACCTTTTCATTTATCTATGTATTTATTTATCATCCCAAAATTTCCTTCCATAAACCATCAGATAGTTGTACATTCTGTGAAACTTGTGCAAATTATAGAATTGTAGTAAATGGCACATGGTTAACTTAATTACCTTTCACACATTAAATAATATCAACCATAATTTCCTTCACTTGGAAATATTAAACATATTTTCAGATTGCTCTTCAATAAAATCATCAGTGTAAAACTACTGAACTCCAATATCCTTCAGCCTCCAGTCCCTATTTGTACACTAAACAACACAATAAGGTTTTAGAATTTCGTTAATTATATGTAACATACATTGACAATACTAGGGTGGCTCAAAATGAGGAGAAACTATCACAAATGGTAACAGCACAACTCTATGCAACACTATCACCATCAAAGGCAGCTGTCCCACATGATGATAGGATCACATCCATCAAAGATATACAGGGACTTCTTCCTGTGGTATGAAAATCATACTTTTCGAATTCCCATATTGTTCCAGAGCTTCCATATTCGTACATAAAATTCATTTCATTAAAGTTTACATTTTCCCTATATTGAACAGCAAACTTTCTTCTGGGTTAAAGCTACAACAACAGTTACAAAGAATAGGGAACCATTCTGGTACATAGCATGCCAAAACTGTAACCGACAATCAAACGGTGATTATGGTGAGACATATTTCTGTCTGTTTTGCAAATCTCCTCAGGCACGTGCAATCCCAAGGTATTCACACTTCTTTATGTAATTCATACAACATTTGTGCTCATCTATAAACATAAATACATGTATCAAATCCTTTAACTCAATCATTATGCATACATATAGGGCTCGAGCTTCTATCAAGCTGCAAGATGATACAGGAATGCTGCTTGCTAGCATAATTGGCAGCCCAGCCGAACTTTTTCTAGCATATTCAGCAAATCAATTGATGGAGGTATTAACTCAAACACCCTCACTAATAACTCTCTATCAAATTATTACATATTTTGCTGCTGATTCTTACTTTCCTTGTAGTGTGTTGATAATCGTGACAAGGTTAGAATGTCAATAAACACAGACCAACTCTTTTACCTGAAGGCTGCACCAAAGAATTTAGAGTCATCTACTTACACCTATGAGATCATTCTCATGATGGAAGACAATGTCGATCATATAGAGCCAATGTGCACGCACAAAACAATGGAACACATATAGCATGATGGTATCAAGAAAACTGGAACTTCTATTCACCAAGACCGTATGCAAAAGGAAATACTCGGCGAATCGTCAAACAACAATTCAAGTGTGCAAGTGAAACGGAAGCTTGCCGATGCCAGCAAGAATCAAAGTACAAAGAAGAGAGCAAATCAGCCCAGCATATCACAAATTGAAGGTAAAGTTAGTCAAATGAACATGGAGGATATTGCAGTCACCCAAAACGACAACTTATCAACCGACACTGCAAACGAAAGATATGAATCTGATGAAACACCTCATGACAGCGACTACGCAAGTTTTTAGTGAAGCTCCAACATCTACCAGCTCAAGAAACACCACTCATCCAGACAGCCTTTTTTTGATGCTCCTCCTCTGTAATTAGTTCACATAGGGTTTTCTTGAACTTTTGCTATTTTGATGATTAGAATAGTTACAACTCCAAACTCATTTCTAAGTGAAAAACAGCGTATGGTTTGGAATATTAACTGTTCTCATATGTACAAATTTTAGTGCTTCAAGTCTACCCCTGTGAACATAAGACTTTTTGTGAATATGAATAAAACTGTTGTTCTGGTGTTCTTATATCATTGCTTCCATTACAGTACTCATTTTTCCTTCAGTATGCATACACTATATCTAATTAATATTGTCTTTGTTAATTGTTCAATTAGAATTAATAATGAATAGGTTTATCATTTTTTTTTCTTTATACCAATGTTTAGAGTTATACATTTTTTGATACATGGCAGCAGTTTCTGACGCATGGGGAATTCAATTGCACACAGTATGCCTTTTGCAAACAATAATCCATATTAATAGAAGAGCCCTCATAATTATAATTCATAACATATTATGGACCATTAGTTATTTAAATCTTTCAACTAACTCCATCCACAAACGGGATCAGCACACACTCCAAAAAGAAGTTCAAATCAAAACTATCTTCCCCACTTGAAAAATTTCAATTCTATGTGAACAATTTATTAACCCTATAAATATTCAACAAATTCTTACCAACATAACATTGACAACTCGGAACCATGTTACGTATTAACTCATCCTCAACAGCATTAACATACGCCATTTGTGAGTCATCTGCGTTTTTCATAGCCTTAATGCTGGTCTCATTTTGATAACAATCAAGCAATGGAGAATGGTATAACATAATGAGACAAACACTTCAATTAAGAAGAACAATTTACATAAACTGGCTTCACTCTTATTCAAATACCACAGCACAGAACTACAACACATACACATAAGTTTATGCCAGACAAAACGTTCAACGATGACTAACGTCAACATTCCCACACATTCACAAACAAACATAGCCCATTGATACCACAACACAAACACAACACAGACACATAACATATAATATCATATGCACATGATATTATCAAACTGCGTCTCACAACACCAAACACATATTTGACTAATTTATATAATAAAACATTTCAAACAACAGCTTTCTTCATCTTCGGCTTCGGCATTGTGACAATATAATTTCCCATCAGTTCACGACGAATATCCTTGGGATCAACATCCGGGAATGCAGATATCTGGGTTTTGAAATCGCAGCTATTCTAGCCATCTCCTCAATAGATATATTTCGAATGTGGGGCATTTGAAATAGCTCACAGCCAAACACACTCTCAACTTCATCCTCTATTTCCTTCTGTGAAACCCAACACTGCTGCATATAAACAAATGGATCACCAAGGATATCGACAAGAACTTCCTTCATATCCGAGCCCTTTTTGCACACCATGGATACCGTCTTCCTCCATTCTTGCATTATAAGCATTCAGCAGATTGGACGACACTGTGACAAAAGATTCTTCAAGTGAGGAGCAGGGATTCTGTATACGAATCACCATCTTCTTATCCCGGCTAGCACCAATTCTTATTCTTGGCTTCCCACCGGCCATCAACACACCTCCGCCCTCTCCAGAATCCAAGACAACGGCAAACAAGTTCGGCGCCACTGTCCGCAACACCAAAGTTCCATCGCCACCAGGAATTGTCAAAGAAGAAAACAGAGCCTCGTACTCCACAGCCCGCGCCATCATCAGCTCATATACATACAAAAAACAGTTCAGGTCACACAAAGAAATCAACATCCATAACAATATATATACACAAGGGAAAACCATTACCGTCAACTGCTTCGCCACTGTTGATACAATTTTCCAGGCATCGCTTTTCATCTACACGTAACACAACGTCCCACACGCAATGTTCTGCGCATCACCCATTTGTGCACACAATCCAAGCAAATCTAACAAAATCCATGGAAATACAGAAAAGATTCCTTCGCGTGAACAGTAGATCTGCGAAGATTCTCGGGAAGAAACGCTTTATAGTCAGCCTTTTGCCCAAACCATTAATATAGACATTTTGGGTCAATTTCTAATTTTCTATTATACTTTCATATAAACCACACTAGAAGCCCCAACATTTTGGTCTTTCTTTCAAATTAGTATATACATTTATACAGTGAAATGAGGTTATTTGTATAAACATAAATTACACATAACATAATAGATAATTACAACATAAAAATCACAAATATAAACTTCTCCCCATATTACAAATCCTCAACTACTTTGTAATATAGATTATGATCAAATATTATATTTTACATTTACTTAATAATTATACACAAATTATCATCATTTTAAACATAAACATATTTCATACTTTTTATACTTCTATTTTAAATCATATTCACTATTTTCCACAAAACATAAATTAATGATATATAATATGATTATTAATAACTAAACTGAAACTAAACGTCATTTTTTTCAATTATTACTTCTACAAATAAAATATTACAATTTAGTTATTTTTCATTTTCCTACCATTTTTGAAAATATTTTCTTCCCTCAAACAAAATTTGCGCGCAAAGCGCGCAGCTCATACTAGTAACATATAAGCTGCTTGTCATCACTTAACACCTATCTTATCATGACAAGTGTCTCCTTTCTGTTGCGACCTCCTAAGTCCGCCAAGTGTCACTTATGGGTTAATTTCACTGACGATCAATAAAATTTCAGCAAAATTATAAAACGGTCATTACATTTACAAAGTTTCAGTACCGATCACTGAAGTATACTAACATGTTCACTGACAGTCACTCTATTAAATTTCAAGTGTCAATTGATGACGTGTCATCGTTAAGTGTTCACGAGGCACACAATTGATCGATTTTGACAAAAAAAGATGTCACGTGGACTTAATTTATTAATAACAATAAATGCAGACAATAAAGCATGCACCTACAACATGAGAATTAGGTATTTAGGATGGGTTAATTGAGTATTTTAGCAATTGCTAGGAAATTATGGTTTTAGAAAGAATTTGGGGGTGAGAATCGGGTTTGAAAGAATGGGAAATTGTGGATCCTAAATTCATGTCTAGAAATTGCAGCTAAGTCATCATGTTTTATGTGGATTTAGGTCCTCATGTTTTATGTGGATTCTTTGTGGTCTTGATTTATTGCTATTAGTACATTAAATATATGTGGCGTCAATTTTTGTAAAATGTCGATCGATTGTGTGCCAAGTGGAGACTTAACGGTAACACGCCATCAATTCACGTTGAAAATTTAACGAAGTGACCATCGGTGAACACATTAGTATACTTCAATAATCGACACTAAAACTTTGTAACTTCAATAGTCATTTTGTAATTTTGTTAAAACTTTAGTGACCACCAATAAAATTAACCCGCCTCTTATTTAATGGCCAAAATGTAGCTATTCTGGCCGTGCACTAATTCTAGTCCGTACACTTGGTTTGGAATTTGCACTTAGGCTCCCATGACTTCTGTTAATTTATTATTTCAGCCACATTAAAATTATTGTTTGCAATTTAAATCCTAAATGCTGTTAAAAGTTAAGAGACTTAAATTCTAAGTTGCTACGACTAAATATCAACTTCCTATAACTTATAATTTCGTGATTATATGAGGTTTAATAAATAACCTAATTAAAGATCATTCTACAAAATTAAGCAGGTCAAAATTACCAGGTTGTTACAATATTAATTGTATTGATATACAAGATAAATGTTTTATTAAAATTAATATATATATTCATCAACAAGAAGACATGTTCGATTCCCCGTGTAGTCTTGCACATAGTATGAGATATCTAGCGCTGCAGCCTTCAGCTTATTAGATTTTATCTTAGAGTCGTATTGAGTTGACATCATTTGAACTAAGATACCGCTTCTTTGTCTAGCAAGTTCATATATCATTTTGCATATTCTATGGTACGTGAAAACATATTGATTAGAAACTTGTGATCTTGAAACAAAAAGAATTAAAAGTTGCTTCTCGCTGAGATTTAAGGCAGATTTTTGACAAAGCAATAGTATGTATAATATAGTTATCAGACTGGAACGGCCGATTCGACCTGAAAAGTAACGAACTATTCATGTCATCTAAGCAAATATGATCATATATTCCTTTATTCTTCCACAAAAAAATCTGCAAGCACAAATTATCGCAAGTTTTAGGCTATTAACCGAAATGTTGGTGCTCAAGCCAAGGCCAAAATCCAGTTTGATCATCCATGCCAACACACAACAAATTGCAGAAGCTTTCATCTTTAACAGTTTGGTCCATTTTCTGGCCCTGAATTTCTTGACTTGATGAATTGTTGAAGAGCTGGGCTAACCCAGTGGGCCTCATTGAAGATGGAAAGATGGGCCTGTTGCTTGTTGGATTTGTAGATAATGGGCTATCAATTGCTGGAGTTCTTGATATGTCCATTTTGAAATCAGAGCTGTTTTCACTTCTATTACTGCAAGAACCTTCTGTTTCTTTGTTGAGGTTTATGGATTCTGTGGGCTCCCTATTCTTCAGTGCTAATACCTACAACCATCAATTTGTTCATCAAATGGAATTGGACGAGTGTTTAATGTGGTATGAGAGTAGAAAATGTCAAAGTTAAAATGTAATGATCACGGACTTTTGTCTACAAGACTCCTCGCTTAGGAAATATTTCATACACCATTAGACATAGGGCTATTCAACCTAACTAAGTTTTTCTTAAGGGAGAGGTCAATGGTTCAAATAACTAATAAAGCGAAATAAATTCAGTTTGGGGTCCATTCCCAAGTGGTAAGAAGACGTAAAGTTCAAATTCAAGCACGAAATAAATTTCTTCGTAAGAGAAAGTCCATGATTATTACATAAAATTTCACCCAGTGGTAAATTAATATTAGATTACCTGTGCTCGGAGTTTCTGGTTCTGTACTTGAAGAGTGTCATTTTCAGCTTTTACACCTTCAAATTGTTTCTTAAGAAGTTGATAATCTTTCTCCAATTGCTTAGTTTTCCACCTTGCCCGTCTGTTTTGAAACCATATAGCAACCTGTCTTGGTTGAAGCCCGAGGGCCCTAGCCAGCTGCAGTTTCCTCCCGGGCTCAAGCTTGTTGCCCGACTCGAAGCTCTTCTCAAGTGTCTTCACTTGCTCCATGTTAAGCCTTCTCTTCTTCTCTCCCAATTGTGAGCCATCATCAGACAAATCATCATCCGGCCCGTGAGCCTCCTCGCAAACATTATCAAAACCCGAAAATGAAATGGATTGTCTCTTGATCCCTGGTAGAGATGGAACACCTGCGTCAACATAATATCAAAGACTAAAGATTCGTGTGACCAATATGTGTAGTGTGCGTATATGATGAGAGCCTAAAAGGCTCAAATGAGCAATTCGATCCCTCTAAAACTCAAATAGTAGTCGGATTCTAAGATTGATATATTGAATCAGCCACTACATATGTTGTGGTGCACTCCACATCGCCTTATTAAGAAAACAATAATTATTGTACAAGGGCTTAAAACTACTCCTCACAACGAGATCAACTTTTTAAGATGACCCTTCAAGACTCAACACACACACACATAAATATATAGGGAGAGATAACCATAAGTGGAGGGTTGATGATGATCATCATCATGAGAAGTTTGTAGCATGAAATTGGAGGCAAAGAAGTCCATCTCAATGCAACTCATGACCTTAGAATACTTGTGCTGCCTGTTTGAGTGAATGAGATGCTGATCCAACAGTCATTTTTAGAGAGAGAGAGAGAGAGAGAAGATTGTATTCATTGTTCTGATGGATAGCTTATATACCTTATCAGCTTCAATAAATGCTTTTCCTTTTCTATAATGTTCTTTTATTTTGTGTGTGTGTGTGTGTGTGTGTGTGTGTGTGTGTGTGAGAGAGAGAGAGAGAGAGAGAGGGAGTATTTTTTCATTGTAAGAAATTTTAGGGTGTTTTATGCAATTTTATATTTACACGCATAGATAAAATAAGAAGAATGGGCAAAAAAATCCATTTTTTGTAAAAAAAAATATACCGAACAAACCATTTATTTATTTTTCGGTTCTCGAGATTGAAATAATATTAAGCTTGTAAGTGAGCTTAAATTATATTTCTTTAGTCTCATAAAGATATTATTATTTTTTTATTTATCTGTCTCAAAAATTGTAGTCCATTTTTATTGTTGATAATATAGTTAATTTATTAGTTTTTTAATTTGTTCTTATTTAATGTGCCTTTTTATCAACAAATATAAACTAACGTTATATTAATATAGGAGTATATTAAAAAAACCGTAAGTAACATTTATTGTTCCAATTATAATAATTAAATTTTTTTAATCTGTGTGAAAATATAAGTAAGTCTATCTTAAAAGGATGAAGTGAGTAATTTAAGTCGATCAAACATACATTTTATCTACATATTTCATATGACCCACAATTTACTATGCATGTATTATCTACACATTCGATAAAAACTTATAAATATTTAAAAACTAATTTCAAAGATTATTAAAACATGTGCTTAGATTAGAGCAAACCGATAAGATTCTCCTTTTTACGTCCCCTCGGTCTTACCATGCAACGACACGAAAGCGAAACAGTAAGAGTTTGTTTGGTATCTATTTTTTGTTAAAAATGATTTTTTTTGAAATATTTTTTTTATTTTTCAAAGCAAATATGGTGAACGACTAAATTGTCCTTTATCAAAATTGTTACATATTTCAAATGAAGGACACTTTGATCATTTCAATGCATTCGCTTTCAAAAGCTCAAAAATACTACTGAAAAAATGATTTTTAAGAAAAATAGATACCAAACAACCTCTAAAAAGAGATATGGGGTTTCTCACGCTTTTGGCATCACAAACTCTCAATGGGAGACTCACGGGACAGGCTGTTAGCTCAATAAAGGAGAGTAAACTGTCCGTATTGTATGGTTTAAAAGAAGTGGGTGACTTGAAGGGAAATATTATTTATTGATTAAAAAAAAAATTATAATTTATAGCCTTAAATAAGTGGATTTTAATTTTTAATGAAGATATAGTTGTAATGTTCCTAGGATACCCACCTAGCTAGTGAGTGATTATTTAGAAAATGAGATTTAAAATGTGTTGTCCATGTTTGGGTTAAACTTTATAAGTCAAATTTATTTATATGTAAATTTTAGTTCCAACTATGTTTAATTGGTTCTCAAGAATTTATATTAAGAAGAAAGAAGAGATTAAACATAGTTTGAGAACCCTCCTTAATTATAAAGTTTTGTATGTCTCGCACATATCGAGTTATACTTTATACTAACAGAGTAACAGATTTTTCATTGTTGTTATGTAATTTGCACTAATATTATGTTTTTTATTAGCTTGCGAAAAAATTAGACGCATTCTCAGCATACTAAAATATTGTTGTATGTGAAAGTTTGGACAATAAATTTGGTTTATTCGAGATTTAAACGTCAATATCGAGTTCGTAAAAGTGACACAATGATCTATCAACATGTATGTATAGACACTATAACTTGATGTACAAATTTTCATCAACCATTATAATATTAAGACTTCTTGAAGAAAATAGAAGAATTGAGAGATGGGGATGGGTGTGATAGAGAGGGGCAGGCTTGCCACCTAAACCACCAACAGGTATCATGCACAAGGAAGAAGCCACCTTTCCCAATCCAATATTTTTATTCTTAAAAATATATAATAAAATATTATTTGGATTTTTTTCCCCCTTAGGAAGGGATGTATTTAAATGAAAAAAATGTCGATATCATTTTTTGTCAACAAAAAATTACATCTAATAGACTCGGATAGTTTGTCTATTTTGTAAATTTTTAAAGTATTTCTTTTTAAATAGTTTATGAGTTTAAATAATATGATTTAAAATGATATTAGAACGATAAGTATTTTGAGTTCAATTTTCAAAGTTATTTATTTAACAAAACTTATATGTGCACTGTACATAAATCTCTCGTCTCTAACAAAGTAAACTTCTAATATAATTGAATTTTGGCTATCTTTCTTGCTTCATGCATCCATTTTTCTATATATGCAATCATATTTACATATTGACATATTACAAAGGACATGATGCTTCGCATGCAAAACTAGAAAAAGTTGAAATTTACGTCAATCAACAAACTAAAGTTCCATATCTTTCTATTGTCATCTCCTTTTGGATCCCACTTCCTCTTTTTCCACGAGTATTCTTCTTAGCTTCAAATTCTTATTTTGATTCCTATAACATTAATAGGAAAATTATGGCGGGGTTCTCTAACCATTCACGTAGTGTGATTTTGAATCTCTAACTTTTAAAAATAAAATTCTAAGTTTTCAACTTATTTAAATATGTGAATTTGTGTCTCATGATAAGAATCGTCACGTGGATGTTAAAATCGCAAACAAAGTTTAGTTGAATTGAAGAAAAAAGTTAAGTGATTTGATATTTGTCCTCTAGCTTTGAGTCACGTGAAAGTTGCGTGTAATTTTGAAGTCTATATTGATAGTTTCAATTATATAGAGACTCAGATTCATAAATTTAAATAGACTAGAGACCTAAAGCCTTACTTTTGAAAGTAAGGAACTCATAACATATCAAGTAAAAAGTTAGAAGAGCACAACCCTAATTTTCTTAATATCTACAGTCCAATATTAGGTAAGTATTTTCAAACGAACAAAGATTGAAAACCCTACGTACCCCAACCTATCTCACCTCGTCCCACCTCCACAAAGAGTAAAATAAGTATCCCATTAACAACAATTAAAATGTAATTTCGATATAAATAAATTTAAAACCGATTACATTAATATTTTTCACTTTGTTCGATTTAATTCTTCTTACTTTTTAATACAACATCTAATACAACGAGAAAGCACCCCATTAACCTACCTATATATTTTACAGGACTCAATCAGTAACACCCCATTCCCTTAGCTTACCCAATAGTGTAAGCAGTCTAAATCATTGGCTAACCTCATTGATTAAGTTAGTAATTTGATGCATACTAATAGTATTAAAATTAATTAAGATGGTTATTGATCATAATCAGCCACCAGAAAGATATATATGTATAGTGTCACCAGATATATTAAGTTGGTATGTGGAATTTAATATCAATGATCACAAGATGAAAGTTGAAGTGACCCTCTATTCAAAGAAGATATCAATTATGGCATATTTAGTAAATGAATTGGACAATACTCGATACTAGTTGTCTTGTTTTTACAAAAGAAGTTGGCTTATTTCGACAATATCACTCACTACAAGAAATTTCACTTTTAACGATGAAAATTTTTATCCTAAAAAGTTATTTTTAGGTTGTTTTGTTGAAAAATGATTGTCGAAAGACTTTACAAGACCAAAATACAAGAAAGTCATTTTTTGGCTTTTAAGCTAAGTCAAACATGTTCAAAATATTATTCATTGTACTTTTAAGTTCGATCTTGTACTATGTACCATACATATTATGAGCTTTCTTCTCCTCCTAAAATTATAATTTGCTCATAAGTACTTGTATAATATTGTCAAAAAAATAATATTGGTTTCATGGCTTGTACAGTGACATTGGCTCGAGTAATATTGAAGACATATCATAAAGATATTATTAGCTTGTTCCGTAAGATAGACTCGGACAATATTGAAAAAAAAAATGATAAATTTAATTTATTGGATTGTTTTGTCTTGCGTTTTCCACGTAAATGCGTGAATGGTGGGACCCACAACTTTTGAAATGAGTGGTAATGGAGAAAAGGGACCCACAATGGAAATTTAATATTAGTAAAAAAAAAACAAGGTAGGAATAGGGTCAGTGCATCACATGACTTTATTAGTTGGAAGCTGAAAGGCTTCCCCTTTGGAATGGGGTGGATCCATGTTCTTGGCTCCTGCTCTTCTGCTCATATTTGCATTATTCTATACATACAACTCTATTATATAAATATATAATTCCATAATATAAAAGAATAAAATATTAAAAATTGAATAATTAGGGGCTGAATCTTCTCCTCCACATGACTTCTTGCAAGAACTGATCCCCATGTGCCTTTCTATTCTTCAAGTCACTCTTTTTCCCCTTTCTTCCTCTTGAAAATGATTTGTCAACTACTGGCTCCACTAGGCTACAACTTTATATTTCCATGATGGGTTTGTTGAATTTTTCTATTATGATTTGGCATTTGATATAGTAAACAAAATTTGTACTGCCTTATGCTTTAGCAAGTGTTCACGAAAAGCTAGTCTCTCTAGATTGTAATAAATCAGTTAATAAGTATGAGTCGAAATTTTTTGGCATTATCGATACAGCAGAAATTTAATCAAGAATTCTATTTTTACATCATCCATCGAGCCACTATTTGCGACCCAAATTTCTATTTTATGAACAACACAATCCCAATTCACACGGTATTGGGAATAATAGTAATAATACAATCAATAATAGTCTTCAATTGGCTTAATCATTTGGATTGTAGCTCATCTTATTAAAACTGGTCTCATAATTTGCCTTCTACCTAGGAAATTCACTAAAATTAGAAATCAAGATTCGTACTGTTGGTTATACTAGTACCCTGTGTCAATGTTCCGATTACGTGCTCCATCCCGTGCCCAGAAAACATTGTTGTCGAGCATTTGACATACATCTTAGACGGCTCAACATGTTTTGACACCACATCAAGACATGAAAATCTCGAAGAGTATCAAGCCTACTTCATACAATTGCCCAACGACAAATATCTCACATAAAATAATAAAACTTGCTTGGGATTCCAGAAGTATGGGGTCCTCGATGGTTACATATTATTTAAACTCATTTCTATTACATCCTTGTAGTGTCTGAAAACTGTCGATGACTGAAAATGGCAAATTAAAATGTTAAAATACCTCTGCTTTATATCACATAAAAGAATTATGAGATCCCGGGATGGCCGTAAGCTATATCATATCTATGCATTTTCTTTCCTTGTTATATGCATCTTATAGTAATAATATACATAATACTAACATAAGAATTTCCCACCTGGGTAAAAAATGAATGAAACGTGAAAGTGGAATACTCATCTCCCTCAAGAAAAATAGTACGAGCAAGCTCCGAAGACTTTGCGACTGATACTGTTCTCCATAGCCGACAGTGTCATATACAAGTGGTCGTCGTCTCATCCAAGAACATTTGATCAACCGAAGTGGAAACCAGTTGATTTGTAGGAACTACTAGCAAGAGTTGGAAGCTTGTTAATTGCAATAAAACCAGCAGCCAAGGCGGATATTGATGCGAGGACAAATGCTGGTATATTTCCACCACCAAATAAAGCGTCCCATGGACCCGCACCAAGTGATACAATCATCTAAAGAGGAAAAAAAGTTTGGTCGTGCTTAGGAAGTGAAAGAAAAATCATATCAGAAAATTAACCAAAGCATAAACAGTGTGCCCAACATAGACAAAATGGCAATATTTTGGTATAGGAGAATTATCATATTATGTTTATCGACCAAAGCCTATAACCAACATTCATTATTAGGGCAAGAAAGGGCAACCCGCAATTAAAACAGTAAACTACCTGAGGTACGACTATAGCAAGGTTTAGTACTCCGATAGCCAGCCCTGATCAGAAGTGTGAAAACAATAAGTCAAAATAAGCTTCATCAAATAGCAGAGATAAAACAAGGTAGACTCTAAAGTACCTTGACCACCTCCTGAATCAGCAGTCAACTCAGCCGTGACAGAGAACGGTACACTGTAGGTGACCTACAATACAGAGTAAAGCATCAAAAAAAATTTCAGGCAACTTATTCTTTCAAATTAAATATGGAGTTGAATACATTTTATTTTAATACATATTCACACTATCTGGGGACTGGGAGGGTGAAAATCGAGCATCAAAATACTTACAGAAAGAGGAAGGCCGAGAAGAGCAAAAACAACCAAAGAGGCAATCTTAGTAGCTTTATTTGCCCCAATTACATGTTGAACCCCTTCTGAGTATTGTCTCACTGATACCAAACTAATAATAGCAGTGCCTGCCATGCAGGCAAACACGATAAAATTGCTTGCAGCCCAAACTAATCTTGCTCCCATCCACCGACACATTGGCTCAATAAAGAAGGAGCTGATGCCAAGAACAACCTGCAATACAAACAAAAAGAGAACATAAGGAAAGGGAATTGGGATAAGAGCACACTTAAAAGAATGCTTACACCCTTCAGTTGCTAAATGGAATTCTCACGACTCTTCTAGCACTTACTTGAAGGATGTATAAAAAGAAAAACTAATGGTGCTCAATTTTGAGTTCTTACGGAATTCAATAATAAACCGAATGCACCTTCTCTGACACCTTGGTTATAAGCTTGAACTTCAGAGATGTCTCCCTTCGGGTCCCCATGAAAAACTTCTCTCCCCATCCAATCCGTGTCAAAGAGAAAAAATGGAAACCAGGATAACTGATCACGAGTAATTAAAGAAAAGTCAGAAATACAGGAACCAAAGACCAGCAGGAAACTTAATTAGTGACCAACAGAAGGCTACATGCACCCTAGATCCAGACTTGGGAAATAACTCATCAGAAAGCACTTACCCAAGTCAACGCCATGACTATTAGCACTGAATGCATTGCTGGTGGTAAATGGCGTAAGCTAGTCAGTAAATTTACCAAAACTGCACTAGGACTATCATTGAAATTTTCATCGTGATCTTCCCCATCATTTAGCCCTTGGTTCCTAAGATTGTTATCCATTGCATGATCCTTAACAGACTTACTCCCCGGGGTATTATCCGTTGACTGTGTATCCGTTTTTGATTTTGAAAGGTCAAAACCGTTTTCCTGAGGATCATCCAAGAGAGGAGCAGAGTCTGATAAACGTTGAGGTTGCTTTGGTATCAACAGTGCTTCCTTTGCAAAGTAGAGAGTCACAAGAGTGCAAAGTGTCAGGAATACCTGCACATCAGAATTTAGAATTGCATGAAGTGCAAACAATGTAGGGTAGCTGAAGATCAAATCTATAACAGTAAATTAATTCACCTAATGTATTTCACAAAACTTACAAGATAATTGTAAGTGAAAGTAGAAAAGTGTAAAATAACAAAAGCTAAAGAAAAATTGCCACATTCTGCAACATATGAACAGAAATAACAGAGATATGCTTGATTACAATTGCTTATATATCATCAGTAGTCATACCATAGGTACACCATCAAAGACATGTCAAATGCTAAAAAATCTAGCTTCAAGGATCCGTACAAGTGTCTCTTATCAGCGACAAAAGTTAAACAACAAACAATTCAACAATCAAACTTGTTCCCAGAAAAAATTAGTATGAGTTTCACTGTCATTTTATTTATATAATATAATAAACTTATAAATGCAACACACCTGTGATCTGCAAGAAAAGTTGAAATGCAAAATGTGCAACAAGACAAAGTGTTTCAAAAAAAAGATTAGGATAATTCCACTAGATGTCATGTAATACATGTAAAATGGAAACATAATAGTTTGATTAAACAATAAGCCGTCAATTGAAATGAATGTCACAGTTCAATTTATACTGTTTGATCGACACTCAAAAATTAATAAATCTCACAAATTAAGTAGTCACATAAAAATATCTCCAACTGTAAAAAGAATGCCTAGGCCCCTGCTAAACAAATAACTCACCACTGCAACCAAAAATGCTGCTTTGAGATTCGCACATGGTTCACAACAAGCTCTACTCGTCAAAAATGGAAACCATCTGTTCAGAACATACTAAATGTATCAATCATCCAAAAACAGTTTAATAAGTAAAGATTTATTCATGAACACGTATGGTTATGCATTTTATTGAAAAAGAAGGAAGCACAGTGCAGCCACTTGAAACGTAATTATTGCTAGCTATAATAACTTTTTGACAACCACAACGTTTCCGATAATACAGCCATAGCTTTTCATAATTAAAGAACATTATAATTGCAGAGCTTCACAAATATCTAACCTGTGCCAATTTCCACTGGCCCCAGCAGAAAATCCAAGAATGTTTCCAACTGCCATCCAAGAACAAAATATAGCATTTGCCGAGTTTCTTTGATCAGGACCTACAGTTAGGTAATTAAGATATGTTAATTATTTATAGCGAACTATATATTCATAGAAAACTATTAACCTCAGAATCAAAAATGCTACAGAAAGAAAAAGATAGAGTTGGGGCAGATAAATTTGCCCTCTATTTTTCTTTGGGCAAAAAGCAAGTCTTTAGCAACTAAACTTTTCTTAGGTTTCATTTTGCAGCCCACAATCTGTCTCAGCTTACCAATTCAACTACAACATCAGGCTCAATGCACCCCTTCCACCAAAATCTGCTAACAAAACATAACAGAAAAATGCCCGACGCGATCACGTAATGGTGGGGGTAGAAGTAGAACTTCAGTTACAGATCCCAAAAGAAAAACAAAAAAGGGACAAATACGGGAAGAAGAAGGTGGAGGGATATTCCATTGCATTATCCACTTCCACATCCCACTGCCCTCTCTCTGGTCTTCACTCTCATCCCACCAACCCAACTGCGCATCTGTCTCCCATGTATTGTGCAGATGTTCATGTATACATTTATATGTACATGATATCTTTCAGATATACGTGAATTTAGTCGATGAAGTTGGATTGGTGATGGGGTTCCGTGATTGATTAACGATGGCAGTGTTAGTGAAGAGAATATGCAAAAAATGGTACTGACAGTAATGCCAGTTTGCAGGTATTGCACTCATGCATTTTTATTCTTAGGTTTATGAGTCTGTGTGTGTACGAAAGTGTTACTAAAAATAAAGGGGGAGAGGTGCCACTGAGATGCTGGTGGGGAAATATTATAAGTTCTGCTGCTTTACTTTGACTTAATTATGTAAAAATCTTCTGTATCCACCAAATGATCGTTGGATGGTTCAATCTGAGGTGTTAGAATTTGAGGGTTTCAAATTGATGTAAGGCTCAGGCCAATGGACAATGTGATAGGGTGGTGGATTAGGACAAGAGAGGAGGGGATGGGAGAAGCAGTAGGACAGCATTGTATGGAATTATGGCTTGACTGATCATTCTATCACTGGTTGTTTAGCGTGGGGAAGAAAGGGGGGAGATTGCTGATGACAAATGTTTTTCCACTTTAAACTTCAAAAATTGGAAATTAAGATAAAAATGATAATACAAAATAAACTGAAGCGGCAGCATCACTTGCATGATTCATGAATGTGTAATACATATGGGGAATTTTTTGAGGTGAAATTTAAAGAATGCTCAGATTGGAAGTATTTTATAGTGGAAAAGATAATGCATGAAGGGTAGACTGAAACCTATTAAGAGTTTAGTGATCAAAAATACACTTTATAGTTCATACTATTTTTCATTTGTGGTCAGATTCAGTAAGCAGAGAATTATTACCTGATAAATCAGCCAGGAGAGCTCGAGCTGGACCCTATAATCAATTTAGGAATCAGTTTTCATTTGTAGCATTATAAATGTCCAACTTTTGACAAAAATAAACAACTAGAGAATTTTCCACCACGTGGGAGCATAAATTTGCTTTTCTAGAAATTCACCTGCACTGTGTTGTTTGCAAGGTCCAGCATCCAAAACCCGATTATGAAGACAATTGCTGCCCTCGAGCGAGTACCTTTATATGTGCTGCATTTGCATGAGTTGGTTAAATGTACATTTACATTCAGAAACAAGAAAAAACGAAAGGGGGATCTAGAAACCTGCAGTGTTCTTTTGTATCTCCTAAAAGGTAACCAATGTCTGCAGAAAATCCAATTACTATCACCTGTATACAGGATTTAGTTTAGCTGAGATGAAAAATTAAAACAAACAATAACTGAAAGAAAAATATGAGACTCACAACATACTCACAGCAACTGAGATCATGAGAGATCCAACAAAAATAAATGGCCTTCTTCTACCATATTTGGAAGAGCATTTATCACTCCATATACCAACAAAAGGTTGAACCTGAAGACAAATATTTAATAAATTATCCAAATAATTGGTTTTTAACAGATGCACATGGGGGGTGAATAGTTACATAGGTGTTCAACAATTTAGCAACAGCTCATGTCACCAAACATATTGATCTTTTGTTGTCTAATTCAGAACTTCAAACCCGTCTAAATTTGAAAAGAAAATAAATTGGACTTCAAAGTTGCTTTATGTAAAGTAAAATGAAAATTCACATCCCAAACTCTACCTTCTGCAGAAACTAGATTTCATTCCCAATCACCAGAAAATCAAATTGACAATGTGACTATTCATGTGACTAGAGATGATCAAGATCTGATCGCATCACTAAACCCCATGTTACAATTATAATTTTCCAGTTGAAAGTACAAAATACTTTACCAGAAGAAATTTGAGGAAATGCAAATTTTTCATTCTCTATTATTATCAGTGATAAGTTTTGTATCACCTTTGCTTGTGTTACTTGAATAATTTCAGAATGAATGAAGGTGACAAACTCAACCAAAAAACATATGCATGGTTACACGCAAATGATTATTAGACAAGCAACCAAATTTGCAAGGTCTGCCAATATTGTTTGTTTTGTACATATCTACAATATGCATATTTTCCCACAAAAGTGATTTCTATGAGTGATTTGACATGTCTGCACAGTTAACTTCACTTTGTAGGAGTACACCACAATTCAATACCGAAGCAAGTGAATAACTTTCATAATGACTATCACAGAACTCCTACAATTTCTATTATCATGGTTTATCATACAACTCAACTAAATTATTTGAATATTTCACTACCATTGAGCTTCCTGCTATTAATACAGAACTTAATTCAATATTCGCCATAAATTAGAAAACCTTAAATAGTTGACACAAAATTGTGTCACGACGTACCACAAGGCCTGTTATGGGACCACAAAGCCAGATAAATGAAGAAAACGCATGGCCTATACCAAGTGTCTGCAGCAGAAGGAAATAATAGAAAAGTTAACCAAACAAGAAAAAAACAGAATGCACAATAATAAACCAGATATATTTGTACAAAAGCTTATTGACTAAAACAACATTACTTTCTTCAACATTAATGCTTACACAGGGGATTTCATTTTGTTTCTTATAAAAATAAACTTATTCTCCAAAGTTTATCCTGTTCTTTCATACATTAATGCTTTTGTCCCCGCGTATACCGTAAAGAAATACATACATTAAAGCAAAAGACTAAGTGTTATTCTGATTAATTTCGAGTCAACTATATGAATCATTTTTCGCCACTCCAGTTAATCCATCCATACATCTAATGGAAAATCCATTACAATCCAAAGCCTTTACAGCTACGTCAAGTCATGTTGATTTTGGTCTACCTCCACTCTTCTAACTTGTTATATTTCGAATTGTTTTGCTTCTGTGCACGAGAGCTTCTATAGGTCAGACATACCCTGACTACCTAAGTCATCACTCCCTTAATTTATTCTCAATCCGTGCCACCTCCACTTAGTGGCGTGAGGCCAGAGTAGAAAAGAAATACATTAACAAAGAAAATAAGTAGACCTAATTCCTGAAACTGTCATTGACAAGCAGCTAATAATCTACACTAACTACTCAATGAAAGAAAAGAAGAAAAACAAACTAGATTTGTAATCACTACGATAAAAAGAAAACATAGCTGCTAATCGGCTCTTCACAACTGAAGGCATGGAAGAAGCTATGTGCAGTGCACAACTGCACAGAGTTGTCAAAAGTGCCCCTGGGTGAGATATTAGGGGCTTTTTAGTGTGGAAATGCAAAAACTAGGAAAAGAGCAATGGGAAAAGAAGAAACACAAATAAAGAGCACGTTACTAAATTTTTGGGCCTTTTCAGTATTATCTCAACTATTACTTTTAATTTATTTTCCTATGCGGCATTAATTTGTTGTCTGCTGAATTTCAATATGATCATTGAAATGCATATAAAAATATAACTCTGAAATTACTTATGTGCATATTTTCCTCAAGGAGATGGCATGTGGAAATGCTAAAATAACGTTGAATTTAGACACTGGCACTGCCTCCATCTTTATACATCTTACATCAAATCCTCTTGTGAATTCTGAGTTTAGTCACGACTGTAGGGATTTTTCACCTGCACTCACGATAAACGATAAAAAGAACACTTACGTCTCTCTTCAAAAAATTTAGGCAAAATTACTCTCTCTTCATCAAATCTCATCTATTTATCAAATCTCGTCTCCTCAGATCCATCTCATTCTTCATCTGCTATTATTTTGCAAACCACAATTGTACTGCTGTGATATTCAATTGAATATTATTTTGCAGCCCAATATTGTGCTGCTCGGTGATATTCAATTGCATTGAATTGAAATTCTGATTCTACGATCGAATCCCACCACACGTAAGTGGTATGCTAGTATGTCTACAACACATTTCTAAATCTCAACTAATTCATTCCATTAGCCGAAGTGCTACTACTTTCTTCATTTGTGTTTATACTTGTTTATATCGTTCCCCACCAAAACAATGAAAGCCATATACACAGATGGACGTACGTTTCCATCCAATTGACCAAATAAAAATTAAAAAAAATAAAATAACTTTCATTTTTCAGATCATAACATTATATCCACTTAAGAAAAATAAAATGAAAAATCCCAAAATTCAATCAACCGAAATCACTATCCACAGATTCCCAAAATCCCACTTGAGATACAAGCCACAGAAGTCCAAAAAACCAAAATTAACTACACCTATACTCACTATCAATCCACCGAAACAATACATCAATAAACGCGTCTATTAGATTAAGCCCCGCTTTTGTAACAGTACAATGAAACAGAAGTACGCATTTTTTATTTATAAGATAGTAACACCTGAATGTAAGGAGTGAGGAGGGAGAGCTGCAATGCCCAGCCAAATTGAACTCCCGCGGCGACCGTACAACTCAAGATCAACGTAATCAAGCTACAGTTCTGCGGAGGCTCAACATTTTGGTGCTGATTTGAGTCCGGCGGCGTCTCTCCGCCATCGGATATCCTGGACGGTGACGAAGAGGAATTAAACGAATGGATCTGTAACCGACGCAATTGCGATTCATCCACGCCCACCAATTCCACTTCTTGCCTCAAATTCTTATACGGCACCCGGATCGACACCGCATCCATTTTTACTTATTCTTTGTTTTTTGAAACTGTGAAATTATTCACATATGGGGACTGAAATGAATGATTTGTACTAAGATCTGATTATTAGGGTTTTGATTAACAAAATTGAACAATACAGAGAAAAAAATTGGGCGGGCTTGTTATTATGGAAGAAAAATCTCTCTTAACAGTAATTTACAGGGGAGATAAGCTGTTGTCTAGATCCGGTCTACATAGACCTTTCATTAAATAATGACGTGTCATTTATTCGTAGAAGCTTTATGTACAACGGGGTTTAAGTGAATTTATAATTTTCATTTTCAATTTTTTTTTTTAAAATAGTACTGTTCTAAAAAGTCTACAAGGCCACTTAGTTACGCTTCACATCTCGTCCTTGTTTTGTTTTTATCTAGCTCGCGCCTTCGCTTATATCCGAAAAATTTGAAATTCGACTTTCATATTTAATCACGTTTTACGTTTTTTAAAATATTGAAAAATAGTTGTTGCATTCTTAATAAAATTTTATTCACATTTTTTAAAATTTTCATTTAGCATTTTTAATTTATTATATTAACACGATTATTCAACGAATCTATTAAATAAATGCCATCATTAAAGACTGCATATAATAAAATTAAATCTCATGAGCTATAAAATTAGATTAAAAATTCAATTCTTCATTTACGTAAAAGTTTATAATTTCAAAAAATATAACAATAGTAAGTTTACTTATAATTTGATAAGTAAAGTCTAAATACACATTTTTTTGTTAATTAATATTTAAAATATATAAGTTACTTTTTTTTTTTTTTTTCTTATAATGAAGTTAAGAAATTGTTGATAGTCTAAATGGGGACTATTTGGTAAATATGTAGCACACGGGGAAGTACGTGGCTTTTTATCAAAGGAACAATTTTGGAGTCAAACTGAAGGTAACGACTAACGACAGACATTACATCAGGCTGCCTTATTGCATGACACGATTATAGGTTTGAGTTTTCAATGGAAATTTCTAATTGGAACTCGAAAAGTCCATGTAACCTACATGATTTGCAGCCTAGGTTTAATTCGACCTAAAATATCTAGCATAAAATTAATTAATAAATTATTGATTAATCCATCACGACTTTTGCTAAGGGCTAAATCCTAAATTGCGATCTTGGTTCCTAGCCTTGTGTAGTACATAAAATTTAGTAGCGGGCAAGTATGTGTCTTGTGTGCATAGACACGAATGAATGTTTAACTTGATATCATGTATATTTTATGTTAAAACTATTTGGACAAGTTCCATAAATAATATTGGTCTATAGAGGACAACAAAATTCTTTTTATTTTTTAATAATATTAAATACTACAAAATCTATTTTACCGAACATTATGTACAAGAGATAAATATATCATCCATAGACAAAAAGATATTACATCTTTATCTGCCAAAGATCTTCATTTGTTAATACCTAGTGTTATCGGTTAGATTTGGCGAGATGCCACGTCGGCTTGTGAGCCCCAGCAAGAATTGCCCAGACGTTCGCTTGACTATTGATAAATACAATTTTGTACTGATCGGAACCCGTAAAAAAAGACAATTATTAGTACTCTTACATATTTTCAGTATAATAACGCAATGTTTTATTATCATTTTAGGAAATATTCAAATTCAAGTGTCGATCGTAGCAAACAGAAGAAAATGAGACTTAATTGCAAAGACAAAGAGATTTAAAGGACTTGTCATGCAAATATGAAAAAAAGAAAGAAAGTCAAGAACTGCGTCCAAGGTAACCATGCAATCGCATAGTTAACTATGGCTGCGATCGCAAGACATCAAGATTTTCTGCAAAACTTTAATTGACCAAACCATGCGATTGCATGGTATTATTGGGCAGTGTTAAATTGTTTCCTGATTCAAATAGAATTCTACCGAGTTCAGGATAAGGAAAAGAGTTAAAGTCCATTTGGTACAACTGTTGTAAGTAGAGTTTTTGGTAGTAGAACTTTTGGTAGTAGAGTTTTTAGCAGTAGAACTTTTGTTAAAAAGCTATTGATTGTTTGGATATGATCCAAAAAGTACTGTGAATATTAAATTGAGTGTTTAGTTACATAACTATAAAAGTACTTTTGTATAAACTTTATATTTATTTGATTAAACAGTGATTAATTATTATATATCTCATATTATTTGTTTTAAAATAAATACTTTTTTTATATCCTATAATAACTATTAAAATTAATATATTAATTTAATTATAATGACACGATTATTTTATTATATTATTCTAAACAATAATTAATTATTATATAACTTATATTATTTTTCTAAAAGAAATCATATATTTTTATATCATATAATAACTATTAAAATTAATATATTAATTTAATTATAATATCACAATTATTTTAGTATATTTGATTAAACGTTAATTAATTATTTAAATCAAACATATTATGTATAATTTGTATTATATTATTTAATATGCCAATATTTTTTTCACTTTATATAAGTATATAAAATGTTAATTTGATATAAGTAATTAATGTAGTAAATAAATTAATATCTTTTTTTGATATATTAATGGTTATTTTGTTAATTTTTAAATTCATTAAATGTTAATTACAAATTCTCGTAAAAGCTCAATTAGAGTTTTTTAGAGAAGCTCAAAATTTGTTTGATAGTGCTAAAATTATTTTTTAAGTGCTTATAATATAAGTAGTTGGTGAATACGTGGTTAAAAAGTAGGTTGTAAGTTGTGGGTCCTATTAAATGTGTGGATAAAAAGTATATTTGACTAGCTGAAATTATAATTTAAGCGTTGCCAAACATTAGTCAAAAAGTACTTATTGACTTTAACCAAACAACAATAAAAATAACCAAAAGCATTTCTACTCTTTAGGAAGTGCTTTTAGACTTCAAAAAAGCCCTTCCAAACACACTATTAAAGCATGTTTCAAAGAGCCAAAAGATAGGATATAAAAAGTAGAGAATAGACATATCGCGGAGACGAATTTTGTGAAGAAATATACAATAAAAGAATCGAAGATCAAGAAACGAATTGAAGATTCTTGTGTCGAAAATACGGGTTGTATTTCTAATTTCTTCTTTTTCTTCCGGAATATGATTAATACAATTCTTGTATTGTTTTACGAAATCATGTCCGGCTAAATTACTTATTGCTAGGATGAACGATGAAACCTCATGTTTTTAATTAATTAATATTTTATCCATTTTAGTAATTAATTATTTATGGATTGATTATTCTTTATTCATTTTTTCTAATGTTTTAATGCTTGATGATCATTAGAATGTTTTTTTATATTTATTGAAGTCGAGAGATTCAATATAGATAAGTACGTGGTTTTGAATAACATATGGTCCAATAATAGATAGAAATTACTATTATGCCTTATGAAATCCGGTTAGGTGTTCTTGTGATTTAAATGTATATTTTTATGTTCGAAACTTAATTAGAGATAATTAGGTTCGCATATCGATATCGAATTGATTGGCCATCGAGAGAGGCTTTTGATTATATTAGGATCACCGATTTTTAATCTAAGATAATTATAAGCTAAAGCGATTAAACGGATAATTGATTAAGAAACATGTAGGTGGATTCACAAATCCTAGTGTTAGTAAAACTCAAATTCGTTCTCACAATTTATTTTGATTACTTGATAATTTAGATTTAATTAAATATAAGTAGAATAGTTTTAGAATTAAAATCTTAAAAGATATTTGTGTTCTTATATTGTTAAAATTCGAACTATAAATTAATTGGTTAATTGATAATTAGTCATCGTGGGTTCGACACTCATCACATCACTTTATTACTTGTTAACGATCCGTCTACTTGAGGGGTTAAAATTTAAAACAACTATTACATGGTAGTTAAAGCCCCACGTAACCCTAAATGCCCTCTCTTCGAGATTCGGCTCTGTAGAGAGCCATCAATCTCAAGATGATTTGTCAAGACCAAGTAGACACAACCTCCAGAACCAATACGTGAGGCCCTCGAATGACCAACACCGTGAGAAGATCCTCCTACTCAAGAAAGAAGACCTGTTGGATCTGCCAGTATGTTCGACAAGTTCGGGGCCGGATCCTCTAGGACGTACATTCGTAATCCCAGTAGCCATCACAGTGGATACAACGAGGTCCGACCAGAAAAAAGCCAATTTTAAATCTAAGGATAAAAAATCTGTATGTTCTTGCGACTTGGATGACGACGACAAGAATCTCTCGTTCTCGAAGGACTGAAAGCCAATGAACTGTTAACGGGTTTTAAAATGCCTCCCATGGACAAATACAACGAGCGAGGCAACCCCACATACCACATTAATATCTCCAAGACAAAGCTCCAGACTATATTTCCGCGGTAATATGTAGGAATTTCCATACCACACTTGTCTCTAATACGAAGCGTTGGTAGAATAAGTTAAAACCAAGAAGCATCATAAACTAGCCTCAGTTGAAACAAGAGTTCATCAATACCTTCATAAACAACCATACAACTGTAACGAACATAACTCGGCTCAATAATATCAGGCAAAAGGATAGTGAATCCGTAAAGAGTAATTTTCAGAGGTTCAGTAAAGTGATCAACAAGATTGAAAACATCCCTGATGAAAAGGCGTTAGACGTATTGATGATAAGGCTCCATATGCGAACCCCATTTTGGAGAGAAATAGGCCAGGTCATGTTATATAAACGTGCTTTGAAAAGTGGCCCCCCGCAAAGAAGTAATCCCCTCGGTTATGATGGTTGGCACTCCAATGGTAGGGACCAAGGAAAAGGAGGACAACAAAGAGATGATACTCGAGAGAGCCTAGGCCCTCGAATCACATGCTTGGATTCGCAAGCCTCGCCAACAGAGGAGTTGGAGTCATTTTTTTGCAGATAAAGAGAAAATTAAGCAATTTCTATAGCTAATTCTAGATGTCTTAGCATGGAAATAAAAGTTGATGAAATAAGTGGTTGAAAAGTTGTAAAAAATTGTGGGTCCATGAAATGAGTGTTTAAAATTAATTGTTGACTTTGACTTCAACTTTTTAACAAAATTTTAAGAAAAATTAAACAAACTTATAATCTTTTAAATAAAAGTAGGTGCATGTGATTGTGAGTCAAACCATGCACCTTATCGTTACACCAAACAACACATTTACTTGTCGATAAAATGAATTAAATTCTACTTAAATTTATGAAGTCCCAAGTTTAGAAGCTATAGATAAAGAAAATAAAAAATTCTTTTAATTGGGCTTAAGTAGGGATGGCAATGGTGAGCTGGGCTGGCTCGGCCCTTGCCAAGAAGGGCCTAACTTAGCCTAAAAGACGGGCCAGAGCCATGGCTTGGCTTAATCCAAATCAACGAGCCTGGATCAGTATGTGGCTCGTGGGCCACACATGAACTTCAACTTTTTTTTGGAGTTTAAAAACTTAAAATAAAATAAGTTATGATAAAATTGACATTTGAAACCCTCTTTTTTTTTAGCTTGGGACCAGCTACTTTTGACATAGGTAGAGCATACTCCGTGCTTCAGTTGATAGCAGAGGCGTTAGTAGATCACGTACAATAATAAAAATAATTGGGTGTTGACTCGCTTTGTCTCCACCACCTAAGTATATTAAAAAAATTTAACTCAACTTCATCTAACATATTAAACATGTCGTGACCAAAATATCTAGCTAACTTTAAAGTTACGTCTCTACTATTTGTTTTTACATTCGTTGCACAAGAAAGTAAAGTAGAAGAACTAGAGTGTTAAGTTCTCGAAAACAGAACTAAGGAAACTCCAATAATTGTTATCGTCATTTGATGACGAACAAGAGATTACTACAGGAGGTCTTCTAACATTCCTACCGATTTTGGTCGCATAAAAGTCGTACATTTCAAAAAAAAAAAATTTCTAAATTATCATAAGTTATTGGATTCTCGTAACTTAACTTATTGAAAACTGTCGAAATAGTATGTTTTGTACCTTCTAAGTTTACACCAGGGTCCATAATTGACGCTAACGATCCCAATATTTACTAAACTTAATCTCCATTGCTACTACAATATCAGAAAAAATTACAAATGTTTTATACTTATTAAAATTATTTACAATAAAATAAATATAATTTAAAACTAATGGATTGGTAGGGTGATATACGCCAGCACATTTATTTTTGGCGTTGAAAAAACTTTTAAAAAATTTCTCACATGGAATACAATTTCTCAATCATATGTTTGCAAATCATAGTTTTGGACCGTGTAAATGTCGATCATTATAATAAGTAGTTATACAATTTTCATAACCTTCACATACTTGAAGCATTAAATAAGTAGAGTTCTACCTATTTTTGATGTATGTACACAAATATTTTGTTAGAAGAGAATTTTCTACACATAATTCATCAAATACTTATTTTCGAGAAGGTAAAGCAATAAAATAATTTAAGACATACCTAATTTTTTCTAATTGTGGGCCTATATACTTTAAACTATCTTTGACAATTAAATTAAAAATGTGATATACACATCGAACATGAAAAAAATTCCACCAAAATTCGGATTTAATTATCGAACTAATTTATCTATTGTGTTATTAGGCATAGCATTATCACATATGAAACTGCGAATTCTAGATTAGCAGTTAAATTCTTTAATAATATGCATTAAATAAGTAAAAATGTGTATCTCATTATGAAGGTAGTCAATTACTCTAAAATCAATTATTCTTTTATGCATAATCTATAGTATATCAATATAATGTTAAGTGGAAGCAATATATCCTTCATGAAGATATTTTTGTACGAATTTGGTGAAGTGAGGGCTTTTCACTATGCTAAGCGGGAACTCACTACTGGCCACCAATTGAGTCATGTCTTTCCTGTTCATAGAGAATTGTGAATACACCCAGTTGTTAAGATTCGGACTAGAACTAGAAGATCCACCGGGAGATTATAACTGAAGCTGAGCTTGATTGGTATCAACTCTCCCATGCTTTTGCACACATTTAGGAAAATGTCGATTTAGATGGCTCGTGCCACCACTTTTTTGCCATGCAAATTTTTGTTTACAATATTTACACATTGCTTTGAAGATTGGTTGTCCGTGTACGGTTGCACCAGTCTACACTAATTTGAAATGATCCCAACATCAAGCATTTGTTTTGTGGCTCTTCATTTAGTAGTCGACATAGTCATTGTAGTGGTGTTGGTCATTTCTAATTCTTCATCGATATTCTTTAAATCGACAATAGGATCAGTACTCCCAATCCCATAATCATCATCAAATTCAAAAATTGGAATATCATTTAATCCATTAAAATCATCATGAATTTGGTGGTCGACTCTTCCTTATATGTTGTATTGATCATGTAGAACATAGAAATGTAGAAGTAAAATGTGGAATTGTAGAAAACTAGAAATGTAGAAATGTAGAAAACTATAAATGTATAAATATAGAAATTCAACTATATATTGTACAATAAAAGAGATAATATTGACATTATAATTTTTTCGTATTGTGTATGTTGAGAGAGTTGTGAATTTGTGAAGAATATGAAAATTTGAGGGGGTATCTATAGGAAAAAAATATCCGTCGGAAAAAATAATAATAATAAGAGAGACCAAAATGGTTACAATAGTAACTGTTGGACGGCTATGATGATCACCTAGAGGACAAAGACACTCTATGCAATTTTTTTTAAATAATAAAGTTTTTTTAAAAAAATAATTTTTTTAATGGCCGGGGCGATCGCCTGGGATATCTACTGCGATTTCTGCTCCTAGGCAAGCCTCCTCTGGTTAGGGCTATCGAATTCTGGAGTGAGGTCAATCTTTATCAAACTAACTTCCTGTACTCGCATGAGGGCCACCGCACAACATTTCAAATAGATTGTAATTTGGGCGATTGCTCCAGTTAAACAACTAGGCGATCGCCCAGTTCACCATTTTTTTTAAAGACAATTTCAATTTGCCTAAGCTTATATCCGTGCTAGGGAGCCTACTATGAACTAAAAATCAAAAAGCAATAAAAACTACTTATAAACCAAAATGTAATAAAATTATGCTTAAAATCTAATGCAATCTCTATAACTATATGCAATTGTAAATTACTATGATGAAAAAGTAGAAAGTGATAGAAAAATGGGTTGCCTCCTATTAAGCGCTCTATTTATAGTCCAGAGCTCGACTTTTTGGGATAAACATTATGGTGTTGCAATATGAATAGTGTACTTTTCTTTCGAGAATCCACCACTCCAATATGACTTCAACCGTTACCCATTCACTTTAAACGTTCCTTTGCTCTCATGTTGATCTCAACACCCCCATATGGATAGACCTTTGCGATTGTGCAAAGACCTGACCACTGTGACCTCAACTTACCTGGAAAAAGCTTGAAACGAGAATTATATAACAATACTTACTGTTCAACCTCAAAGTTTTTCCTTTGAATATGCATATCGTGCCACTTTTTGGTCTGTTCCTTATAAAATTTTGCATTCTCACATGCCTCCAACCGAAACTCATCTATCTCATTTAATTATAGTAGTCTCTTTTCACCGACTGCCTTCTAATCAAAGTTCAACTTCTTGACTGCCCAATATGCCCGTTGTTCTAACTCAACTGGTAAGTGGCGCACTTTCCCAAAAACTAACCAAGAGAGAGACATGCCTATAGGAGTTTTGAAAGCTGTCCAGTAGGCCCATAAAGTGTCATCTAATTCTTTTGACCAATCTTTTCTTGATGAACTAACCGCTTCAACTCTAAGTTAGAGATTTCAACTTGCCCACTAGTTTGAGGGTGATAAAGAGTAGCAATACGATGCCGGACGCCATATTTAGCTAATAATGACTCAAATAGGCGATTACAAAAGTGTTTACCCCCATCACTAATGAAGGCTCACGACGTGCCATAACGAGTGAAAATACACTTTTTCAAAAAATCCATCACAAACCGCACATCATTGGTAGGTAATGTAACTGCTTCAACCCATTTTGAGACGTAGTTAACCGCAACCAAAATGTATTGATTGGAGAACGATGAGGAAAATGGCCCAATGAAATCAATACCTTATACATCAAAAAGCTTTACCTCGAATATACTGTTTAAAGGCATCTCATTCATTCTCGAGATATTTCTTGTGCACTGGCATTGATCACACTTTTTTACAAAATACACACATATTTGAATAGTGAAGACCAATAGAACCAGAAATGTAGAATCTTAGTAGCTGTTTTAGATGCACCAAAGTGTCGAGCGTAGGCTGAGGCATGACAATGCTCGAGTATCTGAGAAATTTCTTCTTCAGGAACACATCGCCTAATTATTTGATCTGGACCCCATTTGTAGAAAATTAGATCCTCTAAAAAATAGTACTTCAAGTCAGAGAAGAATTTCTTTTTTAGTGACATGAATAATCTAGCGGGATGGTGGACTTGGCTAAGAAATTCACTATATCTGTATACCATGGAGCTTCCTCTAAGTTAAAAAAATTTGCTCATTTGAAAAACTTCATTAATATCCACGGTCTCGATCTACTCCATGCTCGAGTTTGGATAGATGATCAGCTACTACATTCTCACTTTTCTTTTTGTCTTTTATCTCCAAATCAAATTCTTGTAGAAGTAAAACCCATCGGATTAGTCTCGGTTTTGCATCTTTCTTTGCCAGCAAATATTTCATGGAAGCATGGTCAGTGTAGACAATTACCTTTGATCTAATAAGATATGGTCGGAATTTATCAAAGGCATAGACTACAGCTAGGGGTTCCTTCTTAGTAATGGCATAGTTGCGTTGTACATCAGCCAATGCCTTGCTAACATAGTGTATCAAATGAAAAATCTTATCTTTTCGCTGTCCCAACACTACTCCCACTGTATAGTCACTTGCATCACACATAAATTCAAACGGGTATACTCCAATCTGGTACAATTATCACATGTGCTAAAATTAGCTTCTCTTTTAGAGTGTTGAATGCCAATAAACACGCTTCAGAGAAGACATATGGTACATCCTTGACCAGCAAAGTGTACAACGATTTTGTGATATTAGAGAAGTCTTTGATGAAGCGACAGTAAAACCCTACATGCCTAAGAAAACTGCGAATACCCTTGATAGAGGTTGGTGGTGGTAATTTCTCAATAGCTTGAATCTTTGCCTTATCCACTTCAATGTCCTTAGCTGAAATTCGATGTCCCCACATTATACACTCTTCAACCATAAAATGACACTTTTTTCAGTTAAGTACTAGATTTGTTTCTTTAAATCGCTGCAAAACTAGGTGCAAGTGCTCCAAGCACTCATCAAAAAATGAGCCAAACATTGAGAAGTCGTCCATAAATACTTCAATAAACCTTTCAACCATATCAGAGAAGATGGCCATCATGCAACGCTGAAAAGTGGTAGGAGCATTACATAGACCAAAAGGGATCCTACAATATGCAAAGGTACCATAGGGACACGCGAATCTAGTCTTCTCTTGATCCTCAAGTGCTATCGGGATCTGATTATATCTAGAATATCCATCTAAAAAGCAATAATAGAAGTGTCCACCAATCTTTCCAACATTTGATCAATAAATGGAAGGAAAAAGTGATCATTCCTAATAACTGTGTTGAGTTTGCGGTATTCAATACAAACTCTCCATCCCATGATTGTTCTGGTCGAAATCAATTAATTCTTTTCATTCTAAACCATTGTGATACCACTCTTCTTTGGCTCTTCTTTGGCACTACTTGAATTGGGCTCACTCATGCACTATCTGAGATTGGATAGATAATCTCTGCATCCAAAAGTTCCAATACCTCTACTCTGACCACTTCTTTCATAATAGGATTCAACATCATCTGACTGTTAACACTTGGTCTAAAATTCTCCTCCATGAGGATTTGATGCATGCAAAGTGTAGGGCTAATGCCCTTGATGTTAGCAATAGACCACCAAATAGCTGTCATGTGTTATTTGAGCACTCGGAGCAATTTTTCCTTTTCAAGCTCAGTAATAGAATTTGCAATTATCATGGGCAATGTAGAGGATTCTCCAAATTAAGCATAACAGAGATGACATGGAAACTACTTGAGCTCTATTTTTGGAGGCTGTTGAATGGAAGATTTGTAGAACCCGTGCCCAAACCCTTAAAGTGTGATCTGCGTCTATATAGAGGATTAGCTTCAAGATACCTTGCACACATCTCAATCTCAGCAGAATTAGTGTAAGTATATTGAGAATACATAATACAAGCTTCTAATGGATTTGATAGATTATTCAGTTGAAAAGCGTCATGAACTACATTGTCAATCACATCAATTTTAAAGCAGTTATCTGACTCAGTCGGATATTTTATGGCCTTGAATACATCAAAACTGACCTGCTCTTCACTAAGCCTCCTTTTTGGACATCAATAAGACCTCTACCGATAGCTAGGAATGGTAGGCCTAAAAAAGTGACACATCTTTATCATCATCCATGTCAAGAATATTAAAATCAGTTGGAAAGATGAATTTGTCCACTTTTACCAGAATATCTTCAACAATTTATCTTGGATATTTGATAGACCGATCAGCTAGTTGTAAAGTTACCGTAGTTGCTTTAGTCTCTCCCAAACCTAATTTCGTAAAAATAGAAAGTGATATTAAGTTAATACTTGTACCTAAATCACATAAAAAAAATTTCAAAACAATAATCTTCAATGGTGCAAGGTATTGTAAAACTCCCTAGATCTTTTAGTTTATGAGGTAGCTTATTTTGTAAACTAGTACTATATTCATCTGTCAACATCACCGTCTTATGTTCTCCCATTTTGCATTTATTTGATAGAATATCTTTCATGAGCTTTGCATAACTGGGTATCTGAGCAAGTGCGTTTGCAAAAAGGGATGTTGATATGTAGCTTCTTAAAGATCTCAAGAAAGTTTACGAACTACTTGTCCAACTTATGCTTTTGTAGTCTCTGAGGAAACGGGATTGGAGGCTCGTATGGTTTGATAAGAACGGTTGCCTTAACCTGTGGTGTAACTGAACTCCCATTAGTAGATATATCTATTGTCTGCTTAGTCTGTTTTACCTGCTCCTCATAAGTGGTTGGTACATTTTCTTTATCTGCAACTGGTCTCTTAACATGAATTTTCGGTAACTGAACCCCATTTCTAGTAGTAATAGTTTTAACATGTTATTTGGGATTTACCTCTATATTGCTTGGCAAAGTACCCAATGCTCTGTTTGATATTGCGACTACCATTTGACCTATCTGTGTCTCCAAATTTTTTATTGATGCACCCTGATTTTGAAGAGCGATCTCTATTTTTCTCATGAATTGATTATTTTCTTCCATGTACTGCTCAGTATTCTATATGAATTTACCAAACATATCTTCTAGTGAGACTCTCTTTTCTGGCTGCTAAAACTGAGGACTATGTGGTCTGATATTATTTTGATTATCCATCCAAGAAAAATTTGGATAATTTCACCAATCCGGATTAAATGTGTTAGAGAACGGCTTATTTTGTTGGCGCCGACAACCTTGAATATACTCGACTTGCTCGATCTGCTGTGATAGAATATGACATTCTGATATACTGTGACTAGCCCTGCATTTTTCATAGGTTGGTTTCTTTACTTCCACCTTATTGGCCAAATACAACATACCCTCTACTTTATGTACCAAAGAGTCTATTTTTGTAGATAACGTCGTGAAAATGTCTACTTCATGTACTCTTACAGTTATCTTGTGTAGAACTTTATCTGATGCCCATATGGCGGTGGTGGTAGCTACTCTTTCAAACAGCTCTAAAGCTTCAACAATAGTTTTGGTAGATAATGAGCTGTTGAATGAAGAGTCTATCATGCTTTTAAAAAAATGAAGTAGTCCAGCATAAAAATATTGAGCATCCTTAGCATATTTTTGAATCTGTTCCATGCCTCATCAAAAGATTCAGATTCTAACTGCTGAAATATAGATATGTCATGCTTTAACATTGAAATCTTAACTAGTGGAAAGAATTTTGTGCAATAGCTTCCATGTAGTGATGCTATCAATCGGCCATAAGTCTAACCACTCAAGAGCTTTTTCACGAAGAGTATATGGGAATAAACATAGACATATGGCGTCATTTGAAATTCCTTGATATTTGAAATGTTGGCACATTTCTAAGAATCGCAAAACATGTGTATGTAGATTCTCGTCGGCCATGTCATAAAACTGATGTCCATTCTGAAAGAGATGAATAATATTAGTCTTCAACTGGAAGTTTGGTTACCAAAAAAGTGGGTAGACAATGCTAGATTGGCTCTGGATGATCTATGGAGTCATAAAATCTCCAACTAGCATATTTTTTTCATTAATGGCTATCTCTTATTTTCTCGTCGTGCCGGAGTAATCTCATTGTTATTCATGGTGTCGTGCCATTTTTTGTATTTTTTTGGTGTCTTTCTTGCATCTCATTGCCTACTATGGAAAGTGCGTTCAATCTCTACATCAACTGAAATTAGAGACCCGTGTCACATGATTTGCATACAATGCCTGAAAAGAAACAATTTAAACACTTAATTAAATTGAAAAATAATAAAATAGTAGAGTTAGAATTAGTGTTAACATAATTGAAAAAGAACTAGAATAAAATCTCCGGCAACGGCGCCAAAAATTTGTTAGCATTATTTTTATTCCGCAAGTGTACGGATCGCAAAAGTAATAAAGTGGATTTTAGAGTCCAAGTATCTTATCCACAAGAATTTAGATAATCATACACAATTAAATTAACCTTAACCGAATCAATTTAATTTTTAAAGCTTGAATGTGTAAAAACTAATTAAAGTATTAACTAAAAAGAAGTAACTAATTATAATTTAAACAAATAAAATATTAAGTTCATGTCAAATTACTTTAAATATGGGAAAGAAAAGCACTAGGATCCCGAATTCACTTGTAGTAGTTAATTCTTCTATCTTGATTATTGAATTTAATAACATGTACCAGTTATGACAATCAATAACCTTAAATTATTCAATAGTTTCTCTCAAATAAAATCAAACATACTATTATGCATGACCCGACTATATCTCTATGACGAATGAGAATACACAAGAATGAATTAAGTTGCAATGGATAATTAAAGATAACGTAAAGCATAGCGATATATCTCTATTCCCTATCAGACTTTACGACAATTAAAATTATGTCTAGTCTATTTTCAATCTTTTGATAGTAAAACAAACCATAAAAATCATACAATTATTATGTATATAATTGTAGATGAAAAGAAATCAAAATTAATTGTTCAAAACTTTATTTATGCATAACATCAAAAATCAAGATTCTAAATTGAAGAATTAAACTACAAGTTTTATCGTAATCCTAACATAAAACGGATTTAGCCTAACATACTAAGAAGAAAAAAACAAAAAGAAAGATAAAATTCATCACCCGGATAAGATGAAAACTCGAAAGAATGGATTTCGATCTTCGTTTCTTGTTTCTCTTATTTAAATCTTCCAATAATTTACTACCATCAATTCGAGTTAAGAATTCATATATATAGTCTCATAATAGTATCCCAAAAGAACTCAAAAAAATTCTCAAAATCGTGGCCCAAAAGTTTTCTAATTGGAGTCGAACTCAAAAAGGTAAAATTTCCGCTGGTGTAAAAAATGCACTGGGCAAATTAGGGCGATCGCCCATATTTAAGCTTGGGCGATCACCTAGCTTAAAGTATCTATTCGACGCTAGTTTTCCAACTTTGAATTTTGGCTTATTTAGTCTTCAAAACTTTCAATAGCCTCCAATGTGGTCCTTCAAACTTCAATTAAATGCAATTTGATCATCGTACTTTCTAAATATATTTCAATTTGTTGCTCTTTTCATCAATTCTTCTCCATTTGCTTATAAACGGGTCCAAAACTGAAATAGAAAGAACAATACATTAAATTAAGTAGAAATTCTATAAAATAACGGGACAAAAGTTTAGTTTTAAAGTCCGAATAAGTACACAAAATGTATTTATCAATTCTCATGACTTTGTAGAAAAATGCGACATGTGCCATCGATTCACCCTCATCCCAAAGCTCCCTGCTCAGGATATACAACGGGACCCAATTTGTTGGAAAAAAAATTCAATTTCAATTGCGAAGAACTTGGCATTTGAAGAGACTTCTCCACTCCTTACTATCCGTAGTCTAATGGGCAAGCGAAATAGTCAACAAGATTATCAAACACATGGAAAAGAAAGTTGGATTCAGCCAAAGACAAATGGGCAGATGATCTTCTTGAGGTACTTTGGTCCCTCCAAACAACTTATCGAACAGCTACCAAGAAAACTCTTTTCACCATGGCATACAGAGCAGAGCAATAATCCCCATTGAAGTGGGAATGACATCTCAAATGCGCTAACACTTCAACGAGATAACCAATGAAGAAATATATATTGCGAGCCTCGATTTTCACGAGAAAAGGCACACCGATTCCCAACTTTGCCTAGCGGTATGTGAAAGAAAGATGGCGAGATAGATTAATCGCAGAAATTTTAAAGTTGGTGATTGGGCCCTCAAAAAGGTTTTCCTCACGTACAAGTTAACGATATTGTGCACTTGTAATTATTTTTTACAATAGATACTATCACAATTTGTTTAAAATAGTAACACTATATATAAATGTTATATAGTAATATTTTTAAAAAAAAAAACCCTATCTAGTGTATTTGAAAATTTGAAAAAAAGTAGTTGGAGGATATAATTTTCTCTAGTTTTTTCAAGCCACTTTTTTACTTGACTAGTTGACCCAAAATTGGGGTCATGAGGGTTGGCCTATTGAGTTGAGCCGATTTTACCAATTCTACCTTGAATAATTTATTTTGTTAAAAAAAAAATTGCAAGAAGAGGATGAGTCACAAGTTTGTGCGAATTAAGTTCTTGTCTACCCGAAAAATGTGGGGGTTGCTTTGGTTTCACATATTTTATTTATTTCATGCTTGGCATTACTTATAAGTGCTTATAAGTAGTAGGTCCTATAGAATATGTAGATAAAAAATAGATAAAAGTTATAGGTCCTACGAAATGTATTGATGAAAATAATGTTTAACTAACTTATAAGTGTTGAAAAACACTCTCAAACATATGCTTAGAGTGATCTCGTACAAATTTAAAAGTACAAAGATGTTTTATAAACTGGCAATTCATAAAGTAAAAAAAATGAATTGCCAACTAAAGTGCGTGTTAGATATGATGTTTTTGTGCATTACATATCTAAAAGTTAGTGTAACTATTAAATTGCATATTAACCATACTTGTGGTGAAGAGAAGTAAATAAAGTGTTCGTGTCACATCATTCAAATATCTCTCACTATCGAGTAATAACTTTTCTTTTGAGCCGTTTTCTAATCATTCAAACCTTCGGTGCATGCTTGCTGGAACAAACGAAGTCATAGCAGAGAGTGAGCTACGAAACTGGGCACCCCAATTTTCAATTTGAGATTTTTAGTTTGCAAAAACTACCCAACTTTCTGCACTACCAATCTAACTTGAGATTACTTGATCTCTCACAAAATAGATTGCAGGGAAATTTTCCAACTTGGCCATATAGCTCGTGTACCATTTACATGCTAGAATTAGACATTAGCAACAACCTTTTGTCTGGTACAATTCCAAAATCAATAGGTAACATGGGAATGAAATATCTTGCTATGTCGACTAAGAAGTAAGAACCAAGGTAAAGGGTCAATCAAACATATTGTTATCCTATATTTTATATGAGTACAATTTTAGTGGCTCGATCCCTTCTTGCTATATCTATACCAACTTGAGGAGTCAATCAAACATATTGTTATCCAAGATTTATCTTAGAACAATTTTAGTTGCTCGATCCCATCTTCACTAGTCCATCGAGCATAAGTCATGTCTATATGAACAATAATCATTCCGAAGGCACAATCCCACCATGCATTTGAAACATCCGATCTTAAAAGTGTGGTACTCATCCCGCCTAATGAAAAACGTTTATTTGAATGTTAATGGCCATGTGACACTAATATGATGCAGGGCTGAAATGGTATAATTGTTCAACAAAATTTCATTTATTCCAACTCAACTTTCATTTAGAAATCTGAACATAGTAAAATTCCTCAATATTCATGAAACATATCTAGTTGCTTTAGCCCATTGACGGGGGTGGAGCTAGGATTCTAGTCCAGTGTGGGCGGGATTTAAGTAAAAAAAAATGTTGACATAATTTTAACATGTTAAAAGTAGAAGTCCTAGCTACACACTTAATTCGCATCCACCACTAACACAAGAAAAAGCTTAAAATAAAGTCAAATCCATGACAAATATGAAAAATTGAGATCAAAAGCTTTTAAAATACTTTCTATATTCTTAAATTTTGTTCCCCTTCCCAAATTAAACAATTACCAGGAGAATTAATAAATCCTTACTTAGAGATTTAGTAATGCAATTACTTTGTTTTTTAATTTCTCAAATTTCAGGATGAGATGTGAAATTTTGAATATAAAATATCCTCTCTCTCTCTCTCTCTCTCTCTCTCTCAACCTTCGTTCTCCAGTAAGTTATATATATACATATATATACGCGCAGAATACACTACATAGTATATTCATCTATCTTTGGTCATTCAATTACACAGTATTTTTTGAAGATTAACAACTGAAAGTATCCACAAATTTCTCAAAATTCAGTGTAGGCGGCCGCCGGCGCTCGACTCCATATGGCTCCATCCATGCCCATTGAAAATCACATAAGTGTCACGTGACTATTTTGACATTCAAATAACATTTTAGGGGGAACATGGTAACCACATTTGTAAAAAGTTGGGTACAACAGTGCAACAAATAGTAGGTTGAAAACATGAGTTCCGCACTTACGAAAAGTTGAAGATCTAAATTTACCCTTAGAAATAATATTATAATTTCCTTTTGAACAAATTTGGCTTGTTAGATGCACGTGACTATTTAATGATTTATTAAATGGATACTATGATTGGAGATTGCATTTGCATATAATAAACTTGAGGATTAAGAATTCACTAGCTAAAAAAATGGGGGAGAGCTTCGACTCCTCATTTATTTAGAGTTCAAGATCAATGCATTTGGTCAAATTTAAACTAGTTTTAACAATCGAAAGTTTACTAATAAGTAGGTAAGTATATTCTAAAATAAATAAATTTTTGTAACTTAAAAAGTGAAAAATTAACAAGTTAGTTATTTTTAAAATAACTTCAACTTTACAGTCAAAATAAGCTATTTTTAAACTACTTTTAAGCGTAGCCAAACATGCTCGGTTTTTTTAATTAACGTTCGTCAAAGAAATGGTGGATGGTCTAACGTGAGTTCGTGGCTTTTTCACAAAGAAAGCATGAGTGCGCACACATGCGTTTTTTCAGGCTGCATTTGTTGCATGACACGATACTAGGTTTGAGTTTTCATATGAAATTTCTTATGCAAAACTCGAATAGACCATGTAACCCACATAATTTGCAGCCTATAGATCTAACTAACTCGATAAAAAATATTTAGTATAAATTTGACGCACGTAGACTAACCTAACACGGGATGAACTTGTGAGCCATAGCTTGATATGAATTTTTCTCTGACAAACCTAGGCCGACACTGACCCAGAAAATGTGCCTACATACTCTGTTGGACATTGGGACCTAATAGCGGGCAAGTATGTGTCTCTTGTATAGAGAATAACGTTTACTTTGATACCAAGTCTATCCCATGCCAAAACTATTTGGACATATTTGTCCTATAGCTGTAGTATCAAATCCACTAAACATTACGTACAAGACAAACACAACACACAACAAGATTGCATCTTTGTCCAACCAAAATCTTCATTTGTTAACACCCCGGTTACCCAAATCAGCAGCAGCTTGAGCGGCTCGACTTAGAGCAGCCGACATCCAAAGAGCTCCCTTGGAGAAATAACTACTATTAACCACGGCATTTGCTGCAGAAAAAGCGGTTCTTCCAGCAGCCGACGCAGCTGATTTAGTTTTGTCTGAAATATGATATGTCTGATCCACAGATTTAACTGTTTCGATCCCTGTACATATCTTATCAGTGACTCCAATTCTCTCGCTCAACTCAGCAACCTTAGCCACTGCAGTTGCTGACACTTGATGAGATTCATCAAAAGCTTTTGCCTTGCCCAATGCACCTTTTCCTAGTACATATCCTCTAGCTAACATTGTTTTCCCTACATCGTGAGCCATGGTCACAGCTTCCCCAGCAGAAGGGACGAACTGGCGTCCTTCAGAGTGCTGCTAAAGTGGTAATGAATAAGTGTAATTAAACAAAGCGAGAAAGGGAATACACATACAGATTCAAATGTAACAAATCAGATAGATCGTCTAGAACCCAAGTGACAACATAAATTGAATAGCCAAAGGACAGAACCATACACTTAAACCACTTCCATCTTCAAGCTTCCATGAAGATCGATTCCAAATGTTATCATCTCCATAATTGCCCCAAGGAGTTATGCAAACAGGTTGATCCACAATGGTAGCTCCCTGATTTTAATACAATTCCATACAACAGGAGTATGCAACTCGTAAAGCTCATAGGAACAACAAACTGTGGCGGAAAGGTAAAATGAAGATCCAAGTAACCACATAAATGCACCAAAAATTGGAAGCAAGCATCATGTTGTCTGTAAACCCCCAAATAAGGGGCTTGAGGCATTGCTGATGAGTTATTTGGTCAAAAGGACCATGCAACATTAACATAAGTCATCTATCAGTCATGCTCAGTGTTAGGCTACAAAGAAAGATCTTTAAACATGATCAAGTATAAGCAGATGTGATCAAATACGAAAAGAAGTTGGAACCCTAGATCGACAACAAGAAATCAAAACATATCATGTGAAATAGTTTTACATTTGAAACTTTGATTATATGTTAGAACTCTCATCAGCACAATGATATAACATAAACAGAGGACTTGCATTAAGAGAGGATAGACTAGGATTGTTTGGACACAGCAAAAAAGATGAAGCAGTGCAATGAAGAATTTATTACAACCAGCAAAAGTGAAGATAAGAGTAAGAGAACAACAAAATCCTGTTGAAAAAGATATAAGTTTTATAACCAATAATCATGGTTCAAGTGGAATACAAATGGACTCATGATATATACTAAGGAATTGTTCGGTCTCAGGCTTCTTATTCCTTGGTATAACACTAATTTATAGTTGACCTAAATTGCAAATCGCACATGCATGAGGAGACCCGTTTTGGACACTAACCAACATGCTACACAGAGCTGCCCATAAGTAGTGAGTGGCAAAACAATTTTTTATAACAGCAGAACTTACACTGAGCAAGACTGCAGTTTCCAGAGCATGTGGGTTTTTGAATGTCACATATGCTGTAGAAGCAGATTCACCAGCTCTGTTTATTTTCAACACCCACAAATCTCATTCTAATTAGGAACAATGATTATTCAACAACAGGTAAACAAGAAAAATATCAATTTTAGAAGGATATGGCATGCCTGCCAAAACATGTAACAGTAACAATCCCAAAAATATCATGGGACAGAGATATAATCTATGATATGCACAGAAAACGGTCCAGTAACTAAATAGCAAAAATCTGATGTACCACTCAATCCTTCCCAATGCAGGTTGAGAAAATATTGAGTTGAATGCCCTAACCAGGAAGCAGCTTTAGTAGTTGCTTTCAAGATAAGCTATATTCAATTAGATTCTTCAAAATAAAAAATGCAACCCGCCCACCTCCCCAAAGAAAGGAATCCTGGATGCCGCAGTGGCACTATCTTATATAATGAACATGTTTCCTTCTATACTCTATTCCATATCCTAGAAAAATGTTCTTCCCAGAATAACTAATATGCAAGAAAGAAAAAGAGAAGAAACTTCTGGAAATAACATTTTTCTATTTCATACAAACCTAGAATTCATCAAAGAAGCAAAAGATTATGTAGAGATTACTCTACCGATCTTTTATTTCTCTCAGCCTCTACCATGGCGCTGGTGGCTTGGAAGGAAGAGGGGAGTGGAAAAGAAGGGATGTTCTATAATAATAATGAAGATATAAGTAATGCAGTCATAGTACAAGTGACAATACCTGACAATATCAATATGTTCAATTGCACCACAGAAAGCAAAGAAATCATAGACATTCTTTTCAGTCGCATTAGGAGACAGGCTTGTAACTTCTACCGTATAACCACTGGGACTCATTTCTGGTGAAGTAAACAGAACTTACTAAACTGCACGATTAATTAATAACTAGATAAGCTTAAGTAGATGGCAGAACAAACATATTTTCAGCACATTCAGTTACTGAGTACCAATAAAGCCACATATTTCAACCCATAAAATGAAGGCCAGCCTATGTTCTCAAATCTCAAGTTAGATTAGCAAAGTTTCCTGAGTTCTAAACACGTCGTAAATTAGTAATTGGTCAATTAATCTCCGGAATAATTGATTAATGGTTGAATGGATTTATAGCATAGTTGTGTTTCATGTTCACGAATTAATGTTTTGTTCATAAGCTTCCATGTAGGAAATATCTAAAAAAAAAAAAACACAATCAATTATGAGTTAAAATAGCTTCTTTTCTAAAATTCTTGCATTTACTAACTTGAGTAACAAAATTAGCTATTCCAAACTTATAGCTAATTTGATAACTGCCAATTGACAGAAACATACACGTAGTTGACGGAATGCCCACGTGGCACGAGTTAACTTAATGAATAATCACATTTTAATCGTATCTTCGGTTACTTACTAAATTTTCAAATATTGCTGCATGGTTACTAAACTTTAGAAAATTACACTTCGTTAATTATTTCTCACGATTTTGTAACTGACAATGGACGAAAGCGCACATGTGACTGATGAAATACCCACGTAGAAAATATTTGAGGTTAAATTCTGCCAATCAATTGAAGATACTCATCCATGTCATCAAAGCGCTTTTTCAAAATACAATTTACACATGAGAAACGTATATTTTTTTCCAAAATTGAAATCCATAAAAGTGCACATTTGGTAGTGGTGAAATTATTTTTTAAGTGTTTATAAGTTATAGATCTTATAAAATGTGTAGATAATAAATAGATAGTAAGTTATGGGTCCTACGAAATGTGTGGATAAAAAATATATTTGACTTGATCAAAAATTATAATTTAAGCTTGACCAAACATGCACAAAGTATATTCCCCCAAATTCGATTCTTACCCTTTATCACACGCAACAAAATGAAAGCACTATCCTACAAACGAGCATAAACGAGGACCATAATTTTGATTAGAAATCAATAATGTCGCACATGAAGGGACAACGTAGAGAAAATAGATAAAAAACTTAGTTTTTTTTATGTATCCAAAAATCTGCCTACATGGAGTTCTTATTGGGAAATCCAACCCTAAATGTGAAAAATATTTTATTTGTTTTATGATGAATTTTATTTGCATGTTGTCTGTTAGAACATGTATTTCACGTCAAAAAATTATGTATTTTGACCATATTGGATCTCTTTTAGTAACTAATTGTCTTTTCTTTTGTTTGTGCTGCCAGATTTGGAGGAGAATTCATACTTCATTGATTCTAGAATGAATCTGAAAATGATGATGATTTACTGTATGAGCAAAATATCATAGAAGGTATCGAAACGAGAGTTGAAGATAGAGTACTTGAAAGTTGACAATGTAGTAGATGAGTTAAAATATCCAATTTTTAAGAATTACTAAGTGATTATGCATCTGACGACGAAATTGATTCCTAAACGGAGTGGTGATCCTTGATTAGGTTGGTTTTGGGAGTAGCATTGTTGTTTTATCACAGGAGAAAATAGGTTACGGTTAGGAAAATGAATTTGGAGAAATAGACTTTGAGGATTTTAATATGAGGAAAGAATATACGTTTCTCATGTATAAATCGCATTTAGAAAAAACTATTTGATGGCATGGATGAGCAACTTCAATTGATTGGTAGAATTAACTCAAATATGTGCCACGTGGGCGTTCCGTCAGCCACATGTGCACTTTCGTCCATTAGCAATTACTGAATCTTGAAGAGTGATTAATAAAGAGTAACTTTCTAAAGTTTAGTGAGCGCACAACAATATTTAAAAGGTGAGCAATCAAAGACGCGACTAAAAATTTAGTGATTATTGAAATATTTTAAAAGGAGAGTGATCAAAGACGCGATTAAAAATTTAGTAATTATTGAAATATTTAACTCGTGTCTTGCAGGCATTCTGTCGACCACCTGTATGCTTCTATCATTTGACAGTTACAGAATCGCGAGAAGTGATTAATGGAGCGTAACTTTCCAAAGTTCATAAGTACACAACAACATTTGAAAGTTCAATGATTGAAGACGCGACTTAAAGTTCATGGATTATTGAACATTTACTTTTCTTATTTTCCATACAGTTAAACAATTATTAATTAGTGGATAAAATTACACGTTCCAATAATTACATTTCTTTCCACAATATTTCAAAGACTAAAAATTAAAGAAAGCATCAAAATAATACTAACTGCTTGAATCTACAGCTCAAACAATGTAGAAAAAATCTCAAATATATATTAAAATTCAGATATAGTCAACTTAATTCTCAACAATAGAAGATTACCAGCGTTTCAAATTCAAACAATTAAATCATAAAATCCCAGTTCATCAACCAAAAAGGATATTCAACTACAATTAAAAAACAAAAAAGACTACATTAGAAAACCTTGTACTAGTATAACAATTACATAGTAACAGAAAAAGAAAAAAGAAAAAAACATAAAATGAACTTAAGTAGTATAATCAAGAATCATGACCGCGGAGTTAACTGAATAATTAATAAATTATTCGGTTTATACAATTTCTATTGAATTAAATAATTCTTAAACATACCTTTGCTCCGATCAGGGAAAAAGATGGTTTGTGGAGAAATAGGCTTGATTGATGTAAATGAACAGAAATTCGATTAGAAGGTTTTTCAAGGACAGGAGATATTTTCAATCTACCGCCTCAGCTTTGAGTTTTGTGTGAAAATGTTCCTGATGTTTTATAAATGCTAAACTGGCCCCTAAAGTTGGTAACCAAATATAATTATACCATCTATAAATTAATAGTCTCTTTTATATAATATATATTTTTCCATCTCGATTTAGGTGAAGGGGATAACTAAATAAGTTCGATTGCATTATAAACTTGGAAAAATATATTCTAAGAACTCCATGAAAGATTTGCTTAACAAATTATCAAGCATGGTTGAATTGTTTTATTTAAAAGTTTAATTTGATTTGAGTAATAAAAATATTATTTATTTATATTTATCTTCAACGAATTCCTTATACGCAGACGAGATATATTTTTTCCATTACATGCGTTACTTGTGGAATTTTCATTGGTGGCAATGATGTACACGAAATAATGATCTTTTATCTACTTTTATATCATATCAAATTATTAGTGGATATTACACCAACTACTTACAAATATTAAAATAATTCTAAATCTAACAATTTAGTTTATTTATTCCAAAAATACTACATAATTAATATTATATTAATTAATAAAATAATGAATTAAAATCAAATGACTATTTTCACGTGAATTCACTCAATTTTGCTTTTGAGTCCTTGATTATTTGCACAATAAGTCTTTCATCTTTATAAAATTTTCACTTTAGTCCCTGTACTTCTTCTTTCATTTCAATTTCGTCCTTTTTTTTTGCAACTCAAGTCTTTCAACTTTTAAATTTGTATAAGTTGGTCCCCATATTTATACTTTTATATCATTTTAGTCCTTTGTATCACTATTTAATACAGATGTTACAAATAATATTTTATATCACTAAATATGTTACATATTGTATTATGTTATTTTACACATCACATGTTACATGAATTGGTATCAGATCACTTGATATTACGTATGTTACAAATGATAAAATCAATAGTTTTATTTGTTAAATTTAACATTGTGTTACATATGTATATCATACTATAACGAACTTATTGAAGTTTAGAGTTGATTTTGCAGTTGTAATAGTTGTAACAATTTCTGTTTAGTATCGCAATCTGTTACAAATGTTACAAATTATATTGTGTATCATTGTTTGATACAAATGTTACAAATAATATTTTGTATTCTTGATATATTACTGATTATATTATTATTTCTTTACACAATAGATGTTATACTGAATTAATATTTTGTATCACCGATAATTTATATTTCAATTTGTACGTATTGTTACAAAAATATCATTTGTAACATTTGTATCAAACATTGATACACAATATCATTTGTAACATATGTATCAAATAGTGATACTATAAAGGACTAAATTGATATAAAAGTATAAATATGGGGATCAAGTTGCAAAAATTTAAAAGTTGAAGGACTTAGGTTGCAAATAAAAGAGGACGAAATTGAAATGAAAGAGGAAGTATAGGGACTAAAGTGATATTTTTATAAAGATGAAGGATTTATTGTGCAAATAATTAAGGACTCAAATGCAAATTTAAGTGAATTCACGTGGAAATATATATTTTGTAGTATAAATTTAATTTTAATTTTATTAATTAATATAATTTTAAGTATGTAGTATTTTTAGAATAAATTTGTTAAGTTGATAAAATTAGAATTATTTTTAAAAAGTAGTTTATTTATGAAAAAATCTCAAATTATTACATCCAAAAGTTTTAGAACACTTTTGATACACGTGTTAGACCATATAAGATCTAATTTAATTCTATCCCGTTTAGTGCAATTAATATTCATATTAAATTAATTTGAGTTGCTTATCCCTCTATAGTCAACCTGATTAAGAAAATATCATAATCTATGTTTAAATCGTATTACTAATTCACAATGTAATGAAGAATAGAGAGAAAATTGGTAGATTTAAAATAAGTATACTCATAAGTAAATAAGTTTATTTATAAATAAATTTACTTTTAAGTAAAAATTAAAAAAATACTTAAAAGTTAAAAACTCTTTTATAAGTTAAAAATTGCTATTTACAAGTAAAAGTAAAAAAAAAATTCATTCATAAGTTAAAAAAATTATTTGTAAGTAAAAATATCACTCATAAATTAAAAAAAAAAAGATATTTATAAGTAAAAATATAAGTAAAAATCCAAGCATGAGTAAAAAAACTTAAGTATAAGTTAAAAAATCACTTATAAGCAAAAAATCAATTATAAGTAAAAAAAGAGATATAAGTCAAATATTTACTTTTACGCAAAAAAATTAACTTATTAGTAAAAAAAATACTTATAAATAAAAATGTTGTTTTTATATTATTTTTATTTTTAAATATTTATATATTTTTCTAATACAGTATACTATCAAACAACATATTAAAATTAGACTTGGGCAAAAAAAACTGCAAAATCGATGACCAGACCCGAACCGACTCGAGTTGGTTCGAGTCGGTTTTTGGGCCCTATCAGATCATTTTTTTTAAAAAAATTATTCTTTAACCTAATCCAAAACTGAAAACCCGAACACCATTTTTTTAGATTTTTTTTTGGTCAATTTTTTTTTTTTTTTTTAATTTCAGCCTATCTGACCCACGCCCGCCCCTAATTAAAATAATACACCATAATCCACTTTAATATTCATACTCTAATTCTATCTTCCCTAATCTTATCTCTTAATCCTATATGGTCTACCAATCATGCCCTTTAACTTATCCTCCCTAATCTTATCTCCAAATCCTATATGGTCTACCAGTCGTGCTCTTAAATTATTAGACATGGGAAATAAGTTAAGTTAAATTGCTAAATAGTTCATAGTAGGAATTGTGGCTGCAATTTTAATTTTCAACAATTAACCTTGCTTAAATTGCAAACTCAATGGGACTTAATTCTCTCGTTTATTAATATTATGCTGCAACCTCTATCTTTATTTTCGTGCAATTAATAATTTTGCATATTTGTTGCACTTACCTTACAAATTGGCTTTCCGTACTATTATTTGTTAATTACTAATACATATATTTTGAGATATACCAAATTGGAGAAGACGTGCCTCTTGAAATAGAGGTTGTAGTGATAAAGTCTTGTTCATAGAAACGAGTGTCAATAAATTGTCGCGATAGTTAAGATCATCTTGAGTCGACACACTTTATTAATGTCTATCATAACAAACTTATTATCGTGCTTTAAATCTACCATTTAAATTTTAAAAGCAAATTTCTTGAATGATGGCCTCAATTATACTTGAGTGAGAGGGGGAAGGACAAATAATTACTCAATTATTTAATTGATATAGATTCAATTTTCCTTGATTTTATACATTCTCATGAATTTGATATAAGAATGCTCTCCTATTACTAAGGGACACAAACTAGTCTTCCATGGGACTTTCTAGTATCCTATGATTACATTTCATATATAATCATCCAATGGAAACTTGATATATATAAACAAAACACCCTCCAGCTGCAGTCAAGAAAAGATCAATTTTTTAAGTACTACTTTATTTTTGGTGATTAAGTGAGCGAATTATATGAAGATGATGGAGCTATTATTAGTTATGCAACCACATTATTTAAAATTTTAAACTATTCACGTGGTGGTCGGTTCATTCTTTTATAATTGAAAGTTTGACATCGTGGAGCTACGAAACGAGGTGTAGGTTCAGATTGCATGAGATGAACTTGTTTGGATGCAGCCAGGGTGAAGATTGTTAGACCGTGGCTACACCATACATGGTACAATCTAAAGAGTTTATTAAGGTCAATTTTGACTTTGGGACCAATATGCAAATACAATAAGTTTACGGGTTTTCAAACAGAATGGGGCACATGGGATAATCTAGATCATCAAGACGAATGGCTGAGATTAAAAAAAAAAAACTAATTATATTGTTTAAGGAACTTTTTGGGTCATTTGGTGTATCGTTTTGGATGTTTTAAAAGTTTTCAATATTTGATTTTAGACACTATATGTATCAAATTTTTTCATCAAATTTTTTTCTTTAGTTTTATTTATTTTGAATCTTGTTCAATCTAAGATTTTTTTGAATATTCAATTATTTTAAATTTTTTTGAAAAAAAAAATTACAAACTTATGTACTATATATTTTAATTATGTAAAGATATTAGAGTATAAAAAAAAATTTACAATTTCGGCCTTTTGGACAAAAATCAATAAAAAAAAATATAAGACATGCAATATAATGTTTGATTGATAAAATTTTCCATGCTAAAAAGTTAGTCATAAATGCAAAAGTTTCCAATAGTTGGATGTTTGATTGCAATTAGAATGTAAAATGTATTTCCAAATAATTTCCATCTTTTGTTTAATTACCCTAAAAAATTGCCAATTGAAAAGTTGTTTAAGGGACCTGTTTGGGTGTTTTGGCCATATTTTATAGATGTTTTTTCAAGAAAATATTTTGAACATTTATGAAGAGTTCAATTTATTTTTTTAAAAATTTTTAACCTTTTCAATCTATTTTGGGATTGATTATCCAATATTTTTAAATTTTTAAAATATTTAAAATTAAATATTCTTCCATTCATTTAAAAAAAATAAGTAGGTATATTTTTGCAATTTCCGACCACTTCCAATCAAACCAAAGACAACCTCTCTTAAATTATAGGGATAATTGCATAAAAGGTCTCCGACTTTTTAAAGTCATTAGAATATGTCCCTAATCTAAAAAAATAGCACTACACATCCCCAATATATGAAAAACTTGGCATCTTAGGTCCTTTATGATAAAATTGCTCTCCCCTTTATATAAACAAAAAAACAAAAAACAAGAAAAAAAAAACATGATTGAAAACTAACCAAATGTACTCTAAAAAATAAAAAGTAAGAAATATACCCCAAAAAAATAAAAAGTAAGAAATATGTCATCTTCTCCAAAAATCCAAAATCCAATCCAAAATTTCTCTCTCTCAGAGAGCCTCTGCGTACAATAATTGTGTGTCCAACAATCTTACTCAGAAATCACACACGCTTTTTCTCACTCCATTTCTCTCTATTCTCTCTTTCCAATAATGTTCCTCTCCACCTCTAAAAATGGCAGTATTTCCACCACCACCTCCGTAGGCACTAGTCCACTAAACTTCCTCCACGAGCCACCGCGTTTTAGTGAAAATATTGACATCATTTCCTTACGTCAGCACGCCATCAAGTCCTGGTCATGCTTCTTCACTTCCTTCTAGTTACTTCTTGATTACTCCACCATTGAATGCATTTCTTATTGTCCAAAGAGAAAGTTGAACCGTTTTCTTCCAAGTACAAGCCATTTTTTTTAAGTCAGAATCTGGGTTGCCTTTCGAGTTTGAGTTTTGTTCAAGATTGTCGCCAAATGGATTGAGTGGAAATGGATCCATGAGTTCGGCCGATGAGTTGTTCCTTAATGGCAAGATTCGCCCATGAAACTGTCTCCTCACTTGAAAATGCCGCAGTTTCTTGTGTTGCATGGTGGATCTAGGCGGGCGATGACGATGAACTCGGAGAAGCAAATGGTACTAGTACGAGAGGAAGAGATCTGGGAATGCGCAATACTAGATATGCTCACCGAAAACCAGATCCATGTCGCCTTTTCTTACTACACAGTTCGAATATCACACCGTGAATTATTTTTTATTATTTTTGTTGGATTTTAGATTTTTGGAGAAGATGACATGTTTCTTACTTTTATTTTTTTTAGGTATATTTATTACTTTTCATTTTTTGTAGTACATTTGGTTAGTTTTCAATCATTTTTTTTTTTTTTCTTGGTTTATTTAAAGGGAAGGGCAATTTTGTCATAAAGGACCTACCATGCCAAGTTTTTCATACATTGGGATGTGTGGTGCTATTTTTTTAAATTATGGGCATATCCTCAACAATTTTGAAAGATTGGAAATTTTTCATGCAATTTTCCTAAATTATAAGAATCGAGTTCACAATGGTCCTGTAATGACTATGCATAATAAAAAGAAAGATGATGACAAGTGAATATTTAACTAACATCATTAAAAAAAAAAAAGTATTTGTACCTGCAAAATATGAGCTTTTTCAAGCTGAATTAGGATCTTGAAAAAGTAGCAGAATAAAAAATGGAGCAAATTTAAGGAGACGTATACAGTATACATATACAGCCAACTAAATGCATATCCCACTTAAACGCGCAGACAGAGAGACGATGGATAAAATGGATTATGACTAAATGAGAAGATACATACACATACGCTTTTTGATTTCCTGGTAAAAAATGAAAGGTATACCACAATGCTTGTTCTAATGAAAGATGCACATATCCCCGTCAATCGTAACAGTCCACCTAAAAAATTAAGATTTGAGTAATCAATATAAATATATATTTGATTACAAAAAATTCCAAAATTAATTCAGCACATAAAAAATTTATTTAAGTAGAACATATAAGGGACTTTTACCCAATGATCTTTGACTTGTGAATTTGACTGAACACAATAGCTTAAAAGGGAGCAAAATGTGCGTTTGCACAGAAAAATAATAAGTATGTGTTTTAGGTTTTGGTAGATTTGTGAATAATTATTTTAGAAATGACAAAATTCAAAGAAAACTTGAAAAAAGGACAAAAAAGTTGGTCAAAAAGTTGTTGAAAAATCAGGTTCAAAAAACTATACAGTAGTTTTGGATAATCTTTATACTACCAAATATCAAGTTCAAAAAACTAACTAGCACCGATTTTTTCAACTTCTTATAAACGGTGCCATCAAAATTGGTCAAAAGTTGTGGAAAAAAACTCTCAAGCTGGAAATGTCTGAGATTTTTGTGGTACTCGTTATTAAGTTTTTTTAAAGCACCAATTTTGGGCATTTATGAGTTGTCTAGTTTTTGGTGGTTGTTAGTAGCAATTTTTAAAAAGTCGCATACATATACTTGAAAATTTATTATTCAGCGGTTTTGGAATTTTTAAAGAATAAAATTCCATACATTAAAAAAAAAAAAGGTTGGTATGTTTAAATAATATAAAGTAAATATGTATCTCACTCATAACAATTTAATATAACATTATTTTCTATTGTGTATGAACTAAACTAATTTTTTATTTTTATTTTTTCATATATGTTGCTCATTAATTACTTACAATAAAATTTATTAAAATGCTCATATTTGTGTCATCAATATCTAAAAATGAAAAAATATATTTTAATGCAAAAATTTTCATAAATAATTTAATATCACATAAAAATTATTGTTTGAAAAAAAAAGCAAAATGTTTTCATAAATAAAAGTGAAATATGTATTTAGGTTTATGGTAGATTTATAAATAATAGTTTTAGAGAGAATAAAATTGGAAAGTAATTTGAAATACGACCAAAACCCACTAATTTGGAGTGAAGAAATACACCCCCAATTATACTACAATGGTTTTGGTGATTTCTAAACAACCCAAAATCAGTGCTCCAAAAAGTAACAAGCTCAAATTTTCTTATTCTCTCATAAATGTTGCCACCAATAATCGATCAAAACCAGTGAAAAAAAAGTCCCAAACAGACCCTAAGACTTTGTTGGGGATTGGCATGTTATCTGTTACTCTCTCTCTCTCTTCACTCTTCTTGAAACTTCATCTTCTTCCAAACAGAGGGTGGATTAGACCTAGAAATGTTTGGTATTTTGTATACAGTGATAGCTTGTGTTCATTCTTCAGTTGTGTTCAGTAATATTAAAACGTTAATTCAATCTCTAGTGCAGACGAGCATATCCTCCGTGGAGCTTAACGAGGAGTACACCATTTACGGTGGAACCTCGGGTAAACAAATCTTTTTGTTGTCTTCTTTATTTTCTGATTTCTGGTTCATGGTTGATTCTTATTAGCATAAATTGATATTAAGAAGAGGATAAATCCATATCAGTGGGTTCTGGGCTGGGGTTTGGGTTTTGAGATTTCAATCAAGTTTGGTCTTTTAGTTCTTGGATTGAGATTGGAGACTCTTGAATAAAGCTCCTACGAGGTAAAAAATAAAGGCATTACTAGTACAACAAAGGGTTGCTAGGTATCTGGATGAACATGATAAGTGCCTAAGTGGCCATAAGCATTGAAGGCCAAACCCGATGCAGTGGCTGAGATTCTGAAGTTCCTAACAATACTCTAGTTCTTCATGTCTCTGATCATGTTTTGGAGACAGCTAATAGACTCTAATCTGCTCTTGATTTATAGAAGAAACTTGATGAACTGTATGTCGTTAAGACCCTCTCAAATAAAATCTCTCCGTTAGAAAGATTTATTTTTCCCTTTAAAATGAGTACTGCAAAGGATCTTGAGCCTAATTTAGATGACTTTAAGAAATTTTCTTTAGATCTTCCGAATAATGGTCATAAAATGGATGATGAGTACCTTGCTGTAATCTTACTTAACTCTTTATAACCTGAATCTTTCAAAGATCTAAAGATTGTAATTAAATATGGTGGGGAAACTTTAACTTTTGTTGTAGTGATTCATGCACTTAGATCAAAGGTTCTAGAGTGTAAATTTGAGGATTTTCCGAAAACAATTCAAAAGTTGTATAGTATATAACCTTTATAAAATCTCCAATTTTTTTAAATTTTTAGATAGATGAATCATATATCGTTAGAAACCCCTATTAGTTTACTTTCGTATGAAACAAACAGTTTTTCATTTTAGAACCCATTCTTTGACTTATAAACATAATTCCAAAATAATGCAAAATCGTATAGTAAAACCCCCAAAAATCAACAATTTTACAAAATTTTGAGATTTTAATGAATAATATGCCGTTCCATTAAAAAAAAAAAAATTGGTTTTCCATTCAAGGAAACGTTCTTTAGTTATAAGGATTTTTGAAAACAAAGCAAAAGTCGTATTTATCTTCAAAAATCACTGATTTTTTGAAATATTTTAAATTTTTGATGAATCATATACTGTTGGAAAACTGTATTAGTTTACTTTTATATGAATTATGAAAGCAACATAGTTTTCCATTCCATGACCGGATCTTTAAGTCAAGCTTTTTTCAAAAGGAAGCAAAAGTCATATAAATTTTCAAAAATTACTAATTTTCTAAAATTTTCAGATTTTGATGAATGATGTACCGTTTGAAAGCACTATCGATTTACTTTTATATGAAAAAAATAGTTTTCCATTATAGGACCCGTGCTTTGAGTTATAGACAATTTTCTAAAACAACGCAAAAGTGGAATAAATCTTCAAAAATCACTTATTTTTTGAAATGTTCCAATTTTGATGAATCATATCGTTGGAGAGGTCTATTAGTTTGCTAGCATGTGAGAAAAACTATTTTCCATTCTAGACCCCATAGTTTGAGTTATAATTATTTTTCCAAAACAACACAAAAGTCGTATATTAAAAACTTCAAAAGTCACCAATTTTTTATGAAATTTTAAGATTTTGATGAATCTTATATGATTGAAGAGCTTTATAATTTATTTTCATGTGAAAAAAAGCTAACATAAAATCTTATGTGTCACTGATAAATTCTGACGTAGGCATAGATGTGTTAACTAATATGCCAAGTGAGACAAATATGTCCCACCTTCAAAATTGGCCAACAAAAATACGAAATTTCACGTACTAACAAGTTATTAAATTTGAACAAATATGAAGAAAACTTATTTGAAAATTATCCATTTAGTTGCAATTACCATGAAATTGTCTGACGCATACAAGTTAATTGCGTTTGTGTCACAGTTGAAATTTAAAAGTAACACAGTGTTTTAGCTTAATGTTTTCAGTTGAGTGTAACTAATAGAAAATGGAGTGACTACTATGTTATACAGCTTTCTAATTGTACATCATTCATCAAAATCTCACTTTTTTTTTGTGAAATCTATGATTACTATACGAATTTTACGTTGTTTTTAGAAAATCGTTATAATTCAAATCGTGGGTGCTAGAAAGAAAAACTATTTTTTTCAATACGAAATAAATTGATAGAACTTTTCAACCGTATAAGATTGTAACATCTTGAATTTTAAGGTTTAAGTTAATAATTTATTCAAAGTTTAAATATAATTTTACAAGTCGATAGAAAGACCAAGTCTAGTCAAGGTCCAATCAAGACCCAATAATGAGAAAAGGAAGGCCAATTAAAGTTAAATTCCAAATTCCTTTTGATTTGGAATAGAATTAAGAAAATTAGCCTATTTGATTTTTCAACAAATGATTGAATTTCTAGAGGTCAAAAGATATAAATTGGTGTTAAGAATCTTACCAAATTCCAAGAAAGAAACTTTCCTATAGGTGCATGCAAGAAAATCCTTCCATGAACAAATGCATAAAAGAAAGGAAAAACTTCCCAAATTCTCCCTTGATTTCCCAAATCGGCCCATCTCTCTCTCTCTTTATATACACCATACATGCCCCCACTCCCTGACTCACTCTTTCTCTCTCGACCTAATCTATCTCTCTCTCTCTCTCACATACACACACACACAAATCCTCTCAAAGAAAGAAAATAAAAGATGAAGAAATAAGAGAAATAATGGAAATTTTCAGTCAAAATCTCAAGGTGTTTATCCTGTTGGGAATTGAGACCAATTCCTTTATCATCCACATGAATCATTGTTCGAGGAAAAAATAACGAAATGTAAAAAATATAAAGATAGAAAAATTTACGACCGTCAAATCTTTCACTATATGAAAAATTATTACTGATCATATAGATTTCATCCACCCAAATTTTCAAGTATCTCAAGAAAAATAATATCTTAAGCTTTCACCACACCCACTAATTTCTACTCTTTGTACAACCCACAAAAGAAAAGAAGAAAACAATTGGGATCTTGAGAACTTACAATTTTTCTCTCGGAAAATCCTTAAGTCACATCTACAAAGAGAATCCTTAATATCGTATATCGATTCAACTATAATACTAATATATTAGTATTTAATTATAAAAAAAAAAAATTTGAACACCTAGCAAACATCCGGGTTTTATTGAACTAAAGATTTTTTTTTTTTTTTCTGGCTTATTCTTGTCTGGGGTTTCCAACAGGAACAACATCTCAATCTCTTAGACCTCATCATTAACATGCTAAGTGAGATTTATCACCTACTAAGGGATGAGGTCAAAATAATGCGATTGTATAAGACCTTACCAGACTTTTGAGCTTTTGTCATGTATGAGATTGTGAAAAGAGTATTGATGACCTATCCTATGATGATATTACGTGCCTACTTCGTGAGAGCTATGACATTAATAGTTGTATGCAGCGGAACTTTAGGAAGACATAAACTTAGGCCTGCATTATAATTTGCGAGGTACTAGGTCTACGCTAGACATTGGACCATTGGATTGGGCTTTCTCAATAGTGCTTGCTGAGAGTCACCCAATACCAATTCCAATTGATTGGAGGCACAATTTATAGATCTCCTGAGAGTCCTACTTTAGGATCAATTGTAGCCCCAAATGAAGAGGACTGGGGGAGGGGAGGATCTTGAGAAAAATCCCAAAGTGGACCTTGAGGAAGAGGAAAATTAGAGATTGTTATGTTTTAGTTATCCTTTTATTGTGTAGTAGAATAGCAGTTGAGAATCATATAATGTATTTTCTCTCCTTTCAGAATACATCCATAGTCTAATAGTGTTTCCATGTCCGGCCTAAAGCTGTGCCATCTATGGTAGAACAACATTCACATTCACTTATGCCTCAGATCAAAATATTGCCTTTGCCCCATTTTGCTTTAGTGTGAAGCATGCTCTTGAATGAATGAATTGTTGTTGATTGCTAGTCTTATCGTAATAAAACCTTGTGAGGTAGCTGGTTTATATGTAAAGGGGTGATGAAATTTTGAGCGTGTTTTTGTATTATTTTAATCAATTAATTGGGAATGAACTAATTAATGCAGTAATGGTTTTGATTGATGGATATGTGGTAATGCTTTTATTTGTTTTAAAGCAATAGACATATAGTCGTATGCATGACTCAAGACATCTTATTAATCACTTCACCAACCCCCGGCCGCTTGGAGAAACACTTGTTTCTTCTAGATTTATGATTGAGTTAAACATCCAAAAGATAAAAGTTTAGTCAAAATTCCCCTTACAACATGAAATGAATTTTGTCTTATACTTTTGAATTTGTATATAATGTTTATTTTTTACAATTTTGAGACAAAAAATACACTTCTCTCTTCAAAAGTGTTACCAAATTCTTGTTCTTCCTTTTTGCATGATTTCGGTACCATCTAGACATTCTCGCAAAACTAGACAAAATTGACAATTTGTTTTGAATAGTGCTATCTATCATAATTGTTGGTGGTAATTAAATGATTTGCTATCTTAAATGTATGGATATGGCCGGGTCTCATTTAAAATCGTATATCAATTAATGCCATTTTATTGTTACCTAGACTACTAATCAAAATCATCAGTCTAGGTGGCAATTAAATGGCATTAATTGAATGACATCTCAAATGCGTTGATATGGGTCCTATTTAAAATGGCATATCAATTAATTCTATTTAATTGCCACCTAGACTGCTACCTAGACTGCTGATCATAAACAATTGTGATAGATAGCATTATTCTGTTAATAATAATTATCATATATATTACTCTGTATGAGTATGCTATATATGCTAATCAAACTAATAGTCTTGACTGGGGGTGGTCAATTCATTATAGTGTTATTATAAAATCAGACATATAGACCCTTTAAATTTCATAAGTGTAATTAAATTGGTTAAAGGGAAACTTTCATTAAGAAATTTTATATTTAGACGCTCATTTTGCATGGATAAAGAATTTGAAAACTCGAATTAAAGAAACTGAATTGAGCTGAACCGGAACTAAAGTCTATTTGTTCACTTCTAGTTGGGTCCCATACTTAGAGATGGAACTAAAGGTTCTATTTTAATATACCAATTGCTACTCTATTCAATTTATTTCTCTTTGAAATCGGATCATGCCGACCTCTAATCTTGACATCTTAATCGGTACATTAAAAGTATTGGGTATAATAACTATATCACAACTTAATCTTACAATTTATAGTTAATATCTACTGTAGGTATATGTGATATTAGAAATAATGACAGCTGCTATATGTTGTTTAATAATAGTGGCACGTTCTGACACGCCCACCTCAATGATTCGCTCCTCACCGGCTCGCCCGTCTCGATGGTCTCATAGCTCGCCTTTGATAGGTGGACAACAATAAACCAACCGTCATTGGGTTAGTCGGTGGCGACCACGTAATGACGATTACCACCGACGATTGAGAAAATGTAACGTCCATCATTAACTCCTAATAACAAGGAAGATGAAGGGACACCTATCATTAAAGACCATTAAAAGTCGTAACAGCAGGCCACCCCTATAAACAAAGACCAACCTCAGGTAAAAACCAACTCTCATATACTCTATATTATTATTCTACAAGTCTAGTTTTAATCATATAATGATTATCACACTAGAGTGGACACGGTGAAAAGAAGTCCTGCTACCTTTTGCGGTCTCCACCACTATTGCCACCGTGCTCGGAGGTAGAGAAAATATTTATCATCATTTGGCACCGTCTGTGAAAATCGTACAAGAAGTCATGACTCGAACTAGAAGATCTAGGAATGTAATCGCTCTACCGGTCCCCATCACGGATGTAGACACCGAGTCTAACGCCGCCACTAATCACTCACAAAAAAATTTCACCTCTGCCCGTTCAACTTGCGGCATTGCAAGCTCAAGTGGCGGCTTTAATGACTCTACTCTAGAATCGAAATGCTACGGTTTCTCGGCCACCACAGGGGTCCTAGCATTCAGCCGGTGGGACCTTCATTGGTAAATGTTGAGCCCAGGGTCATATTCCTCCACCGGTAGTGCCCTCTTCGCCAGGGGCTCCTTCCAAGCTCAAAACTTTCCAGCAATGGAAATACCACCAATGGCAGCTCCACCACTGGCTCCAATTTCTTTGGCTCCACCTTCCGCACCCCACTTCTATTCATTAACATCTGGCCCAAATCTACATTGGGGACAACCGTCATAGGTATCCATGCCTACACGGGTTGAGACACCAGTGTTAAGCCTAGAGCAGCGATTAGAAGACATGATGGGATGCAAAATAGTTGAAGCTATGTCTAAGAAAAGTAGTTGGCAACAATATATGGTGTTGAAAGAAAATCATTATTTCCTAGAAGTGATGGCATTCCCCTTGCCACGAGACTTCGAACAGCCAAAGATGAAGAAGTACAATGGATCTTCTGATCCTGTCGATCACCTCAAGACTTTTGTTGACTTAATGAGGTTGCGAGCCATCCTTGATGCGATTATGTGCATGGCTTTCTCGCCAACACTTAGGCGAGAGGCTAGGGACTGTGTAGCCACCTTCTTCCAAAATCGATTCTTACATTTGACGATATTTTCTAGCATTTTTCTACATACTTTGCCAGAAGCAAACGTGATAAGAAAACTGCCATCGGCCTGATGCAATTGACCTAGGACAAGGACGAATTGTTAAAAATTTTCATTGCCCAGTTCAATAAGGCCACACTGGGAGTCAAAGACCTGCGCAGATGTCTCTGCGTAGTCAATACCATGATAAGTGGAACTCAAAGTAGCGCTTTCAAGATGTCAATCTCCAAAACACGGATAATACGATGCATGAGCTACTAAGGAGAGGAGGATAAGTATGTGGATGTTGATGAAGCATATTTCATTACCAAAAGCATGAAAGATCGAAAGGAACTTGAGACTAACAAAAGAAAGACTCGGGATGAGCCCGAACCTCGAGATGATAAAGGCAAGTAGAAAATAAACAATCTAAGGCGAATAAATGATGAGGATACCAAGGAAGGGTCAGGCTAGCTAGGAAGTCCTGGTGCATCTATTGAACCCGATTTGTGATAAAATATTCTCAACTACTGCAACGGTCAAACAAGGCAACAAACCTTGGCCCCCTCCCCACACAAAAAAACCAAGGCGAGGAGCCTGAAAAATAAATCAAGGCGATGAGCCCTAGTCTGAAAAACAAAGCGATGTGATGAGCCCCTGTCTGAAAATCAAGACGATGAGCCTCTGTTTAAAAATCAAGACGATGAGCCCCTGTCTGAAAAATTTAGAGAGGAGCATGTGCGGTGAATTATTTCTACTTCCGGTTGACGACGATCTATGAAAAGTAAGGAGCTTATGATGATAGAAATAATGACAAATTGTTATATGTTGTTTGTGAATAGTGGAGCGTCTTGCACGCCCGCCTCACCGGCTCATCTCGCCCAAATGGTCTCATAGCTGACCTCTGATAGGTGGACAGTAATAAACCAACTGTCGTTGGGTTAGCCAGATAGGAGACCCACATAATAACTGTTATCACTGGCAATTGGAAAGATGTAACGTCCCTCATTAACTTCTAATAATGAGGAAGATGAAGAGACACATATCATTAGAGACCATTAAAGGTCATAACTGTAGGCCACCCCTATAAATAGAGACCAATCCCCAGGTAAAAACCAACTCTTATATACTCCATATTATTATTCTGCATATTTAGTTTTAATCATATACTGATTATCATATTGAAGTGGACATGGGAAAAAAAAGTCCCGCCACCTTTTGCAGGTCCGACCACTGTCGCCGCCGTGCTCGGAGGAGGAGAAAAATATTTATCATCATCAATGTGTATGTAAATATATTTACACAAACACATACACAAAACATTGATTTCACTTTAACGAGTAACAATTGCTTATATTCATGTGAATAGCTGTTGAGCATGACCTATAACTTTGATATCTTAACTAACTTAACTATAGTGTCTTGAAGCGAATTCATTTATAGTCATCTTATTTTTTCAATTGTTTTTGTTATAGCAATAATTCGTGAACCAGACTTTTAAGTTAAATTAATTTATTATTATAAAAAATCAACTATAATTTTTAAATTAAATACACATGCTCTTAACATATCTTCTAGGATCTGGATGGTCCTTTCTGATTGTTCATCGGATTGGGGATCATAAGGAGTGCTGAATTTCAATTTTGTCCCCATACCTTCTTGCAGACTTTTCCAGAACTTAGATGTAAACCTAGGGTCTCTGTAAAAAACAATAGAAATCGGAACCCCAAGTAACCTCACTATTTCTTTGATGTATACTTTTGCAAATTGTTCTACGTTGAAACTCATTTTGACTGGTAAGAAATGAGCTGGCTTTGTCAAACGATCAACCACAGCCCAGATAACATTGTGGCCTTTTGCTGACTCGGGAAGCCCGATTACAAAATCTATAGTAATATGCTCCCATTTCCACTCGGAAATATCTAGTAGATTTAGCAATCCAGATGGTCTTTGATGCTCTGCTTTGATCTGCTCACAAACCATACATTTTTCAACAAACAAACCTATTCATCTTTTCATGTCCTTTCACCAAAATGTATTTCGAAGATTTCGATACATTTTTGTACCACCAGGGTGTGCGGCATAAGGAGTAGAGTGTGTTTCTTCCAATATCTCATTTTCCAGTCCCTCATCCTTAAGTACACATACTCGTCATTTAAATTTCAGCACTTTGTCTGTAGCTATTTCAAAGTCCAACCTTTTTCTTGTACCAACCTCAACTTTTATCCTTTGCAAGAATAGGTCTTTATCTTGTGCCTCCTTAATTCGATCTCTAAGATTTGGCCGCATAGTTAAAGCTGCTATTCTTGTTGAAGTCTGGGTTGGTGGTCTGATCACCTCTAGTCTCAAATTCTTGAATTCTTTCACCATGCGCTATGGGTTACCTAACCATTACAAACGCAAACATCTATTGCACCTTATATATTAAGTATTTTTATATAATTCCAATTGGAAATGATAGCCCTATGGGTTACCTAACCATTAGCTTTGGTTTCACATAATTTCATGTTATATAACTCAAGTTATGGACAATTTTGTAAACTGCGACATCATGAATATGAGAAACTACCTAGGATGTTTCAATGAGCATTTTGGTTTGCGAAACATGCCGTCGGGTTGTCAAATTTTGATATGTGGTAGCTATACGAGTATTCTATGTTTCTGAAAAATTTCGTATTATTCGGTGATCGCTCTCTATATCAAAAAAATTTTTGTTACTCCATGATCGGGTGAAGATATATGATTGAGCCTACTTTTGAGCCTTAGTAGCACTGCCCTTATTTTGAAAATTTACTATTGCTCGTATACTATGAATTTTACGGTGATTTCAATTGAGAATTGTTATACTATGAGTCTTTTATCATGGGAACTTAAAATTACCTTATTTGAAGACTTATAAAATTTTATACGATTTTTCTTCTCAAAACTGTCAAACAAAACCAAGGACAACAGTTGAGTAGAATAACCATTCAATTGTTGCCTAGAACATTTCCGATAGGAAGTAAATTTGAAATATAATCTTGTTTAACAAGTTTTCTACCAAATAGTTAAATTTTATCGTATTTCGGCTAGGTTTCCTACCTCTAGTCACCCTTGTTAAAATCTGCTTTGTCGAAAGAAGCCTTATTTTAATTTTGCAATAGGATTTCTTTGTGTCTCCTCCTTGAGGTCTTTCTTTGCCTTGAGACTTCATTGAATAAAAACTTGGTAGTTGTAATACCACAAATAGTCAGTTACACTAAACATTACATTATATGGCTTTTATTAGTTCAAATAACTAAACATCACGTGTCATATGTAGAAGCGAAGTCCGAGTGCTAAACTCAAACCACACACAAAGTTTAGCTCCCCAAATTATATAGTTAAATTGCATGAATTTAGCAAAAACAAAATAATTTATAGCTACTAAGTTGAAAACTTATTTTATACTATAATTATTATAATTTGTAAATTTCATATTATGGAATACAAGTGTAACAATTTCCTTAAATGCATGCAAATGTGGCTAGGTTGGTTTAGGGATTTGGATAGTCATTTATGAAAATTATCCAAAGACATGAAACTTGGCAATTCTACATATAAGCAAAACATGATCAATTCCTTTAAACCCTCCACATAATCCCTTAGGCTGCCACGTTTGATCATATTTTCCATATTAATAAACCATGTCTTGTATCATATATTTCCTCCTATTTCATTGGCCTTTGGAACCGAAAGAAACAAAAACAAAACAAGAAAATCAGCACCACTTTTTCGCATCTTTTGGAGAAACCAATTGAAGTTCATTAAGAAGGTAGGATACATGGTGTTTCGATTAATCGTTTTTGCATTACGTATTGGTGGAATTTATGCTAATGAAACTCCGGTGCAAATGATATGGTTATGATATTGTATGAATAATGATATGATGGTCTTTCGAGATCTAAAGCTTTCACCGAAAAAATTTCATGATATGATATAAATCACGGTAAGATCATTCCTCATTTACGTTAATAATTTGCGATTAATGAAAATGAAAAAAAAAAAAATCTATGTTATCCTACTCGGTATTCTCTTAAACTCACTCCTTTTGATATATCTTTTAGATTAAAATGTCCCTGTTGCATGGAGGCCGGTGTAGTGATATCAACATGCCGAATCGCCATTATAAACCAATCAAGAAACTTTAAGCAGTGTATATATCTTCTTAAACTCTTGTGGACCTTGGTTTTGTGGTATTTTTGGTGGATTCCCATGTTTGGTTGCACGATAATAATGCGAGTTTGGAAGGTTTTGCTAAACTTCATGTTTCTCTAAACTGCAGTTTCTGTCTTCAAACTCAAAATCTACTGCACCTTATATATTAAGTATTTTTACATAATTCTTGTTGAAAACGATAGCCCTATGGGTTACCTAACCATTAGCTTTGGTTTCACATAATTTCATGTTATATAACTCAAGTTATGGACAATTTTGTAAACTGCGACAGCATGAATCCGAGAAACTGCCTAGGATATTTCGGTGAGCATTTTGGTTTGCCAAAACATGCCGTCGGGCTGTCAAATTTTGATATGTGGTAGCTACATGAGTATTCTATGTTCTCTAAAAATTTCGTATTGTTCAGTGATCGTTCTCTATGTCAAAGAAAATTTTGTTACTCCATGACCAGGTGAAGATATATGATTGAGCCTACTGGAACCTTAGTAGCACTGCCCTTATTTTGAAAATTTACTACTACTCGTATACTATGAATTTTAAGGTAATTTTAATTGGGGATTGTTATACTATGAGTCTTTTATCATGGGAACTTAAAATTACCTTATTTTAAGACTTGTACAATTTTATACGATTTTTCTTCTCAAACTTGTCAAACGAAACCAAGGACAACAGTTGAGTGGAATAACCATTCAATTGTTGCCTACAACATTTCCGGCGGAAGTAAATTTGAAATATAATCTTGTTTAACGAGTTTTCTACCAAATAGTTAAATTTTATTGCATTTTAGCCAGGCTTCTTACCTCAAGTCACCCTTGTTAAAATCTGTTTCTTCAAAAGAAGCCATATTTTAATTTTGCAATATGATTTCTTTGTGTCTCCTCCTTGAGGTCTTTCTTTGTGTTGAGACTTTATTGAATAAAAACTTGGGGCGTTACATCGTGGTATCAGAGCCCAGGTTATACTTTTCTGTAGGCCCATTAAGACCTTAATTTTTAATATAATGTCGATTTCTGTAAAAAAAAATGGTAATAAATGAATTTTTTGAAGAGTAAAGTTTATTTAATAATTTAATTTTCTATTTCTATCCTATTGAGAGAAGTATACATAGATCGATGCATGATTTATATGTAGTGTTATTTAAATTTTTATGAAAGCTAACTCAAGATTTTCTGGCACTCAACGACCAATAGGCTACCATTCAACAATTGTAAGGTAAGATCAGTAATGACAGCTACTTTTATCCGATCTTTTGAGTAGCATTAAACTTTCAAATTGTTGATTACAAACTGTTGCACTGTTTTATATTGACAAATTGTACTATCATACTTTATGAGTCAAGTATATATATATATATATATATGCAGGCTATTCTTCAATTTGAAAATAGCCACAGTCTAAATGTTTTCCAAGGACTCAAACCCCTTGAAATTCTTAGTAAGGCCACAATTATTTTGGTAAGAGAAAGTGGAACTCTGACAATAAAAGCAATGGGAAAGGAAATAACGATGCGAATAAATGAAAGATATATGTAAATGTTGGTGGTAAAATGTGTCCTAAGTGAAACAAACCTCGGAAGGGAGAATGTTTATTTGGCAAGAACGTTTGTTTCAAGTGCAGCATACAAGGATATTCGGCTAAGGAGTGTACTCGAGACCTGGTGCAAAAGGCAAGAGACGATAAGAAGGGCAAGGCAAGGGTCTTCGCGTTATGGTGAGTAGGACCTAAAGTTCTGGCAAGTATAATATTAGTCTCCAATGTGTCTGCATTAGTACTTATAGATTCTGGTACTACACGTTTCTTCATTTATTCTTCATTTATTGAAAATTTTGAAATAATGTATGAACCCTTTCAGTATACATTGGAAATCTCTCTCCTATTCAAGAAGACATTTAGTGCTGATCAAATAGCTAGGGACCTTATAATTAATCAAGTCGGCACCAGAGCGAAAATAAGGAATAAACCAGAGTGGAAAGTGACACTCACAAATAAATGCATTTGTGACTTTTCGAGTGTGACCCTACTTTGCCCTGGATTTGATTCACCTGAAATAATTAAACCGCCATCTAATATAGTTTCCATATTCGGCTCAAAACTGTGCCTTGTTAACGACGGGGCACCTATCCATGGTGGAACAGAATTCACATTCACATTCACTTATGCCTCACAACAAAAGATTGCCTTTGCCCCATTTTCCTTCGGTGAAGCATGCTCTTGAATGAATGAATTGTTATTGATTGCTAGTCTTATTGTAATAAAACCTTGTGAGGTTGCTGGTTTATATGTGAAGGGGTGATGGAACTTTGAGTTTGTTTTTGTATTGTTTTAATTAATTAATTGGGAATTAACTAATTAATGCAGTAATGGTTTTGATATATGGATAGGTGGAAATGCTTTTATTTGTTTTAAAGCAGTGGACACATAGTTGTATCCATGACTCAAGACATCCTATTAATCACTTCACCAACTCCCGGCCCCTTAGAGAAACAATCGTTTCTTCTAGATTTATCATTGAGTGAAAAATCCAAAAGATAAAAGTTTGGTCGAAATTACTCCTTAAGACACAAAATGAATTTGTCTACTACTTTTGAATTTGTAAATAATGTTTAATTTTTAAAATTTTGAGACAAACGTTACACTTTTCTCTTCAAAAGTGTTACCAAATTCTTTTTCTTCGTTTTTGCACAAATTTGGTACCATCAAAACATTTTCGTCAAACTAAACAAAATTGACAAATTTTTTTAATAATGCTATATGTTATAACTGCTAATGATCTGCAGTCTAGGTGGCAATAAAATTTACTAATTGATATGTCATCTTAAATGTAGGGATATAGGTCATATTTAAGACTGCATATCAATTAATGTCATTTAATTGCCACATACACTATTGATGAACATCAACCGTCTAGGTGGCAATTAAATGAAATTAATTGATATTAGATCTTAAATGTGGGGATATGAGTCCTATTTAAAATAAAATATCAATTAATTCCATTTACCTAGACGGCTCATCATTAGCACTTGTGATAGATAGCATTACTCCATTAACAAATTTACCCTCTTCATTTTTGCACGAATTCTGATCTATCTTGACATTCTCGCCAAAATATACAAAATTGACAAGAATTTTTAGTTTATTTAGACACACTCTCTTTCTTTTTGCATGGATTTTGAAACATATAGTGCAATGGGGCATCGTGAAGATAAAGCAATTAAGATTCTAAATGTATTAAAATACAAAATGCAAGAAAATGAACAAGAATGTAAGAAATGTACGAAAAGTTAAAACAATACGAAATGTTTAAAAATGTACTTAAAGAAGTAAATTCTATACATTGTAATTATGCATTCACTCAAATGTACTAGAAATTTTACTTTTAACGACGAAAATTTTGATCTTGTAAAGTCTCTCGACGATATTTTTTCGACAAGACAATCAAAATATAACTTTCTACGATAAAATTTTGCATCGTTAAAAGTGAAATTTCTTGTATGTATACTTCAATTTGTTTCAATCAGGTAATTATGCTTCAGTTTTTTCAATTGGGTAACTATACTTTAAATGTGTATCAATTAAGATAACTTCATTCAATTTCATTGCTAATTGACTAAACTCCATCGATTTTCGTTTGTAATAAACCAAATCTTTTATGATCAAATATTTATTTGTGCTACTTCTTCATGCTTAGAATATGATATTTATGAGAGTGATTAATGAGAAATATGGTCTTTAGTTGCTAGAAATTTATATGGGCTAGTTTTGCAGTTTTATGAGAAGTTCAAGGACTGAATTGCAAAATTATGGAAAAGTTCCATTTTAAGTTTAGTTAGACTCGAGATGATCATTATACACGTGATTAGGAGTCTATTAACCTTAAGCAGAGATTTGGATAGATATTTAGTAAGTTCGATTTTGAATTTCTCATCTTGGGCTTCAAGGGCAAAATACTCATTTTCAACATTTAACGACTTTTGCCATATGAGAAATGAAGATTGAGATCACAAATAATGTTTCAAACATTGAATTTTAGTGTTTCAAAGTTTATTTGGGATTTTTCTTAGATCTAAGATATAGTTCGAGTCAAATGAAGTTTCTATACACTAGTTAGACACACGTGCATTGTACGTGCTTTTACAATCATATTATCAAATTTTAATATTATCAATTTTTTTTATTTTTAATTGTTAATAATTAAAATAAAGTAGCATTTGCAATAAAGATAAAAAACACGATTTTGATAATATGCTATATTGTATTGTTCGATGTTAATATTTTATTTACATTCATAGAAGTACAATTACAATGAATCTTATATGGTGGTAATACGAATAGTAACTTGAACCTAGTGAAGAACTTTTGATGATTTTAACTTTAATGATTGACGAACCATTGATATCTAATCTTATGAAATTAATAATGTATTAATAAGGATCTTCAGGGCTGCATTTTACGAAAAATAAAATTAATAATTACTAATTCTATTGTGAGAGAATGTAATGATTGACTATATCATATTGTACATTTATTGGAGTGATAGCTCCTTATAAACAATATTCTTTATGTATGTTCTCTTTTTGTTAGGCATGTCTGATTTGATGATATGAACGAAAACAACATGTATAAAAGAATATTGTTTATATATATATACACACACACAATAATATAAGAGCCTTAATTTTTTTACTGTAGCTTTTTTCGTCCATAGCTTTTTTCGTCCAACACGACATCGTTTTGACAATGAAGACAACCGCAATTTTTTACTTTGTCCAATATTTCACCCAAAAAAATCTCTTCTCTCTCTCAACCAAAGCTGAGATCAACCCTGCAATTGGAACAGAAAACACCACTCTGATTAATAAACGAAATCAATTAAAGCTCAGACTTTTTAAAAAATACAGTAAGAAGAATGAATCAATAACCAAAAATCAAAACTTTTTCCATGCTTCAATCATTTATACATACACCATATGTACAAGCAAAATTACATACATATGCATGCATAAACACAGAAGCTGAGAATAGAACTCACGGGAGAAATTGGAAAAACGATTCAAATTTGCAACAATGCGTCTCTCTCTATATATGTGTGTGTGTGTGTGTATGATTTATACTAATAATCTCTTACAATATGTTTGGTTTATTAATAAAATTTATCTGTCTAATAATGTCTACAAAATGTTTTAATGATACAGTCTTTTTTCCTGTCCTTTCATGCAGTCTCCACTTATCCTGGATAATGAGTATCTCGGCAACCATTTTTGGTTGCCGAGCAACTCGGCAACCAGCTTGGTCTTGGTTGCCGAGCAATTTGGCAACCATCATTGGTTGTTAATATGGTTGTAAATTGCTGGAATTTGGTAATACACATAGTATATAAAAAATAGCCCAAAAAATTGAAAGAAAGTTGGGATGTTTATTGTTAAAAAATGTCATTCAAGAATTTCAGGTAATGTATAAATCCACGCACTGTGAAATCTTGGTGGCAAATTGAATGTTTTTATTTTTATTACACATTTTCATTCAATTTTTTTATTAATCTTTTTTATTTTATCTTAAGCAAATTGAATGTTTTTATTTTTTATAATGTTGCCACATTAAAAAAAAAAATTTAAAGCGTGAACAGTAAAATTCTCGGCAATTAATTGTTCATTGCCGAGATCTTTATTTTACTGTTCATCAAATTTTTTTTAAGCCTATTTTCTTTGACACAATTGAAAAAAAAAAAGTGAGCAGTTTGCTCGGCAATCAAATTGATTGCCGAGTTGATTGCCGAAAGCAACTCGGCAATCAAATTCATTGCTCGGCAATGCATTTGATGAACAGTATTTTACTGTTCACTTTTTTTTTATAAGGAATAATTGTATAAAAGGTCCCTATTGCTTTAAAATCGTTGGAATATGCCCACAACCTAAAAAAAAAATCTTTAATTTATTTTTCTTATTTTTTTTTTCTTTTACACTTAATTTTCATTCAATTTTTTACTAATCTTGTTTTTTTATTTTACCTTTTACAAATTATTCTAAATAAATGTTAAAAAATGTCATTCAAGAATTTCAGGTAATGTATAAATCCACGTACTGTGAAATCTTGGTGGCAAATTGAATGTTTTATTTTTTATACCTTTTCATTCAATTTTTTATTATTCTTTTTATTTTATCTTAAGCAAAGTGAATGTTTTATTTTTTATAATGTTGCCACATTTAAAAAAAAAAGTGAACGATAAAATTCTCGGCAATGAATTGTTCATTGCCGAGCAACTCGGCAATGATATTTATTTTACTGTTCACCAATTTTTTTTAAACCCATTTTCTTTGACACAATAAAATTAAAAAAAAAAAAAAAAGAATAGTGCTTTCGGCAATCAATTTGATGAACAAGATTTTTCTTCGTTTTCTCTTCTTTAAAGGAATAATTGCACAAAAGGTCCCTATTGTTTTAAAATCGTTGGGATATGCCCACAACCTAAAAAAAAAAATCTTTAATTTATTTTTCTGATTTTTGTTTTGTTTTACACTTAATTTTCATTCAATTTTTACTAATCTTGTTTTTTATTTTACCTTTTACAAATTATTCTAAATAAATGCTAAAAATGCCATTCAAGAATTTCGGGTAATGTATAAATCCACGACTTTGTGAAATCTTGGTGGCAAATTGAATGTTTTTATTTTTTATACCTTTTCATTCAATTTTTTATTATTCTTTTTATTTTATCTTAAGCAAATTGAATGTTTTTATTTTTTATAATGTTGCCACATTTAAAAAAAAAAAAGTGAACAATAAAATTCTACAATGAATTGTTCATTGCCGAGCAACCTCAACAATGATATTTATTTTAATTTGTTCACCAATTTTTTTAAACCCATTTTCTTTGACATAATAAAATAAAAAAAAAAAAAACACTAGTGCTCGGCAATCAATTTGATGAACAGTGACTTTCTTTGTTCATGAATAGTATTTTCTTGCTTTTTTTTTTTTTTAAGGAATAATTGCACAAAAGGTCCCTATTGTTTTAAAATCGTTGGGATATGCCCACAACCTAAAAAAAAAATCTTTAATTTATTTTTCTGATTTTTTTTTTGTTTTACACTTAATTTTCATTCAATTTTTACTAATCTTGTTTTTATTTTACCTTTACAAATTATTCTAAATAAATGCTAAAAATGCCATTCAAGAATTTCGGGTAATGTATGTATAATGTAAAATCCACGCACCGTGAAATCTTGGTGGCAAATTGAATGTTTTTATTTTTTTATACCTTTTCATTCAATTTTTTTATTATTCTTTTTTATTTTATCTTAAGCAAATTGAATGTTTTTATTTTTTATAATGTTGCCACATTTAAAAAAAAAAAGTGAACAGTAAAATTCTCGGCAATGAATTGTTCATTGCCGAGCAACTCGGCAATGATATTTATTTTACTGTTCACCAATTTTTTTTAAGCCCATTTTCTTTGACATAATAATAATAAAAAAAAAGAACACTACTCGGCAATCAATTTGATGAACAGTACTTTGCTGTTCATGAATAGTATTTTACTGTTTTCTTTTTTTTTTTTTTTAAGGAATAATTGCACAAAAGGTCCCTATTGTTTTAAAATCGTTGGGATATGCCCACAACCTAAAAAAAAAATCTTTAATTTATTTTTCTGATTTTTTTTTTTTTTTACACTTAATTTTCATTCAATTTTTACTAATCTTGTTTTTATTTTACCTTTACAAATTATTCTAAATAAATGCTAAAAATGCCATTCAAGAATTTCTGGGTAATGTATAATTTCGTGTATAAATCCACGACTTTGTGAAATCTTTGGTGGCAAATTGAATGTTTTATTTTTTATACCTTTTCATTCAATTTTTTATTATTCTTTTTATTTTATCTTAAGCAAATTGAATGTTTTTATTTTTATAATGTTGCCACATTTAAAAAAAAAAAAGTGAACAAGAAAATTCTCGGCAATGAATTGTTCATTGCTTGAGCAACTCAAGAATGATATTTATTTTATCGTTCACCAATTTTTTTAAGCCCATTTTCTTTGACACAATAAAATAAAAATAAAAAAAAGAACACTACTCTAGGCAATCAATTTGATGAACAAGATTTTCTCGTTCATGAATGATTTTCATTGCTTTCTCTTTTTTTTAAAGAATAATTGCACAAAAGGTCCCTATTGTTTTAAAATCGTTGGGATATGCCCACAACCTAAAAAAAAAATCTTTAATTTTTTTTTTCTGATTTTTTTTTTGGTTTTACACTTAATTTTCATTCAATTTTTTACTAATCTTGTTTTTTATTTTACCTTTTACAAATTATTTTAAATAAATGCTAAAAAATGCCATTCAAGAATTTTAGGTAATGTATAAATCCACGCACTGTGAAATCTTGGTGGCAAATTGAATGTTTTTATTTTTTTATACCTTTTCATTCAATTTTTTTATTATTCTTTTTTATTTTATCTTAAGCAAATTGAATATTTTTATTTTTTATAATGTTGCCACATTAAAAAAAAAAATTGAACGATAAAATTCTCGACAATGAACTTTATTTTACCTGTTCACCAATTTTTTTAAGCTCATTTTCTTTGACACAATAAATTAAAAAAAAAAATGAGCGATTAGCTTTCAGCAATGAATTTCATTGTCGAGCAACTCAAGAATCAAATTCATTGCTTGATGAAGCATCTCGGCAACCAAAAAACTTTTTTTTAGTTTTTTTTTTTTTTGTCAAATAAACATTTTAATTTGAATTTTTTTTATACATATTAAATTACCCATTTTAATTTTTATTTTATTTTAAAAATCACTACATTTTTTTCATACTTGCATTCCAGGTAGCCATAAATATTAAGTAAACACAGGAACCAAAAAAAATTTCCAACCAGATCATATTAATTCTCCACAATCATCATCTTATTCATTTATTTAACACATCAATTTTACAAATTCTCTAACATATTTAAGTTTATATTTATGTTCAGAATTTCGTTATACAACAAAACCACGCCTAATCCTTTCACTTATGTAATTGGTTACCGGGCATCTCGGCAACCCATTTTTTTTTTTTTGTCAAATAAACATTTTAATTTCAAATATTTTTTTATACATGTTATATTAACCATTTTCATTTTTTTTATTTTAAAAATGATTGTATGAATAATTCAAAAACTTTTCCTGCATTTTTTTTACATACGTGCATTGCACGTAGCCAAAACTAGAACATAAAAATATTTTCAAAGGCTTAATTCCTTATAGATTTCTAATCTTACTTATAGTTAAAGTAGTAATCAAATTATGAATTATTTCTTACCTAAAAATCTGCAACAAGAATGGTAAGAGTATTAGTACGAAAGAATATAGAAAGATATTCTTAGATTTGTAGAAGGAAAGAATTTAGGAAACTAAATATTTCTTTCCTAAACAAATCTAAGAGAATAAGAAAATATTCTTTAACCTACAAAAGGAGCTTGTCAATAATATTCATGAGATCAAAATATATCAAATATAGAAACAGAATAAAATTGCGCTTTTATTGATCTCGAAAAATAATCGCTTATCAAGCTAGTCGATCGAATCGGGCGTTAATCGAGACAGATCAAAAACACAAATGTTGACCTGCTCTTTTATCATTAAAAATTAGTTATATTCATTAAGTTAGCCAAGATATAAAAAGTGAAAATATGACACATATTTTTCCAACAATCTCCTCCTTTGGCGTTGCTTAATTACAAACACATAACTATCGGATTTTTAATGTAAGTATGATGTGTGTGAATAAGTAAGAACCCATGAGCATCAACATACAATGGTTATGGCTCCCCCTTAGTGTGTAAACCAAGAACTCCTGCAAAGAAGTTAACACCATATGCAAAAACCACACACATTAGCCATAACTTTAAAATTGCTCCCCCTTAGCAAGATATCATCTAAGTGTAATGATCAAACTACCATAAACCAAAAAATACTACTATAAAAGTTTAACCACCAAAGTGTCCATAGCAAGAAAAACCTAACAACCACAAAAATTAAAAATTACCTACTACTCCCCCTTTTGTAAGAGGAACGCTAAAGGAAGAGAAAAAACAAAAGTAAAGCAGTTGTTTGAAGGAAATAAAGCAGAATTTAAGAGTTAAAACAGTCATCCATAGCCAAATAGTTAGAGGGTTAAGAGTTAGAATTGAGAAAAGTTAGTGTCGAGAGGATCCGGGCTTTTTAGTCTGGGATGCGATGATGCACTTGCAACTCTCCTGCGAGCACGAGTATCTGAAGGAGCATCAGCTGGAGGATCATCGCCGAGGTGCAGGTGGGCGGGGTAGCGATGGTCTCAACAACGGGATCGGAAGGCGGAATCTCCATTGGATCTCCAGGATGTGCAGAGAATTCCAGTTTACCCAACACCCTACGCATGAAAGTAAATTCATCAGAAAAACCTTTGGTTAAGGCAAAATTTTGATCTACCTGTGTTCGAACCAGCCCCAACCGAATTTCTAGTGCATCCAGACATCCAGAATGGTCCAACGAGGATAGAAAGTGCCTGGGAACTCTGAGAGTGGGATTTGATGTTCCACTTAAGTTTGAAAATTCATGAACGCCCAGGAGAGGTATAGCATCTGAGAACCTGTCTGAATCCATCGAAGGCATACCTTGATGAGCAAGAAAATGATGAATAAAAGCTGGATGTAGTAGTCTGTACCGCTTAGCCCGCCGTGGCCCTTCATACACAATTCTAACAAAAATCATTTTGACCCAATCAACACGCAAACACATTCCCAACTTATATAGGATAACTGCCCTATCACCCGAGATATCAGATCGATAAGTCAAAGGGTCAATGTTGTTGATTAAGATACGATGGAGAACTTTGTATTTTGGTAGAAGTCTAGAAGTAGTCAGTTCACCCGCCTCTGGCCAAGCTGAACCAGTCATCTCGTAAGCAATGTTATCATCGCTTAACTCATCACCACTGGAGATAGCCAAATTCTTGGGAACATTTGCCATAAACTCCTTAACAAGAGTCTCATTAAACAGAGCAGAAAAACTCAACAAATTATACAGTTTATGAACCCAGTAATCTTATCTAGATCAAACGCAACAAACTCAGGAATCGATACCTTACATTCAACTATGAACTTACGAAAAGAGGTAAATGAAAGAAATAGACCTTCAGCAGTCTCAGATAGAAAACGATAGTTTAGAGGATTAAAAGAGTGTCTTCCTCTAGTCAGAGTATCAAGCCTGAATAGGTGGGGGTCCGAACTGGGAATAGGTAGTACTCTGTAGGCACCCCTTGAAGCGCCGGGCGGCTGTTCGACCAACTGGGTGTAATCTCTCCAGCAGCAACACCAATTTTACCTTTCCCTTTACCAGTCTCCGTGTACTTCGTCGAAGAGTTCTTCCGTGACGAGCTTGAGGTCCCATCGCAATTTCAACAGCAGACACCGAAGGAAATAGTGTTCTTGGATGTACCATCAGCATTTTTCTTAGATTTTAGCATCTTAGTTTTCACCATTGTTTGAATCGGAAAAGAAAAACTCAACACAACTTCGAAATTAAGCTTGAGAGATGAATGAGAAAACCCTAAGTTGTGGTTTAAAAGGGGAATTTTTTTTCAGAATTGCACAAGAAGAGAGCAGTTAATTTGGGACGTGTGGAAAGCAGTTACCAAAAATAAACTGATTAATGGCAGTTAATGACAACGAAACCTTCCTTAATCAGATATGTCAAATTTGAATTAAAATTAAACTGCCTAAGATGCTAATTTATGGAAAACAGAATTTTTTAAATTAGAAAGATAAGATCGTAACAAAATACGATTGGATTCCATAAACTAAAAACTCATCCAGTTTTTTTTCGATTAAAGTGATTGTCTTTGTAAAATTAGATTGTTGATTGAAATTTCTACGAAAATGCCCACACAAGATAATCACTCAAAAATAATGAGAATATTTTATGAGATAAAATTGAATTGTTTATTTATGGGAAAATTTCATAGTTCTACAAATTATACAATATTTCCAAAAAAATCAAAATCAACTAGAATCTTCCAATCAGATATATGCGGATCATTAGATTCAATTAATTGGTCAGATTTATAACGTGAGTGTGTGATAGGACATACTGGATTAATCAATCATAACCTGTCCCACTAAGCCAAATTGTACCTTGTCAAGAAGATCAGTACTGAGATGTATTTCAAACCAGTCATCATCTGAACATATCTCTTTGAATAAAAAATATGAGCGTGCCAGACAGGAGTACCATAGCAAATTTTTTTTGAGTACTCAGAGTGTTGACTTTATTTGTATATATATCCTTTTTTTTTTTTTGTCAAAGCACTGAATTTATAAGATCATGGAGTTGACTTTCTCACAGCCATAAAGGTAGTCCTTTTCTACATGATTTATGTTCATTATCAAGGACGGCTGCACACATCTATGGTGGTAGCCCTCTCCTCCATGAAATTGTCTGTTTAACACAACAACATACTATAGTGCCGAGAGACATAGATACTGACCATATGTCACAACAAAGTACGAAACTACTTTAAAGATAACAATCTAGTTAGTAGTAAGGTACAATCAAACAAGTAAATATGTCCTCAAAGTGTGCTTATCTGAGCATATTTTACTTTAAGTATAATGAGCATACCATACTGATTGGTTAATCCAAGTAAATCTCAAAATTCATAGACCAATCATACAATTATATCATATGCTATTTGCAAGAAAACCCATTCTTCTCCTCCCTTTTTTTGTTTTTTTTTAAATAAAAAAAAATAAGCAAATGCAAACAAACACACATGATAAAATCAAACAAAAAGAAAAGCACTACTTCTAATTTTTTTTATTTTTTTTGTAAAAAAAAAAACTAATGCATCAAGCAAAGTCCCACGACCTTCCGTAGAGTCTCAAATCTAGCAGAATATAAGGCTTTGGTGAACAAATCAGCCAACTGATACTTAGTCTGAATATGTTCCAAAGTAATAACTTTTTCTTCGACCAAATTTCTAATAAAGTGATGTCTAATATCAATATGTTTGGTCCTAGAGTGTTTGAACAGATTTTTAGAAATATTGATAGCACTAGTGTTAGCACGAATATAGTAATGTGAGTCCCGATCAATACCATAATCACATAGCATTTGTTTCATCCAAAGTAGCTAAGTGCAACAACTACCGGCTGTGAATATATTCACCTGGCGATGAGATAAGGAAATAGAGTTTTGTTTCTTACTTAACTATGCAATGAGATTGTTACCAATGTAGAAACATCCTCCACTCGTGCTTTTCCTATCATCTATGTTTCCAAAATTTCAGTCGACATCGATGTATCCTGCAAGATGAGAGTTAGTATCATTAGTATACCATAAACCATAATCGAAGTATAGTTAATGTAACGAATAATTAAACTTCACCGCCGCAAGATGTGATTCTTTTAGTTTAGCTTGATAACGTGCACAAACTCCAACACCGAATGATATGTCGGAGACGGCTTGCGATCGACACTGAAGAAAGCGCCTATCATGCTTCTATACAAGGTGGAGTCAACCTCCTTTCCCTGGTCATCTCGGAAATTTTCGGGGGCGTGGCCATGGGAGTTCTCGATGACTTGATTTGTTCAAGCGCCGAACTTCTTCACCGATTTTAGCATACTTGGCCTTTGAGATGAAAATCCCACGATCTAACTGTTTGATCTGCAACCCTAAAAAGAAATTTAGTTCACCAACCATACTCATTTCAAATTCATTTTGCATAAGTGTCACAAACTCCTTGGATTTTGTTTCTAGTGAAGAGCCAAACACAATGTCATCGACGTAGATTTGTGCAACAATTAATCCAGTTTTAAAATGTTTGATGAATAATGTTTTGTCAGCTCCTCCTCTCTTGTATCCCTGTTCCAACAAGAACATGGTTAATCGTTCATACCGAGCTCGTGGGGCTTGCTTTAGTCCGTACAGAGCCTTTTTGAGTCTGAACACATGGTCGGGAGAATAAGGATCAACATATCCCTTAGGCTGCTCAACATAGACTTCTTCATTAAGAATTCCATTCAGAAAGGCACTTTTGACATCTATTTGGTACAGCTTGAACCTCATTTGACATGCCACTGATACTAAGAGTCTAATAGATTCAAGTCGAGCCACAGGTGCAAATGTTTCATCGAAATTCACTCCTTCTAGTTGAGTGTATCCCTGTGCAACCAAGCGTGCCTTGTTTCTAACTATGTTGTCATGTTCATCTAATTTATTTTTGAATATCCACTTTGTCCTGATCACATTTGTGTCTTTTGGCCGAGGTACAAGTTCCCACACTTCATTTCTATCAAATTGAGCTAGCTCTTCATGCATGGCTAGAACCCAATTTTTATCAATAATGGCTTTATTTATATTTTTGGGTTCAATTTGTGAAGTGTAGCAAACATTTCCAAGTTCATTAGCAAGCCTCCTCCGAGTCATCATGCCGTCTCTAGAATCTAAGAGAATATTGTCCAATGGGTGTGCTTTCTGAATCCAAGAAGGAGGTTGCCTTCTCATGTCCTGTTCGTTATTTGTATATGGTGCGTCAGAACTTCTAGGAGCAGGGACAGAGACATCAGAACTTGATGCTGGATGTTCCTTCTGTATATCACTGTCTGGTGCAGGTACATGATGGTCTTGAGTAGGTTGACGTCCGGAGAACCCGTTCTTCCAAAGTCTAGAATATTAGACTCGTGAATAAGATGAAAAGTCATCAGTATCATCAATTTTTACATTGATTGATTCAATGATAGTTTGAGTACGCATGTTATAAATTCTGTAAGCACGACTGTTCTCAGAATAACCAATAAACACTCCCTCATCACTTTTTGAATCAAATTTACCCAAGTATTCCCGATCATTTAACACATAGCATTTGCTACCAAATGTATGGAAATATTTGAGATTCGGTTTTCTTCCTTTCCAGATTTCATAAGGAGTTTGAGTGGTTCCTGTTCTCAAAGACACACGATTCAAAATATAACAAGCAGTATTAATAGCTTCAGCCCATAATTTAACAGGGAGCTTCTTACTATTTAGCATAACTCTAGCCATCTCTTGTAGAGACCTATTTTTCATTTCTACAACACCATTTTCTTCAGGAGTTTTGGGTGCAGAGAATTCATGAAAAATACCGTTTTGATCACAGAAAGTAGAGAAAGTAGCATTTTCAAACTCTTTCATATAATCACTTCTAATCCTTAATATTTTTATTCCTTCAAAATATTTTTATGTCGTTAATTTTAGGTGCAAAAATTTGAATCTTTCAAAAACATCAGATTTTTCTCTCAAGAAATCTACCCAAGTATATCTAGAAAAATCATCCACGCAAACAAAAATATATTTCTTGTCCCCAATACTTTCAGTTTGAATAGGTCCCATCAAATCCATGTGAAGTAATTCTAATACATGAGCTGTAGTAAGAAACTTACCTTGCTTGTGAGTGCTTTTAGTTTGCTTACCTTTTAGGCACGAACCACACAATCCTTCGATTTTTCAAGAAGCTTAGGAACACCTCGTAATTGCATTCAACTTTGTCAGTCTCAACAGATCACTATAGTTTAAATGTCCCAATCGTTTGTGCCACAACTCGGTTGAGTTAGTCTTTGAAATATGACAAGTAATTTTGGTGTCAAGAAGATAACATTTATCATTGAATCTAGTACCATGTAGAATACAACTACCATCATACTTTAAGACTTTACAGGAATTTTTTGAGAACATAACCAAGTGTTTATTATCACAGAGTTGGCCTATACTAATCAGGTTAGCTTTTAAACCTACAACAAAAAGTACTTCTTTTAACGGAGAAAAACCATCAATTAGAATAGTGCCTACACCTTCAATTTTACCGTGTGCTCCATCACCAAAAGTAACCAGACCACCTTCATGACTTTTGTAGTTAGTTAGATAAGATCGATTACCAGTCATATGTCTAGAACAACCACTGTCAAAATACCAAGAGTTAGGAATAAAGTATCTATAGGCAACATCAACCATATAACAATTTAAATCACTCTTTTTGACCCAAATTTGTCTTACTTTAGTATTGCTAAGGTGTCTCATTTGTCTATTAGCCAAATTTTTACTAAACAAATAATGAAAGGAGTCGTGTCCTAAATTACCACAGATGCAACATTTTACAAAGTACTTTGATTTACCTCTCTCAGTATTGATTGTATACCTGATGGTCGTGATTGTTTTTGAGTCTTGACATTGGTCAGAACTTGCATAGGCGGTCGTACCTTAGTTCGACGGTGATGATGAGCGCTTTTGTTTGAAAATACAGCAGAATTTGTTTCTTTGATGAAGTTGATCTGATTCTCAACTTTTCTTTCACCTTTTCCAACATATCCCAAACCTTCTTTGTCGTTTGGAGTTCTTCCATAGCTTAGGGTTTCACTTAAGCGAGAGGCTCCAATTGTTATTTGCTTGATCCTTTCTTTTGAGACTTTTAATTCATCTAGAAGATTAGCAATTTGATCATCCTTCTTTTTAAGATGTTGGTAAGAGTATTATTTTGAGAATCAATTTCACCTTGTCATCTTCCAAAAATTCTATCATGACTTGAGTGGACAAGTTTTTCTCCTGCTCATCTTGTAATTTTTATTCATGCTTCTTTGCAATTATGACATGATACGGACCGGTTCTTCGAAGTTGTCGACAAGAAGTCGAACACGCAATCAAGTTTTGCACGGAATCGATGCGAGAGGTTAAGTTCACGATTAAGGGCGTTACGATCAATGATCATTCTGTCATCCTCGTCCTCATCTCGAATCTTTTTCATCATCTTCACTCCAAGTGATATTCATGGCCTTCTTGGTATGAGATTTCTTTAAAGTATTTGCACATTCGAAGCTATGTGACCAAAACTCTCACACTCATGGCATTGAATTCGATTGTTAGATCTATTCATAGAGGTAGTGGGATTTTGTTTAGTGTTGGTCGAAATCTCTTCTTTTGTTGGAGAGAGGTATTCAAGTTCTTTCCTTTTGATTTCCTTTTAGAAATTTTTTTGAATTGTTTGGTGAGCATGGCCATGTTTTCATGTGTTTCGCTCTCCTCACGATCAACCTCGTCTCCATGGTTGTTGATTTTGAAGGCAATACTGGATCCCTTTTCTTTCTTTCTCCTTTGTAGATGTAGCTCATATGTCATCAATGATCCCACCAATTCTTCAACATTCTCTTTACTTTCTTCAATTGTAGTTACTTTAGAATGAAAACGATCAGGCAAGGATCTGAGAATTTTCTTTACAATTTTGCTCTCCTCGAATATTTCTTTCCCAAGGTATAAGCAGTATTGGTGATATCACTGAGTTTTGTATAGAAGTTCTTGAATTGTTCATCGTCTCTCATGGTTAGTTGTTCAAACTCTAGAGTAAGAATTTGAAGCTTGGAAGACTTGACCATATTGGTTCCTTCGTGAGCAATTCGTAAGATGTCCCAAGCATCTTTTGCAACCTAACAAGTAGAGATTAAACGAAATTGATTAGAGTCTACAAAAGAAAATATGGCATTTAAAGCTTTGGAATTCCAATTAGTATAATTAAAATCAGTTGTAGCCCACTCGTCTGCGCTTTTTCTCTCTTTCTACACCATTTTCGATAATGGTGGGAGTTTTATAGCCATGAACAATTGAGTGCCAAGCTTTTCATCAAGGGATTAGATATACACTTGAATTCTAATTTTCCAATAGGCATAATTAGTACTATCTAAAACAGGTGGTCTAAATGGAGCTCCGTCCATAACTAGGTTTATATGGATCGCACTTAAAAAGTGTACCCTCTCTGATACCAATTGAAAGTTCTAAAACATAGATTAATTAAATTAAAAACGAATTTTAATCTTAATTAAACAAGCAGTGGACAGAACGTAGTCAAAACTGGCAAGATATAGAGATAACAGTTTTGACTCGCACAACCGTGTTCGTTTACCTAATCTTGTCTAGTGCGGAAATTAAAGAATTAAATACGAACACAAGATGTATCGTGGTAAACCCCTAAGGGAAACATCCACGGGCCCCCATGCCATTGGTTAAAAACAATCCACTAATAATCTTGTTCAAAAATGCAATAGTATCGATTTTTGTAATTTCGCAAAATTAACAAAATAACAATCAAAAGAAAACAGATCAACTCCCTGTGATACTTCTTCTTCTGACTTGTTGATGAAGTGGAATCAAACCCACCGGTCTTGACTTTATCGCCACTTCCCTATTGTACTTGACCGCAACCACCACTTGGATTAAGAACTCCTGTTCTTAACTTCACGCCAAGTAGCTTGAACAAGATATGGAATTGTTCGTTAAGTACCAATAAGTTCTTGATTCTTCAATGAATTTGAAGAAAAACTTTTTACTTTGAAAGTTGAATAAATGAAGCGCCATGTCTTGTTCACTTTGAATGGATTCGGCTAGTTTGAAGCTTATGGAACAAGAACACAAAAATATTTTCAAAAATCTTTTATTCTTCAATGTCTTGAAGAACTCGCTGCCTTTGAACAACTTAATCAATGAAGTGCCATGTCTTGTTCACCTTGAATGGATTCGGCCGGTTTGCAGCTTATGAAACAAGAACATAAAAATATTTTCTAATGCTTAATTCCTTATAGATTTCTACTCTTACTTATGGTTAAAGTAGTAATCAAATTAGGAATTATTTCTTACCTAAAAATCTGTAACAAGAATGGTAATAGTATTAGTTAAAAGAATATAGAAAGATATTCTTAGATTTGTAGAAGGAAAGAATTTAGGAAACTAAATATTTCTTTCCTAAACAGATCTAAGAGAATAAGAAAATATTCTTTAACATACAAAAAGAGCTGTCAATAATATTCATGAGATCAGAATATATCAAATATAGAAACAGAATAAAATCGCAGCTTTTATTGATCTGGAAAAATAATCTGCTTATCAAGCTAGTCAGTCAGAACTGGCGTTAATCAGACCAGTCAAAAACACAAATGTTGACCTGCTCTTTTATCATTAAAAATCAGTTATATTCATTAAGTTAGCCAAGATATAAAAAGTGAAAAATATGACACATATTTTTCCAACAGGGCTTTCCCTAATTTGTTCGGTATCAGCCTCTACGTTGCATAGGTCATAGTATTGAAGGATGGCAAATAGGACAATGTGATGTATCATCCCAGCAAATATTCTTTACGATTTCTACGTACACTATGCGTGGAGTGGAAACCAAATTCTCATATTGATTCCTTGTGATCACTTAGTCGAGTAACTCATTGGTAAAGTCACTTATTAAGAAGGACATCACAAGCGGACATTCGAAAAGTTTGGGATCTCATTGCTAGAACTCAAAGGTTCAGGACCCCATTGTCACAAGGTTCAAAGGTTTGTGACCCTAGTACTATTTACCCGTTTAAATATCTCTTTCTTTTTCTTATTTTTATTTGATAAAACATTATTTTTATTTTAATACTTTTTTTTACACAAAATGATTTCATCTAAATAATATTTTGTAAAAAAAAAATTTTAATTTTAAAAATAAACAAATTTGATGCAAAATTTTGGCTAGAAAAAAAAAAAAAGAAATTTAAATTAGGAAAAATGGCACAAAATGTCCCCAACGTGCGGAGCCTTGTGCACAAACTATCCATAATTTTCATGTCTTGGCAGTTACCCCATTCACCTATCCATCTAGTACACAAATCATCATTTTTAATAGAATCCATCTACTATAGCCGTTAAACATGCATGTTGCTATCACGTGAAATTAAACAAAATAAAATTTGAAGGCAAAATGGTCTATCTAATGTCATCAACTATGTGTATGGACTATTTTCGCTGAAATTCAATGGGTGAGAAATGATTAGTTTTTGGTTTAAAATAATCTATTTATATGTAAAATATATATTAAGAACTTGTTTGAGAGAGTTTTTTAGCTACTAGTTAGAAACACGTGCATTGCACGTGATTTTGCAATAATTTTGTTAATTTTTAATTTTTCTAAATTCTTATTTTTTAATTGTTAAAAATTTGAAATGTTAAAGTAGTAATTACAATAAAATAAAAAAATACGGTTCTTGATAACATATTGTATTGTATTGTTTAATATTATAATGAATAATGTTGATATTTTATTTACATTCATAGAATTATAATTGCAATTAGAGATGTGTTTTATATTGTGGTAATATCAACACTAACTTGAACTTAGTGAATACATTTTGGTGATTTGAGTTTTGATTATTGACGAACTACTGATATCAAATCTTATGGAATTGATGCTATGAAGAATAAGAATTTGACAAACTTTTAATAATGTCTGATCCCAAGATTTTTAATTCAATCTTTGTTTCAATAGAAGTTGAATGAAGCCTCGACAATAGTCTATTTTTTAATTAATAAAAAAAGAGGGGACTAAGAAAATTAAAAAGAATGAAATGAATTATATTATTATGCAATATAGCTAAAGATCAATTATGTTGCATATTCTCCTTTGGTTGTATTTGTTATTAACATTAATGTACTATTCTAAGAATTTCAGCACATAAAATACTTAGTAAACATCAAATACTCAATATTTTACTCGTGTTTTAAAATTGCAATCGAGTTTTTTCATAAACTCTACTAAATCTACAATGACATAATTGTAGCAACAATGCTTATACAATATTTTTCACATAATGTTTTTTTTTTCTATTTAGCGAACTTTGTGCAAGCTACTTCAATTGATAAAACTCCAATCAATCCACATTCTCATTTCTACTTGAACATAGTCCATTTTGATAGATACATATTAAGATTATATGAAACAAAAATGTTTGAAGACTATTTATTATTTATATGAATGATACTTACAAATATTTTTAGGAACTAACAGAAAAATGATAACTCACTTTTTGTCTACTTCACGTTTCGAAAATGAATTCATAACTTGAATGCATCTCCTTGACAGTCAGTTTGAGAATCAAGCCCTTGTTATACATATGCATGCTACAATTTTCATCCATGAGGACTAAACAAGATAATAAAATGTAGTGACACTTAAAAGAAAATAATAGAATTGTGGTATATGTAATGAGAATAAAATAAAACGTGTCTTACATAGAAGAAGTCAAATGGGTAGAAAATGTCAGAAATTTCCTTAGTTTAAAATGTATGCAATTAATATAATGAAGAAGAAAATATAAAATGACATATTTATTAATGTCAGATATGTTACTTTCACGTTAATTATGTTAGTTAATAATTAAACTGATAGAATTCTGTTCATTTTCTCCCATCGAATTTTATTTTGTTTACATTAAAATTGATTCTTGTATGTTTATTTTTTTCAATCTTTTTTTTCCCTTTGGACACATGCTTCTACCGGCTTCAAACTAATGCCAAGGAGTTGTAACTATTTCCAATTTCAGTTGGCTTAGACTATAGGGTCATTTTATTATACTAAGCTTGATTGAGTAATATACAAATGTTTCACATGTCGTTGTTTCTTAATTCTATTCAGTTATCTCTAGCACTGTACATGCCATCCATCTCTCCAAAATTCATATAAAGTTATATACAACATTTTATAGTGAGCAATCAAACCATGTCGAACACAAAAAAGTATTACATTTATTTATTTCATTTCATAGTGAAAAGACCGAACCATATCGAATGAATTTTTTTTATACATTTCTTTATAACATTTCATAAGTGACCAAATAGAACCATATCAAACGGAAGGGCCTATTAGAACATTTGTAAGATTATGAAAAATATTATATCAAGTTGAAATAATTATTGCACGTAGATCTCACTTTAGATTTATTGAATATGAAAAGTGATTGAAAAATATGAAACTTTTTTGCTTGTGCTTCAACAACTTTGAATTATAACTTCTTTCCTTTTTCTTTCTTTTGTAAAAACTTGAAGAAAATTGAGTTTTATATGTGTAATATGTTGTGAAAAGAAAAAAATAAAATGAAAAAAATTTGAGAGAAACTTTCTAATTCTAACTTGTAAAATTTACATATAAAATCTGAAAAAATGATGCCAAAGTAAATAGGAGAATGAGTCGACCATCACAAGGCATTTCTAGAGAAAAAAAATGATAATTTTTATGTCAATATTGACAAATGAAAAGTCTTCTAACTATCTAATTCACAAATCCTATTTTTATGATCTTAAATACATATTTAAGAATTACATAATCATTTTATCATCATTTGTATTCTGCACTAAAAAAAAAAGGGAATAAAAATAAGTTGCCCAAAAGCTCTAAATAACCCCTTATTTAATTTAATAATGGTGGGAGATTAATGGTTTTTTAATTTTTTAATTTAATATAGGGAGTAAAATAGTCCAAATATGTAATATGAGAGGGTAAAATAGTCCAAAATTGTTTCTCCCTTTTAAGGACTTTTAGAAGTAGTATAGATGTAAAAGTTAATAAAAGTTGTAGTCCTATATAATACGTAGTTAAAATTAATTGTTAACTTTTGACTTCAACTTCTTAAAGCATATGCAAGAAACTTTTAAAAAATAAGATGTTCTCTATTTTAGAGAAAAATTGAGGATAATCATTTAATAATTAAGAGGGAAACATGTCAAAATAAAAGATAGGGAAAAATAATAAATATTTATTGAAAAAAGTAAAATAAAGTATTAAAAATAAAGAGACTTTTGGAATAGTTAAAAAAATTTACTCTTTAAATTTATTTTCAAAACATTTAATAATATCGAATGAGCAAAATTAATTTTTACTTGCACATATTTATTTGTATCCATTGATGAACTTTTTAAAGTACTTGGTTGAAATGTTATAATACTCAAAATATTGCAAATGTTCTAGATTTATTTGATTGGGTTGAGGTTTTAATATGTTAAGATTTTTGTTTAAAATTAAAAGAATTTCTAGAACTTGATTCAATGTAATCTTGTTAATTATTCAAAGAGTAATTTCTAGAGATATCAAAATATTTGACGATTGCCTAATTAATAGGAGAATCGAGACGAGACGGAAAACATGCTCCAACTTCGAACAATCCTAAATTTTATATTTTATTTTTATCGTTTTAAAAAGTAATAATAAAAAATAAGTAAATAGAGAAATAAATGGAAAATAGTAGTATGTACTATATAATTTAGTTACAACATTAATACTTAAATAGTAGTATGTACTATATAATTTAGCACATGTTTGAAATTGCTTAAATTATAATTTCAATTAGTCCAAATTAATTGAAATATACTTTTTTTTATCCAACATTCTTCTCCAAATCTTCACAATTCTTCTCAAACTTGTCTTTCTGTTAATCTTTATTTACTTTATAACGGTCGATTTCTACCGATCAGCAGTATAGTGTGTGTGTGTATATATATATATATATATATATATATATATATATATATATATATATTTAACAACCAAAACTAAATATTATTACAAAAAGAGAAGGGTCGTGGCATTGTAAACATACGTAACGAGCAGTAACCAAATGGTAAAAGTAAAAAAGATTTAACCCCCCCAATTCCCACGACAAACTTCTCCCGTGCCCTACCGTCCGAGTACAGCATCACGCCACGGTCGAGGAATTATTCATGGGTGCCGATAGCGATTTTATGTCTTAAAATTTCCGCAAGTGCACGGATCGCTCAAGTAATAAAGTGGATTTTGAGTCCAAGTATCGTTCCCACGAAGATTTAGATAGTTCAGTTCAATTATACTAACCTTAACCGAATCTAAAGAACTTTGGATGATTTTGTTGTTTAAGAACTAATAAGAATTTGAACTAAAAACAATAAACTAATTATAAATCAGATAACTAAAAATTAGATCAATAAAGATTACTTTAAAATTGAGAAAGAAGAGTACTAGGATCCCGAATCCGTTTATAATCGTTAATTCCTCTATCTTGATTCTTGGTCTTGACAAATTACATCGCTTATGAAGATCAATATCCCTAGATTGTTCAATGCTTTTCTTTCGAATAAAGCTAAACCTATTCATATGCATGACTCGACTATATTTCTATGACGAATCGCGAATACAAATGAAAGCATTAAATTTTTATGGATAATTAAAGATCACCTAAAGCATAGCGGTATATTTCTATCCCCATCGGACTTTAAGATAATTAAAATAGCGTCTAGCATGCTTTCGATCTTTCGACAGTAAAACACACCACAACAATCATACAATTATTGCGCATATAATTGTAGATTCATATAAATCAAAATTAATTATTCAAAACTATCATGAAATAAATTGTCAAAAATCAAGTCTCAAGATGGAAGAATTTAGATTACAAACTTCATCGTAATCCTAGCACAAAATAAACTAGCCTAACATACTAATAATAAGAGAAGAAAGAGGAGAAGAAAATATGGAATTCATAACCCGGAAACGAAGAAATCTTGATCTTGATCTTGATCTTCGTTCTTGGAGAGATGAATCTTGATCTTCCGCTTTATGTTTCTTGTCTTGCTTTTCTCCCCAAAATCCTCATCCGATATGAGTTAATAACTCATATATATACTTACCTAATTGTGCCCTAAAAAGATCCCAAAATTCATTAAAATCGCGTCCCAAAGGTTTCCTAAGTGTATCGGGACTCAAAAGGAAAGAAAATTACGTTTCTGCCGAAAATACACTAGGCTATCGCCCAGTGCAAACCCTGGCGATCGCCCAGGCCAAGGAAAAGCTATTCTGCTGTTGAAAAAAGGTTCCGGGCGATCGCCCTCTTTGTCGTCGGGCGATCGCGCAGTTCAGCATTTTTTCTCTGCGGCGGCTGTTTTCAAATGACCATAACTTCTTGTAGGAAACTCCAAATTGAAATCCGTAAAAAGTGTTAGACTCGTAATTAAATTATCTTTCCAATGATATATCATTTGTATTTTGGAGATTTTTATATCAAAAGTTGTACTCGAATTTCTCCACATGTTGCTGTAGGTAGTTTCTCAATTCGGTTCTTTAGCTTTCTGGTGTTTGATCCATTGATTCAACTCTTCATTGTCACTCCAAAACACCTTAAACTTATTGATTTTATCTTCTTCCTCATGCTCCAATGTTTGGCTCTTAATATTCACTTCAAAAACTCCATTTACTTGTCGAATTCACCAAGTTGTTGCTCTTTCCGTCCATTCTTCTCCAATTGCTATTAAAGAGGTCCAAAACTGAAATATGAAGATTAAAACACAAAATTAAGTAATAATTCAATAAAATGACGGAATAAAAGCTTAGTTTAAAGGTCCGAATAAGTGCACAAAATGCACTTATCAAACACCCCCAAACTAAACATTTGTTCGTCCTCGAACAAAAATAAAAATAAACTAGAACTTTAAACTAAGCTAAAAGAATGAACAGGAATGTAGTTAATGTTAAGTTTCTTACTAAATGCCTCAATTTTGAAAAATAAAGTAACACGTTTAGAAAGAGATCAAACAACACAAAATATTTTCACTTATCCAATGCTCGACCTTTAGTGAGTGTGTGATTAGCCAAAAGTTGAACTTACACATGTACTAGACCACGACCAATTTTGTGTTGTTGATATTTTTACAACATTGAACCCCTTGTAGTCATTTATTCCTTACACCTCTCGTAAATTACACACTTCTTATGCTTTTCTCTCAAATCCCGAGGTGTTCTAGCAAATTTGGTTCCTATTGATCAACACAATGCTTTTTCTTTTCAAATAAAGTGATAAAAATTAAAACTTGTATTCTTAGAACTAGGATGGTGAGTGATTTCTAAATTCTCATCTTCGATCTCTTAGGTTCTAATCTAGCAATCCTTACCGAGCACTTTAACTTCTTTTATTTTATTCAACCAATATATATGATCTTACATCTTGTGCAATACTTCTCTCACTAGCTTTCTATGTGACCCTTGTAGCGAGCTTTGGGCGATGACTCCCAAGTCGATGACCATAGGGCACCGTGTTTTGAAATACCCTAACAGGCTTAATTGCTCGAGTCCCACAGTGCTATAAGAGAAGTGAAGATGTAATTTTTCTTTTTCTTTCTTTTTTTTTTTTTTTTTTTTTTTTTTGACTCATGTAACGAGCTTTGGGCGATGACTCTCAAGTCGATGACTTTAGGGCATCGTGTTTTAAAATACCCTAACAAGCTTAATTGCTCGAGTCAGATATTTTATTTTATTTTTTTATTTTATTTTATTTTTTCAGCAGTGAGTAGTGCTCGATTCAGATTCCTTGACTACAACCTATTCAACCAAAGATGAGATCCAGAAAACCCAAACCATCAAAATTCCACGAAAACATGTACTAACTTTAACACCCCCAAACTGTTCTCAAACAGTTTGGTTACTAGTCTAAAGATTTAGGAACGAGAATTTTTTTTATAATGATCTATGTCAATAATATCAACACATACACTCAAGTCATGTTTCCAATAAGTGATAAGTCAACAGTGGCTACGTGCTTCAAATTTAGTCTAACATGGATAAGTATTCAAGTAAAAGTACGAGTTAAAGTGTTGTCTAATATTCTAACTAAAAACGTACTTAAATTCAAACAAGTATTATCATTGGCGGTAAGATATTCAACAATAGCTAATTTTTTTTTTTTTTTTTTGAAAGACGAAAAAATAATTTTTTTTTTTTTTTTTTAAAAAAACGAAATTTAAAAAAAAATTGGCAATTATATAGACATGAATAATAAACAAATTCAAAATAATGAAGTATTCTGATACTTAACCCACCCCCAACTAAAACATTACATTGTCCCCAATGTAATAACAAAATAAAGCAAATAGAGGAGGGAAAAGGTCAGTTACTCCCCAGAGATAGATATGAAGAAGATGGATCTGGCTGGCTGAAGGTCCGGTTGAAGTGGAATCAGATATGGAGCTGGGACTCTTGCAAAGTGGGACATCCTGCGATTGACATAGTGAAGCTTTTTAAGGGCATTAAATAATAAATAAAAAAAACTAATAAATTAATTAAACTGATTAAAACTACTATAATATAAAGCAAGTAAATAAAAGGGTTAGAAAATGGGTTGCCTCCCATTAAGCGCTTATTTATAGTCATTAGCTTGACTTATTGTCTGATTGCTCACGGCACTCTAAATAGTGCTTTTGAGGACTTTCTTTGCTTGTATCTATTGACTTTGCGCCATTTTTCATTTATCCTCAAAATTTTGAATTTGTGATCCCCATAAAAATAAGATTTTAGTGTAGCACATTGCTCGAACACAACCACGAAAATTTCAACTTCTTCATCGATCTTGATCACAAAATCAATTTTAGAAGAGATAGAAGAGTAGGAGAATTGCTTGTCTGACTCATGCTTTTGTAATCTCTGAGGAAGTGGGATCGGAAGCTCATATAGTTTGATAGGAACAGTTGCCTTAATCTGTGGTGTATCTGAACTCTCTTTAATATATGTTGTCTGCTCAGTTTGTTCCACGTGCTCCTTATCAGTGGATGGTTCATTTTCTTTATTTGCAACTGGCATCTTTCCATGGATTTCTAGTAATTGAACTTCACTTTTGGTAGTAACAGCTGTAACACTTTCATTGGGATTCACCTCTGCATTAATTGGCAAAGTACCTGGTGCTCTGCCTGATAAAGCAATTGCCATCTGACCCATTTGTGTCTCAAGATTCTTGATTGCAGCGCCTTGATTTTGAATATTAACGCCTTGATTTTGAATATTAGTATCTGTCTTGTGCATGTATTGATTATTAGATCCTAGGCACTGGTCAGCTGTCTCCATGAATTTATTAAATACGTCTTCTAGTGAATTTCTTTTTTCTGGCTGCTGAAATTGTGGTATGATTTTATTCTGATTATCATTCCAAGAGAAATTTGGATGATCTTGCCAACATGGATTATATGTATTAGGGAAAGCATAATTTTGCTGATAATGGCCACCTTGAACATATTCGGCTTGCACGGGTTGGTGTAATAGAATAGGGCATTCTGATGTGCTGTGATTTGCCCCACACTCTTCACAAGTTGATTTCTTCGTTTGCATCACATGGACTGATTGTAACATGTTATCCACTTTGTGTGCCAAAGAATTTATTTGTGCAGATAGCACCGTGATAATGTCTACTTCCTCATTAATCTCTTTAGCCTGCTGCATTGCGATAAAATCTCCAACGAGCATGTTGTCTTCATCAATCTTAGAAATTGAGTCATATCTCATGACATTAGCCTTGTGCATTGCGAAAAAATCTCCAACAAGCATGTTGTCCTCATCAATGCTAGATTGTCTTTGAAAGATCTGTGGAGTCAAAAAATCTCCAACTAGCATGTTGTCTTCATCAATCTCTTGATATTCTATCTTGTGTTGTGATCTGAAAAGAAAAATTGAACACTGAAATAAACTAAAAAATAATAATAATAAAAATTTAAATAAATAAAGTTCGAATTAGTGCTAATATAACTGAAAAGAACTAAAACTAAATCCCCGGCAACGGCGCCAAAAACTTGATAGCGATTTTATGTCTTAAAAATTTCCGCAAGTGCACGGATCGCTCAAGTAATAAAGTGGATTTTGAGTCCAAGTATCGTTCCCACGAAGATTTAGATAGTTCAGTTCAATTATACTAACCTTAACCGAATCTAAAGAACTTTGGATGATTTTGTTGTTTAAGAACTAATAAGAATTTGAACTAAAAACAATAAACTAATTATAAATCAGATAACTAAAAATTAGATCAATAAAGATTACTTTAAAATTGAGAAAGAAGAGTACTAGGATCCCGAATCCGTTTATAATCGTTAATTCCTCTATCTTGATTCTTGGTCTTGACAAATTACATCGATTATGAAGATCAATATCCCTAGATTGTTCAATGCTTTCTTTCGAATAAAGCTAAACCTATTCATATGCATGACTCGACTATATTTCTATGACGAATGCGAATACAAATGAAAGCATTAAATTTTTATGGATAATTAAAGATCACCTAAAGCATAGCGGTATATTTCTATCCCCATCGGACTTTAAGATAATTAAAATAGCGTCTAGCATGCTTTCGATCTTTCGACAAGAAAACACACCACAACAATCATACAATTATTAGCATATAATTGTAGATTCATATAAATCAAAATTAATTATTCAAAACTATCATGAAATAAATTGTCAAAAATCAAGTCTCAAGATGGAAGAATTTAGATTACAAACTTCATCGTAATCCTAGCACAAAATAAACTAGCCTAACATACTAATAATAAGAGAAGAAAGAGGAGAAGAAAATATGGAATTCATAACCCGAAACGAAGAAATCTTGATCTTGATCTTGATCTTCGTTCTTGGAGAGATGAATCTTGATCTTCCGCTTTATGTTTCTTGTCTTGCTTTTCTTCCCCAAAAATCTCATCATCGATATGAGTTAATAACTCATATATATACTTACCTAATTGTGCCCTAAAAGATCCCAAAAATTCATTAAAATCGCGTCCCAAAGGTTTCCTAAGTGTATCAGGACTCAAAAAGGAAAGAAAATTACGTTTCTGCCGAAAATACACTAGGCTATCGCCCAGTGCAAACCCTGGCGATCGCCCAGGCCAAGGAAAAGCTATTCTGCTGTTGAAAAAAGGTTCCGGGCGATCGCCCCTCTTTGTCGTGGGCGATCGCGCAGTTCAGCATTTTTTTCTCTGCGGCGGCTGTTTTTCAAATGACCATAACTTCTTGTAGGAAACTCCAAATTGAAATCCGTAAAAAGTGTTAGACTCGTAATTAAATTATCTTTCCAATGATATATCATTTGTATTTTGGAGATTTTTATATCAAAAGTTGTACTCGAATTTCTCCACATGTTGCTGTAGGTAGTTTCTCAATTCGGTTCTTTAGCTTTCTGGTGTTTGATCCATTGATTCAACTCTTCATTGTCACTCCAAAACACCTTAAACTTATTGATTTTATCTTCTTCCTCATGCTCCAATGTTTGGCTCTTAATATTCACTTCAAAACTCCATTTACTTGTCGAATTCACCAAGTTGTTGCTCTTTCCGTCCATTCTTCTCCAATTGCTATTAAAGAGGTCCAAAACTGAAATATGAAGATTAAAACACAAAATTAAGTAATAATTCAATAAAATGATGGAATAAAAGCTTAGTTTAAAGGTCCGAATAAGTGCACAAAATGCACTTATCAGGTGCTTGAAAGAAAAAATGCCAAACTTCTTCACTGCCCACTTCAGATTGCGCTGCGCTGCAGGTGGTTGAGTTATATTCATGGAGGCCAGAAAGAAAACAATTCCAAAATTCTTTCCTCGGCTACCCGCCGCGCTTTCTGCGGCGGCCATCCCTTCAAAATTTTGAAGATCTAATTGGTTTTTTCCGACTCCTGTGAGTAATTTAACAAAGAGATCAGTTTCTTTAATCTATTAGTATTATACTGTTCTTTTTTTTCCCCTCTCAAGTTCTTTTGCCATTTTTTAAATTATTATACGATGCTATAATTTCTTTCCAGCATTTCGTTTATTTAGCCTTCGGCTGGGGTGCTGAGACCTGTTTCAATCTTTTTGGTAATTCTTTTGAAGATAATAATCCTTCAATACACCAAGAGTGATGGCATTGATATCTCTTATCTAGGTTTTCAGAATTTGCATCTTTTGACCATAATATTTCCTTGACCATGTTTGAACAGTTAGATTTCTATTATATATGTTGTATTGGTATTGTCCATCAGCCTAATATAATTTTGATATTGACTTGCAGGCCTATTTGTTTTGTGTTTCTCCTTTTCTCCCTTTTCTTGATAATAATATTGACTAAACATACTTCATTTGTTTGATCTTATCTAGGATTTTTCTGTCTGCTGACTAGTATTAAATGATTAACAAGCAGACTTGTTTCATCTATTTCAGTTTGAGTAGATTCTATATTTTTAAACAAATTCTTATTTGGGTCTTGCTTGGATTCTTAGATACAAATGTACTTGTTTATTTTTATTATGGATGTATTTGAATTATGCATTAGAATGTATTTTGATTTTGAGTAATGATGTTTGAACATAAATTAGTTACGGACATGGGCGAGAGCCGGGATATGTTGGGTTTGTATTTCCCATGAGAGAAGGGTGGGCTGGGGGGGGGATACCCCCGAAATTTTTTTGAGCCCATTTTAATGAGAATATAATATTTTCAAATAAGTAATGATCTTTAAAAAGCTTACAAAAAGTCATTGTACAAAAATATTCAAGATCTAAAATTAGCAAAAGAAAGTTGTGCTCGATGATCTTTTATAGATTGCAATTTTAAATTACATTGTATGTCTGATGTGCTGGTTTGTATTTCCCCACAAAAATGTATTGGAAAATGATTATTTAAGCTAGAAGACAATATGATAAAAACCGGGAATCAACCAAAAAAAAAAAAAAATATTGCGAAAAAAAGTGCACAATTCTATAGCTAAGAGGCATTTTCAAACAGTGGAGAACTTACAAGCTAAGGCCCAGTTTGTTTTAGAATATTTAACCTAAATATAATTGGTAATTGAAAATCATAAAAAAAACCAATTCTTTGCGTAAACAAAACAAGAAATCTAAGCAGACCTGCAAAGGGGCAAGAGCAACTTCACTATCCTTGAGCTTTTGTTCTTGTTCTCCACTAAAACTGAGTTGGGCTCCAAAACAAATCTATCCCACATGAATTTACATCAAATAACCTAATATCATCCCGCACATGACATATCAATAAATTAATATCAAAATACAAATAGGTTATTGAAAAACTCACGTTCGGCAGATGGATTTATACGTATTTGTATCATCAGATAATTGTTTAAGCTCCTCCAGCTCCAAGGTTAAGTAAGCCCTTTTCTTTTCTCCTTCTTTATTTCGTAATCGATTCTCGAATGTCCAAAGTTAAGTGTTGCCCGCTCTTTGGTTTTATTAAATTTGGTCACGCACTGGGCATGAAAATAAGGACCTGGCCTTGAAATTTGTTTTTTTAAAGCATATATAGCTTGTGGTCCAATAAGGTTGGACTGGGCCGTGAGGCCCACCCTAAATTACCCTCAGTTATAGATTGCATTACTGAGATGTTGAGGTGGCAAGTGAATTTGTGAAAATAAGTCATGGGTTAATGGGTCATTGTACTATTTGCCACATTATCTTCTGTACACTAATTTGAATACCGTGATGTACGAGTAGTATTTTGTTTTGATTTGTTTATTTATTCCTTTGATTCATTTCGTGATAGTTGTTGTGAGGGAATAATAGTTTTCTTGTGTTTTTTTGTTGTCCGTAGATTTAATATGGTTGCATTTGTTAGAATTAGAGCAATAAATTGAAGGGCAAAAAAATAAAGAACACGAGGATTTATACAGGTTCGCCTAAATGTGAGACTACGTCCATACATGTTTGTCTCAATGTAAGACTACGTCCATACATGTTCGCCTCAATGTAAGACTACATCATGTCTTCAGCCGCTGCAATATTTTTATTATAATGAATGATGATATTGTTTACAAGAGATTAGTTATAATGAAGCTCTAAGACAATCCAATGAAGGTTCTCTAATTATAATGAAATTTTAAAACAACTCAATTAAGGTTTTTTTAGTTATAATGAAATACTAGGATAGTCTAATTACAAAGACAAAATCTCAAAAACACTTGGAGACTAATTAGGCTCCACACCTTAACAATTTCTCACTTGGAGACTAATCCATTATCATCTCCTTCCTCTACATCGGTTGGTACACCTCCTCAAATCTTCAATGAATAAGACTAACTAAAGTTGCACACAACTTCAGTTTCTCAATTGTAACAGTCTTTGTCAACATATAGCAAGATTTTGACTGCCTTGAATCTACTCAAACGCTAAGATTCTATCCTCCAAAATCGATATGATAAAGTGATAACGAATTTGTATTAGTGATGGCAACAGGGCAGATTCAGATCTGATCAACCTGATCCGTATATTTCCCGCAATAATTGTAAGAGATATAAATTCGTAGATTGATCCGTCATTGACCGGAGCGGATCGGGGCGGATCAGAGCTCTGATCTGCATATTGATTATTTGTTTTTTTTTTTTTTCAATTGTCATTCACAGTTTGAGATTTGAGTTAATTTTCCTAGACAAGAGCCTTTTCATGTTTGACTTAGATATGAGCTTTCCGTATGCATCTTCTCCAATGGTTTTGCTTTCTTTAATAAAAGTTTGTCTACTCAATAATCACGGCAAAATCTATGGCAAACAACTTTTTTATAGTTAATTTTCTAAAAGATTAAACAAAAAAAAAAAACAATTTCTTACAAGGGCTGGACGGTGGTGGTAGGCTAATGTTCTTTTTCTTTCTTCTTTTCTCCTTCAGTCCTTCTTTATCGGATGTTCTTCTTCAGCTGGTGGTTATAGAAGGTTGTTTTATAAGTGGTGGACGGCTGTGTTTTTGGTGGATAAATAGTGAGCGAGGGGCGGTTGGCGAAGCAGTAGCGGCGGCCGACGAAGAACTGGAAATCTTCAATTTGGTTTCTAAGTAGAAGACGGAAAGAGAATAACATTAGGTATAGGAATTAGGAAATTTGAAATTACTATTTCAGCCCCTGCCCTAAATCTTTGATTTTTTTTTTTAAATGGGCCGGGGCGGGCGGGCGGGGCAACCACGATCCTGCTCTGATCCGATCCGCCCCGAGATCTGTCCAACCAACCCATGGATCAGGTATTTTTCGCTCCACTCAATTCGGGTATCAATCGAGTTCGGGATGGATCGGATATTTTTACCATCCCTAATCTGTATATGCTTCGTCTTCGCATGACAGACAAGATTCTTTGCTAAGTGAATAGCACTTTGACTGTCACAATACAACACATTCTTACCATGCTTGTAACCCAATTTTTTCAAGAAAGCCTACAGCCATATCATTTCTTTGCTAGCTTCGGTTACGGCAATATACTTTGCCTCAGTAGTGAAAAGAGCAACTTCTGCAACTTAGACACCCAACTAACTAATGTACCACCCAATGTGTATACATATAGTACTCTTCATGCCATCAATATCTTCGGCCATGTTAGCAACTACAAAGTCCTGTAATCCCAAGCCCGATTTCTTGAAATACAATGCTCAATCTGTAGTACTTCTCAAGTACCCAAGATTCCACTTTACGGCCTCCCAATGTTGTTTTCTAGGATTACTCATATATTTACTCACAACTCCCACTGCATGTGCTATGTCCGGTCTCGTACATACCATAGCATACATAAAACTCCTAATAATAGAGACATAAGGCACTTTGACCATGTAGGCTCGCTCACTGCTCAGAGAAGGTGATTTGCTCATTGGATAGTTTGAAGTGACTAGCTAAATGAGTACTCACTGATTTAGATTCATCCATCTTGAATTTGCTTAGCACTTTCTTCACATACTCTTTTTGTGACAGTTGTAAGATATCCCTGTCCCTAATAATTCTCATCCCAAGGATTTGTTTTGCAGTACCCAAATCTTTCATTGCAAACTTCTTGGACAACTCATTTTTAACTTATCAATTTGTTGTTTGCAAGCTCTTGCAATCAACATGTCATCAACATATAGGAGTATGATAATATATGAATCACTAAAGTTTTTCATATAACAACAATGATCCGCCTGACACCTCAAGAAGCCATTACTACCTATAAAACTGTCAAACTTCTTATACCAAAGTCTCGGAACTTGTTTAAGGCCATACAAGCTTTTTTTGAAGTTTGCACACCATTTTCTCATTTTCCCGTACGTCGTAACCTTCTAGCTACTTCATGTAAATTTCTTCTTCCAAATCACCATGAAGAAATGCATATTCAACTGCTCTAAGTGCAAGTTTTCTTCTGCTAATAGTCCAAGTACTATTTTGATTGTAGTTAATTTCACCACATGAGAAAATTTTTAGTATAGTCAATGCCTTCTTTCTGTGAAATTCTTTTACAACAAGTCTTGCTTTATATCTCTTGTTGCCATCATGTTCTTCTTTTATTCTGTAAACCCATTTGTTTTGCAAAGCTTTCTTTCCTTTTGGTAATTTTTTTAGTTATCATGTTTGATTGGTCAATAATGAGTCAATTTCATCCCTCATAACTGACTCTCACTTGGATTCATCAGCTTACACAGCTTCACTATAGCTTTCTGGTTGACCTCTGTCAGTTAATAGAATATACTACAATACATCTCTGTGGAAGTCTAATTGTTCTGTTAGATCTCCTGAACCCAGTCACAGGGGTGCTATAATTTTCTTTTGGAACTATATTTTCTTGATCTTCGCCATCAGTTTTCTCTGCCTCAATCACTAGAAGGTCTTTCAATGGAATCACCTCAGATTTCTTAACTTTAGGATTTGTACTTTTAGGGTATGTTGTCAATATGTCTTTATACATAGCTGCTTCATTGAAGATTACATCTTTACTCCTGATAATCTTGTGACTTTGCTCATCTTAGAAACGATAATCCTCTATCTGCATCTTTTTACTGCAAAGATGATCCTATATCTACATCTTGTAGAATGAAAAATCCACACCATCAAACTTGGTGATTCTAAATATTGATCCTTAATCATCGCCAGTTATTGCTCTCAATCAGAACTTCTCTCAAATTCATCAATTTTCAGATAATAATTCCTCTTGAAATTACCGTTAGATGTTGATCTTAATCGTTGATCATTTATCACATTTGGTGATTCAAAATGTTGATCTTTAATCATCGCCAGCCATCGTTTTCAATTAGAACTTCTCTCAAATTCATCACTTTTCGGATAATAATTCCTCTTGAAATAACCGTTGGATCTTGTCCAAATTTCATGACGATGGGACCACGGAGCGCTCAGATATCAACATTTGATTATTGCTGCATTGGTCGTCTAGATTCTCGTGAATTTGTTATTATCGTTGTTTTCGAATTTTTCTCTATTTTTGGTTAGTTGGGTTCTCTCCTAAAAAGCACAGGCACGTTCTTGATGTCGGCGTGTCGGTGTCTGATGCGTGTTGGACACCGACACGCCATGGATATGTGTCGGAGTTGCAACGTGGCGTATCATTATTTTTCCAGACTTTTTTAGCCATTGGACACTCGGAGACACGCCGGCGTTAGAGAAGGGGAAAAAAATTACTAATAAAAAAAAAAATACTAACATTTTTTTCAATGTTTGACTGCAAATTAAGATGGGCTCTCTTGATTCAAGTTGTATTTTATCACAGCTTGTCTTCAATTGAACGATTTTCGGCAGCCATGGTTTTCCGTCAAAGAGAAGCTCTGCGAAGTGCGAACTGAAGGGTCACAAAATGGTTTACCCTAATTCTGGAGTTTTATATTGCTTTTCACGTTTTCTTTTAATTGGGCCAAACATGCACTTTGGGCCACACGCCTTTTTAAATGGAATGTGACACTGAAACGTTTTTATTAATATAAATTGGTCAAATGATTTTAAAGTGAAGCCAACTACTTATCTTCCTCAAGAAGGAACTTTGTATAAGTCAAGTTTGATATATATAGTCAACTTTGGTATGAAAAAAGATGTATAAAGTTAATTATGTCAATTTTGATATATGGCTATTAGTTTTTGATGCAACAATTATACAAAATTTCATTTGGTTACACAAAATTTTTTTTAAAAAATAAAATAATTAATTAATGATCGTGTCGTGTCGCAATTTTTTTCAAAAATCACGTATCGGCGTGTCAGACACTCGTGTCCGTGTCGGTGCTTCTTAGGTTCTCTCCTTATGCACTCACACATGGATTCTAATCCCCAGAACCTTACTCTGATGCCAATTGTTAGGATTAGAGCAATAAATAAAAGGACGAAAAAATAAAGAACATGTTTGCCTCAATGTGAGACTACGTCATGTCTTCAGCCGCTGCCGCTTTGGATTTAATATGGTTGCATTTACCGCAATTGTTCATTTTATGATTGATTTGTTATGGTTTTTGTTTTCCAATGTTTTGAATCAATATGCAAATTACTTTTTTATACTTTAGACTGTTAGTTTCTCTATGTTGTTGAGTTGAATTGTGTTGTCCATGGATTTAATATGGTTGCATTTACTTGGTGATTGTTTATTTTCTCTATGTTGTTGAGTTGAATTGTGTTGTCCATGGATTTAATATGGTTGCATTTACTTGGTGATTGTTTATTTTGACGAGCAATTCATTGTGGTTTTGTTTTTCAATGTATTTGGCTGGTTTGTTGAGTTGTATTTGTTTTGGCAGGGCTGGGCAGAAAAAGGAAGAGCACATAGAGATTGGTAAGTCCGTCTTCTGTTTTGCTACATTTTTGAGCTTTACTTCCTTCAGTAGACAAAGACTATATTTTCTAACTTATCAATTGACATTTCAGTTTTTCTCTTCTGAAGAAACTTTTTAGAACCACACAGATAGACAACTGGGCACTTCCACTTCTCTGCAAGTATTGATATAAGCTATATTTCAAGGTAATCTTTCAATTGTTTTCTTAATTACCATTTAAAATCTTTTCCTTTCTCTTGATATTGTTTGCAGTACTGTGTCACCACATTGTAGATATTTTTAACAGTGCATCAATTTAGGCTTATCAGCATCTTGGTGAGATTGACGTGCCAAGGTTCACATTGATAGTGGTTCAAAAGAACCATCACACTAAACTATTTCAAGCTAGTGTCCCAGGAAATGTCTTACTTTTTGTGTTTCTTTTCAACGATATACTCCTATTAATTTTTTAAATCCAACACTAACATCTCTTTTTTTTTTTTTTCTCTGTAGGTACTGTTGTGGATAACTTTTTAACTTTTACATCAAACCCTGACATCTCTCTCTTTCTCTATGCAGGTAGTGTTGTCGACACCGAAGTTGTACATCCTTGAACAATCAGCGAGCTATTTGTCGAAATTTTGGAGGTAGTGGTGCTATTATCTGTAACTATAGATGTTTGCTTTTCCTCTACTGTTTATTTAACATTTTGATTTCCCAATGTGGCTATTACCTTCATTAAAAGGTGTTCGTCCCCAGGATGACTAAGCTAGATTCAGTTAAGTTCCTTTTAAACGATCTTCTAGTTTCAGATAACACTTCAATATTATCTCTAATTTCTTTTGCCATCAGTAGGCTTTTACTATGCATGAAAAGAATACATCATTAATTCGCATAGCAGTTTACATTTTTCGTCGTATGTACACTGTTATTTTGTTTCATTTAAGCAGTTTTAGGCACCACAATTAGTTTGGACAAGATGAATTTGTAAGAAAGGATAAAGAAAATAGGACACTTGAATAGCTAAGTGAAAGGAAACCTGATAAATAGTGGGTGGGACTACCATTTTCTGGTATGCTTTTGCATATTTCCATTTTCAGTTATTTGTTTTTTCAGTTTTCTCATTATTACATTTTGCATTTTCATTTTCATTGTCTGTAAAGTTATTTCATTAAGATTTTTTGGGTCAACTATTTGCTTTCGAGGCAGCCAAGGTGGTTATTGACCCTTCTTTCTATGGATCCGTGTGCAGATTCTTTTACATTGCTGCTTTACAATTGTTCTATGTATAAGAACTGGAACAAACCTAGTTGGTCGTTAAATTTAAATTTATGAGCAAAATTTATTATTTGAAAGATTAGAGAATGATTTGAATATAAACCAATAGTTTGGGACTAGAGTATAATTTACTTTCTTTTCTACGTATTACAGGTTTTGTTTTAATTAGATATTATATATAATCTTGCAATATCATTTAATTAAGAGTAATGTTATTCATAGTCACTTACTACCGATAGTGAGCCTACGTAACATTACTTAATTAGAATAATTATTTACTCCAAATGAGTAATGTATTTATAGCCAACAATTATGAATAATTACTCTAATTAAGTAATGCCACGTAGGTTCACTACCGGTAATAAGCAGTGAATATCATTATTCTTTAATTAATTAATTTAATTGTGATAATTAGAGTAGTTTACATCATTTAAAATTTGAATGAACTCTTAGATAAAGTTCTAGTGAGATTGGGTTATTTTCGATGAATTTTATCATACAAGACGACGTTGGTTTCTCATAAATAAGAGTCCAAGATCATGTTTATCTTTTAAAGACTATCAGTTGTATTCAGTTAGGTCTCTTGGTAAATCTATAAATAAATCTATAAATAGACTCCTTAGATTCATTCCATAACATATATATTCCATAACATTTTTATATATATATATATATATATATATATATATATATATATATATATATGGAGGTGTAAATCTGGATCGGTTTGGAGGTTTCGATTCACTTTACCTCCGATGAAGTTCGGTGACGATCGATTAGAAAAAGCTGCATCTGTGGGCGGGTTGTGGGTCGGGTCAACCTTGCCCACAAAATTTGAACGCAAACTCGGTCCACTTATTGGCCCATCCGGGTCAATTCCATGTGGGCCGCGATTTGACGTGTTTGAATTAAATTTTTTTTTTTGAATTACTAAAAAAAAAATAAATTACGAACTTATTTTACTAAAAAAAATTGTTTATATTTATAACAAAAGATGTGATAAATAACTAAATAAAAAATAAATAACAATGATAAAATTACATTTATTATTTATAGCAAAGGATGTTTACATGGAATTTATATTTTATATTACATTGAATTATTTTTAATTTTGTGAATTTAAATATAATGCAAACAAATAACAACTAAATACATCATTGTAGTTAAAGTATATCCCAACTACGTTGGTATGCGTACACAACTAATGAAATGGATACTGATATAGAGATGCTTATGTTGAAATGATAGATAGATAATCAGAGCTTAGATAGCTCATGGACAATTATTAGAAAAGAAAGGTCAAAAAGGCTACATGAAAGACAAATAATTGAAGGAAATTGTGCGTAGTCAAAAGGTGTATAAAGTGAATAGGAAAAGCATTTATGATGAACAGGAAAAGCATTTACGGTGAATATGAAAAATATTTAAAGTGTGCATGAAAAGCTTTGAATTTTTCTTGTTTTTCCAACTATACACTTGTAAAATTTTACAATTATTTTATTATTTTCTCTCTATAAGTACCTTTGCTTATATCATAAGAAACACACGCAGTATAATAGAACACACACATATTTACATACTATTTCTTGTATCGCTCTCAATTGTAAAGATCTTATTAGAAATTTCTCAATAAAAGTAAGTTCATCTCATCTTGTTCTTTAATTATCTTTTACTTTATCATATTTTCAGAAATGCCTAAAAGAGAAAAAATCTAGTAAGTAATTAATTCCGCCAAAAATATTATTTTTATTTTTCAACAATTATATTTTTAATTGCTTACTAGGTTTTTCTTCTTTTAGGCCTTTCCTGAAAATATAATAAAATATAATATAATTAAATAACAAGATGAGATGAAGAATTTATTTTTAATGAAGAACTTACTTTTAATTGAGAGCAATACAAGAGATAATATGTAAATCTATGTGTTCTTTTTCTCTGTTCCTTATGCCATAAGCAAATGTACAATTTTACAAAGTGTATTGGTTGGAAAAAGAATAAGAAAAATTCAAAGCTTTTCTTGCACACTTTAAATGATTTTCCTGTTCATTATAAATGTTTTTCATGTTCACCATAAATGCTTTCTCTATTCACTTTATACACATTTTTAATTACGCATAATTTCTTTTAATTATTTGTCTTTCATGTAGTCTTTTTGACCTTTTTTTTCTGAATAATTGTCTATGTGCTGTCTAATCTCTTATTATATGTCCATCATTTCAATATAGGCATCTTCTATATCAGTATCCATTTCATTATTTGCTCAATCTGAGCTATCATCTGTATCTGAATGGTTCCTAAACGCTTCACAATAGTTTTCAAGACAATAATTTTCATAAAAAGTTATCATATATAAATCTTTTTTATGAGTATTCAGAATAGATAATCTTTCTTTCTTGATTTTTCTTGCTAGATATTCTTCACAAAAAATGTATTCCATTGAGCCACAAGTCTATATTTGGTCCTTACATTTTCATAAAAGCAACTGTTTCTGAAATTCTTTTTTCATAATCAATTCGTCTGACTTTAATCTTGATATTAGTCTTTGAAGAATGTCTGAATTTTCTAGAACCTTCAAAATTTTTAATAAAATTATATGCCGGGATAATAATACTATTATTTACTCTGGAAATAAATTGAATTAATAAAGAGTGTTGTTTAATCTGATCTAGAATCTTTTCAAGGGTGAGTGGAAAAAGTTAAAAGACCGTTTAAGATATATACTATGCTTCAATCATACTGTATTTTAACACTGAATAAAAAATATCGCTTTCTTCTTGAGAAACTGTATAGTCAAATGAAATTGTAGGGTAATTGTGTCTAAGAAAGGAAGAGTTGTAGATAGCTTTTTTTAGAGAGGACCATATTGGAGGACATGTTGATTTTCATTATGATAATACTGTAAAGTTTGAAAGAAATCAATAATTTCTTGAATAAGTGAATTTTTGTTGAAATTTCGGACAATGTTGGCACAATCTCCAATATTTTGTTCTAGATCATAAATAGTTCTTTTGTTGCCCTGCAGTTGTAAAATTTGTTAGTTCAATAAGTCATTGTATTTTAGGAGGATATTTTTTATTGGAAAAAATAATGAATTTTTTTGAACAATTTCTTTAGCAATATCTTCAGAATTAAATATTTCTAAGGTTTCATATAATTTATTAATCTCATGTTGGTACTTGGTTATTTCTTGTTGATGAGAAGATAATTGACCTTCTAAAATTTCTGTTTTACCTCTAAAGTATACGTTTTATAATTAAGATTTCTAACAACTCTAGTCATAGTTTCACAAATGTTACAAAGTGCAAAAATGAAAATGATGTTTAAGAGGAAGATGATGATGGTTGAAAAGTAGGTGTATGCATTGTTTGTCTAATTTTTTTAGATATGTAAAAATTAAATTCAATAGTCTGTCTATAATGATTTAATGCTTCTTCAAGAGTGTAAAATTCTTTGAAAAGTGGTTCTGAAAATTTGTTTATATGTTGAATTACTTCTAGCAGTAGTTATAAACTTATGGTTGTCTTCTTTTGATTACTACAAAGAAACTAAATTTTTTGCTTTCTATTTGATTAGAGATCTGTCTAAAATAGTTAGCTAAATTTTTAATGCTATCTAATTTCAGTTTAGAGTCTCTTGCTATCCATAGATTATCTAGTAGGTATCTTTCTTTTTCTGGAAATCTTTCTAAATTATTTCCTCTAAATTGAATATTACATCCTTGAGGGACCACTTTTAAAGTGAAGTTCTCAAAGTTCATCATCATTTGATCCATCTGCAATATCAACAAAGTTAGTTAGAAAGTCAATAACTTGTCTACTTAAATTATGGGCTAAAACGTTATTTTTTCTATTTATGTGTTCAATACTTACCGAATAGCTATTTAAGATTTCATACAATTTTAACCACCTTTTGTCTAATTTTATCAAAATTAGTCTTTTTAATTAATTTAACAATTGTTTCACAATTTGTTCTAATAGTAAATTCAGTATTTAAAAATAATTTATACTATTAATTATAGCTATTATTTCATAATCTAAGTTGGTTTAGTATTTTATTTTTATTTTATAGTTACCGCTAGCATATCTACAAATTTTTTCTCCTTTTTATCAGTATATTTATTTGGTTTGGAATATAAAATTCATTCTCCATGTTAATTCACATTCGTCTGTTTTTACTACCTTATATTCACTATCTAAAGGTAGTTTTAAAAATGGTAGTTGTTGGACTTCATTTTTTTTATGTGTTCAATACTTACCTTATAACTATTTAAGATTTCGTATAATTTTAACCACCTTTTATGTCTAATTTTACCAAAATTAGTCTTTTTAATTAATTTAATAATTGCTTCACAATCTGTTCTAATAGTAAATTCAGATTTAAAATGGGAAAATTTTGGGCGGTCACTCTTAATGCCATGGTGGGGTGAAAAGTCATATGATATAATCTTAATTCAACTAAAGTCATACTTTATTACTAAAGGACCAATATACTCTCCAATTGTAAAAACTGTCATTTAAATACGTAAAAACCAACAAAATCATTTCAATACCTCTTTAGAAACTCCTTCATTTACTTTTAATAATTTTCATCTTCTTCTTGTGTTTGATTCTTCTCACCGTAATCTGTAACCGCATACAAACAATTCGAAAGCTGATATTTCAATGGCGAACATATTTTTTTATTTTTTATTTTTGTATAAAGTAACCATTTTCGGTTAAAAATAATCATGAAAATATTGAGATATTGTTCCAATTGAAACATATGTAATGCAGTTAATGAATGGAGCTTGGATGAACTGATTCAACTAGGTTTTGATAATGTAGTTGTTGTGAGTTAGAGTTTTATGTTAGAACATGTAAAATGCTTGATACTGTTTCAATATATGATACTGTTTCTAATGATAGTGAGATTTGCTGATTTTTTTTCTTTGTTTTTAATGATATTGAGATATTAAGATACATTTAATATGTTGATATATTAAACCACTAGTATTTATGATACTTTTTTATTTAGATAATGTGCAGTTGTATACTTATATCATATTTTTATCTCGAGATTTCGTTTTATTATGATAATGTTTCAACCTATGATATCAGATTAAAACAAGATCATTACTTCAACCATTAAAATATTTTGTGTTTAGTTTTATGATCTTGTTTTATCTATGATACTTTGTGATCTTGTTTTGTGGTGATCTTTGTTTTGTTGTAATCTTGTTTTTTTGTGATACTATTAAACCTATGATTTTGTACTACTAATGAAACATTTTAAGAACAATATTATTCTCTTATTTATTCTCTACTGATTAATTAAGTCTACCTACCATTAATCACCTTATATATTTATACTTATTCAATGAGAATCTATGTTCTAATTGAATCTCAAACATGTTCTAATTCAAGGGAAGAATTAGAAACATTGTTCATAATTTTAGATGAGAACCATTTGCATGACTTTCCATTAACTTGAGAATGATTGGCAGTTCTTCTTTCTTTATCTTGACATTGCTCTGAAGTATGTGTTTGCTTTTAAGGGACCTAGATACCTTGGAAGAGCTTTAATTTGCAGCAAAAAGATGTACATTAATGCGTGATACTGTTTTAGAAGATTTGTGATACTGTTTTGAGAAAAAAAATTAAAGATTGCCATTTTAAGCTAAAGAGACGACTTCAAATGGGTAAAATCCATCATACGCAGTGGCAAAGCGACTGGTCTTGACCGTCTCGTCGAGACCATTCCGAAAATATATTATAATAAAAATTCTAAGCACGTGTACAAATTCTATGTTCATTTCTATTGTAATACTGTTTTTTGTGATACTGTTTTACATAATACAGTATCAAACAACACACATGACTATAATATCATACTTTTATCTTTGATATTGTTTAATTAGTCATATGTTTTGTTTGATACTGAATTATGTAAATCAGTATCATAGATTAAAACATGGATTAAAACAGTATCAAATTATATTAATACACATTACTTAAACAAAACATTATCATGAATTAAAACAGTATTATAGACAAAACTAAGACATTCAAACAGTATCACGGGTTCAAACATTGCCATAATTAAATAGTATCAAAAATAAAAGCACGGTATCATAAATAAAATTCATTCCACATAGGTTCAAACAGTATCATAGGATTAAAAAGCAAGATCATGGATTAAAACAATATCAAAATATACTAATGTACATTACCTAAACAAAAACAAGATCATGGATTAAAAGTAAGACATTCAAACAATATCATATGATTAAAACAGTATCATAAATTAAAACAATATCAAAATATACTAATGCACATTACATAAACAAAACAGTATCATGGATTAAAACTAAGACACTCAAACAGTATCATATGATTGAAATAGTATCATAGATTAAAACTAAAACATTCAAACAGTATTGCAGGTTTATGACAAAGTTTTAACCTATAAAACCTTGCCATAATTAAACAATATCATGAATTAAAACTAAGACATTAAAACAGTATCATGGATTAAAACTAAGACATTAAAACAGTATCACAGGTTCAAACTTTGCCATGATTAAACAATATCATGGATTAAAACAGTATCATAGGATTGTAGCTGTGATACTGTTTTTTGTGATATTGTTTTGTTGAAAAGCATTGTAGCTGTCTTGTAACCAGCCGTAACAAGAAGCAAGGCTCTGGCAAAATGCAAAATGAACTTCCGATTGCCAAAGCAACATAGACAATGATAAACCAACTCGGCCTTTCTTTCTTTCTTCTTCTTGAATAAGTCATCCATTTGTCCCCATTGCATTATTTGTTTTATCATTTTGATCGGTTGGAGATTCCTTTTTCTCGCAGAAATTCTTAGCATTTCCGTCTTTGCTATCCTCACCAATGAATGCCCCTGCCTCAATGGAATCAAGTCTTGATAAAGCTTCTTTATGTACACCAACTAGTTCCATGAAATCACTACAGATTTTAGAATATTGTTGTACTTTCCACTTGAGTAATCCTTCCATCTTTCATAACCCGATGATAAAGCAATTAGGTTTTGTGACCCAACTCACCAAAACTAGATCACCTCTTCGGTAAAATTCTACTTGATGCGTGACATAAATAACAATTTTTGAATCCGTGGCCCCAATATACATTCCCGCAATGTAAACATGATAAATATTATAACAATAATGAGAAAAATGCATATTTTTGGTTCTATTCAATTGGTATCCATGGGAAGCAAGAACAAGGTTGACAAGATTAAGCACAAGAACAACTAGAATTAGTTTATAACAATTATAATACCGAGGAGAAGCGAACGTACATTGAGCATGATGAGTTCTCAGATGTGCATCGACAACACTAAATGGATCGTCAAACAAATATATATCAAAGATCTTGAGTACGAGAGCACGTGCAATCAGATCCTAAAACCAATCCCAAAACTAGTTTAGCTACACCAAAATCTTTCACAAATCCTTCATTCCTTCCATGAATGCTTAGATATCTTCACAATTTCAATAGCACATAGCCCGTTTTTATTATATGGAATTAAAAGCGACACTGCACCGTAGAAGCTCTCGTCAGAGGTCGCTGGAGGTGGAGGAGGCGGTCGCCGAAGGTTGTCGCCGGAAGTGGAGGAGGTTTGTGGAGTTTGAAGATTGTGCCAATGAAAAATATGGTTAAAAGGGGTGATTTTGGAATTAATATAAAATATTGCTGTGAAGTATGATTTAATCACAATTTAAAAAAAAAATTGACCTAATTTAAAACAAGTCATGTGGAGATGACTTATTGACAATTTTTCCTTTAAAAATAATTTAAAACTTTCTATACTATGAATTATAGCCATTATTTCATAATCTAAGCTGGTTAAGTATTTCTTTTTATTTTATAGTTACCGCTAGCATATCTACAAATTTTTTATTCTTTTTTATCACTATATTTATTTGGTTTGGAATATAAATTCATTCCTATTTTAATTCACATTCGTCTGTTTCTACTACTTTATATTCACTATCTAAATGTAGTTTTAAAAGTAGTAGTTGTTGGACTTCATTTTTTCTCTATGTTCAATACTTACTGTATAGCTATTTAAGATTTCATATAATTTTAACCACATTTTATGTCTAATTTTACCAAAATTAGTCTTTTTAATTAATTTAACAATTGCTTCAGAATCTGTTCTAATAGTAAATTCAGTATTTAAAAATAATTTAAAACTTTCTATACTATGAATTATAGCAATTATTTCATAATCTAAGCTGGTTAAGTATTTTCTTTTTATTTTATAGTTACTGCTAGTATATCTACAATTTTTTATTCCTTTTTATCACTATATTTATTTGGTTTGGAATATAAAATTCATCCCCATCTTAATTCACATCCGTCTGTTTCTACTATCTTATATTCACTATCTGAAGGTAGTTTTAAAAGTGGTAGTTATTGGACTTCATTTTTTATTTGTCTTACTAATTCTATGTCTGTTTGGTTAAAATACTTTTGTTCCTTACTTGATAATTTGTTGTATAAAGTTCCAATATTTTTACCTAAATCTTTAATAAAATTTCTAGCATAATTTAATATTCTTAAAAGGCTTGCAATTTTTTAGTTGCTTCTAATTTATCTAGGAATTGTAAAATAGTCTTTACTGTATGGGGTTGAAGTTGAATTTTTCCTTCTCCTATTATTACTCTTAGAAATTCTATTTTTTTGTTTCTTTATTTCTATTTTCTTTTTACTAATAATTGACCCATTTTCTATAAATTTATTTAAAACAATTTCTAAATGCTTTAAATGCTCTTTATGATTTGTGCTATGTACCAAAATATCATCAATGTATACACAAATAAATGGTAAAGAATTAAAAATAGAATCCATATTTCTTTGAAAAATATATGGAGCATTCTTTAAACCAAATGACATGATATTCCAATCAAAATGTCCTTGCGGTGTTGTAAAAGCTATCCATGGAATAAAGTTTTTATACATTTTAATTTGCTAAAATCTTGATTTACAGTCAAATTTTGAAAAGATCTTACTATTTTGTATTTTATTTAAAATCATTTTTATCTGGTATTTTATATCCGTCCTCTATTATATTATCATTTAGTCTTTTATAATTTATAACCATTCTAACTTTTCCTCATTTGATTTTACTATAATTTTTAACCATAAAAGCTACTGATTTATGTTAACTAGTAGAAGGTTTTATAACTTATAAATCTAACAATTCTTTAATATGAATTTTAAAGTCTTCTATATCTTGATCATATGTTTTATTTATGAGGTTTTAATCTTTATATTTTCATTTATAATTTCAATTTTATTTCTATCCCAATGTTTTAGAGGGTCTTCTCCTATTATTTGGGTTTGTTCAGCTAATTGTAAAATCTTATCTATACTTTCTACATGATCTATCTTTTTATTAAAAACAATTAAGTCTTTTTCTCTTGGTACAAAATCTATTTTTAAAGTTTCTAAAGATAAATAATCTTAAAAATTCTAAACTTTCTAAATCTTCGTAATCATTTTGTGTTTTTTATGGTAAAGGTCTACCACGCTTAATTCGTAACTCTTATGTTTCTATAGTCTGTATAATAGATACATCTTTTCCAAAAATTATTGCATCATTTGTAATTGTTAAACTTCCATTTCTACTTAATAAGAATTTTATTCCTTTAACAAATTCATCTTTAATTAATTGACTTATTAAAGTAGTTGTTAAGGTATATTGTCTTTCTTAATATCTAATTTTATAATCGTCAAAAAGTCCTTCTTCAAACTCCATTTTACTACCATCCATTTGACATCCTCTTATTTCATATTCTAATTTCTGTCTACAATCTTCTCGGGCTAAGTCTTTTCTAATTATATTAAATGTGCATCCTGTATCGACTAAAGCTATTAAATTTAATTTAATCATCTTATTGATTTGAACTTTTATAGATATTCTAATACTTTTGGTTGGTTTTATACCAGATATTTGACATATTATCTTTTCTTGATTTTCTGTTTCTAAATAATTATTCTCAATATAGCTTTTATGAGCTGTTTTCCTTTTCCTAGATTTCTAAGTCTATATTGTATTTCTCCTAATATTTCATATATTTTATCAATTCTATTATTAGTATTAGTTACTCAATCTTTTAATTTTTCTATGGTTTCACTATAGTCTTGGAGTTTATTGTAAGGTTTATATTGGATTCTTAAACAATTATTACATTGAATTTCTAAACAATTTTTACACTGATTTCTCTTTATGTCTTGGATATATTCTACATATCGTATCTGGTATCATAGATTATCCTCTAATCCATTCATAAATACATTTTTGCTCTATGTTCATCATTTTTATATCAAGAATTGAGAAATCTAAATCTTTTGTACTACTATTGCTTTTATTAGAAATTTCTACTATTTTTAAATTGTCTAACTCGTCATCTGTGTATATACTATATATTGAACTACAAAATTTATTATATGATAACTCTGTGATATGACACTATATTTCTTCGATTATTATAGATTTATTTAATGTCTCTCTATTTTTATTTTTATTAGGATATTTATTAGAAAAATGTCTAGGATCTCCACAAATGTAGTACTTACAATCTTTTCTATTTTTTTGACTTTTAATGTATCTATTATAATTAGGCTTTCTATTTTTATAGTATGTCCTACTTGGTCTAATATTATATCTTTTTATATTTTGGTATTGTCTTTTATATTTATATCATTTTTTTTATAATCATAGGTTTGAGGTGTGTATAAATCTGAACAAAAATAATAAATTAATTTCTTTAATTGTTTTCTAGTTATTTCTTTTATAAAATATTCTTTTAATTTATCTGTTATAAATTTTATGGTAGCATTAATAGTTGTTCCCTTTGAATCCTAGTTTTTACCTCATTTTTAATTTTATAATTCTATGGTAGTGGAATCTTTCTATATAGTCTATCTAATATGTGTACATCTAAAGTTAATCTTGCTACACTAACTAATCTTTCAAAGTTTAATAAAAATGATTGTATGTATTTCATGTTATACTTAGTTTTTCTAATTCTTCTAAGCTTTATTTTGTTCATAAACATTGTCTCTACTTGAGTCTATTCCAATAACTATTTGTTGAATAAAACTAGTAAAGTTTCTAGAGTTTTCTCCTCCAATAATTCTTAATCTTATTTCATCTGGTTTTAGTCTTTTGGCTATAACATATATATAAAACTGTCTTTCCTAAATAAGTTTCTAAATTAGCCCACATTTCTTCTACAGTCATTTATATAGGTAAACTATTACATGCTCTAATTACATAATTTTCCCATTTAGTTAAAGTGCTAGATCTGTCTTGGGGTTTGCAATTATTTAATTCTAATATTAATCATCTATCACTTGCTACTAGTAGACTTGTATCCTTCTTCCGTTTCTCTTTTTCTTAAACCTTTGTATTTTTTGTCTTCCAATCATATATACTAGCAGGGGAAAATGGTATTTTCTTCCAATATCGTATTCTTTATTAATTGGGTTCTTTTCTTTTTCCAAACTCTTGGTTTGTTTCTGATTTAAGCTTTTTACTATTGCTTGGTTGATCTTTATCTTCTAATAGAGTCTTAATTTCTGCTTCTCTAGTTCTCCTAAGGTTCCTATAATATTCCATGTCTAGGTACCCAAATTCTTTATGGTTTTCACTTTCATCATCTAAAGCATTAATTTCTTCTTCACTTTCATAGTCTTCTATTTCGATATATCTACAACTTTCCTCTTCATTTTCGTTGTGCTTTGTTTCTTCAGCTTGATAATTGTAATTTCCAAATCTAATTCTTAAAGTTCCATTGCTATTTTTATACAGAATATTATTTTCTAGTATTAAAATTGGTTTTTCTAAAAAGTTTGTTAAATTCCAGTCTAATCCTGCATTTGTCTCTGAAGAAAATTTCTTTGCTAGGGATAGCTTTTATACCTTTATGTCCTAATAAGGTGATGATTTGATCATTTTCTAATTTATATTTAGTGGTACTATTTTTGCTAAGTCTTCTTGACAAATCTTGTGCATATTCATAGATTTTCTTCATTTCTTTTCATTTGGTATCTCCTAATCTTTATTCCTATTTTAATGTCTTTATAAAAATTCTTTGTTCTAACCAAATAATCGGGTGTAAAATAAACTATACCTCATTTGTTATTCATATCTAATTCTATGCTTCCTAATAATCCCTGTTCTATGTCTGTAAATCTATTATCGTATAAATATATTAATGTCTTGGCTCCTAAATTTTCTCTATGTAATCATTTTACTCCTACCATTATTAATCTTAGATGTGTCTGTTAAAGGTTTTTATTTGTTATTTCTTTATAAGAATCTTTTTACTAAATCTAAAGATATGAACTGATCTTCGTGTATACAAGAAATATATATTTCTCCATAATGTTAGTATATCAAAGATTTACTAAAAAAAATTTTTTTTATATATCTAAAGTTTTTATTAAATTTAGTTTATTTTGTCTAAAAGTTTCTATTTGTTCTTCTATATCTATTAAAGATTCTAATCTAGTTTTTGATTCTATTTTTCTAGGTGAAGATCTCATCAAATGATTTCCTAATATTCTACTACTACTAGCTACAATTTGTTTATCTTTATTCATTATGTATATACCCACTTAGTCTTTTTAAATGTACTTAATTCTTTTGTATTTCCTAGATCTAGCTTTTCTAAAAATTCATGTTTATAAGATCATCAAATAATATCTTATTCAAAATACAATTAATTCGTAAAACCAAAATTTTATAATTTTTAATCTAATAGAAAACTCCTAAATTAATCGCTCCATAACATGAACAGTGACGGTTAGGGGTGGCGATGGGCGAGGCGGTGGCCTATTGCCAATCGAGCTCGGCCCGTCCAAAGACTCGTCTCAAAATAATGGGCTTAGTTTTGCACAAGAGCTTGTAGGTCGAATGAGCTGAGCCGAGATGTCGACAAGCTTGTTTCGATTTTTCAAAAAAAAAAATTTGTATAATTTTAAAATAAAAAAGAAAGAAAGTGTCAGAAATATTTTATGTTAAAAATTCAAGGTTGAAAACTCTATTCCTTTTTTTGAGCTTGGGACCGACTACTTTGAATGTAGGCGGAGTTAAAATTGTACACAAACAAGTTGTTACATGTACAACTTTTTTTATTAAAATAAGACAAAAAAATATTAAATACATATGCAAAATAATACTAACTACAAATTCAAATATTTCATATTCAAATCTTCAAGTTCTTCGGACATCATTCTATCCACTTTGTCTTGGATTCAAAGTTCGACGTCATCCCAATCCTTTAGACAAAGTAAGTTTTCTAAAATGTCGACTTTTAAATCAGACAAAACCCTACCACCTGTACTAAAAGTAGAGTTCGATACTACAGTTGATACCGAAGGTGTTAATAGATCAAGTACAATTTTTGAAAGAATTGGGTATTGACGTTGATGTTGTCTCCACCATCGTAGTACAAAATTTTTTTTCTCTCTTTTCGTTATCTAAAATACTAAGCATGTCGTGCGCGAAAATCCCTAACTAACTCTACATGTATATCACTAGAATGGAAAATGAAAGAAGTAGAAGAAGAAGCAACTGAATGTTGACCACCCCTGTGTGACTTAACGTAATTTCATAAGTCAATGTCATCAGTAGATGATGAAGTATATGTTGGAATAGGGGGTCTATAATAATTTTATCGATATTTTCAGCATAGACCTCATATATTTGACATAAAGTTTGTTCTAAATTATCACACGTTGGTGGATTCTTGTATATTAATTTTTGTGAAATTGCCATTGTTGTTACTTTCGTACGATACTAAGTTAAGTCTAGGATCTATAATACATGCTAATGAAAATAATATAAAAATCTGCTCTTAATATTTTCTAAATTTAACTTTCATGACACGTATAATAATAGAAAAAAGAGCAAAATCCTTATACCTATTAAAATTGTTAACAATATAATAGAAATGAAACTTTCAAAAAATTTCTAACATAAGCACATATTTCTCAGTCATATGTTTGCAAATCATATTTTGGTTGTGTGAGTGTCGGCCATTATAATATGCAGTAATCTAATCTTCATAACTTTCACAAGATTCAAGCATGAGATATGTTGAATTCCACATATGGCCAACATCAGTACACAAATATTTTTCTTGTAGCCCATTTTCAATACATAGAGCAGCAAAAACTTGTTTTCTTGCTGGTGAGATCGTAATATAATTAATAGCATATCTAAATTTTTTTTCTAATTGTTCTTCTATAAATTTTAATTCATCTTTCACAATTAAATTAAACAAATGACATACACGAGAAATGTGAAAAAAATACCATCAAATTCTGGACTAAAATGTTGAATTAATTTTTCAATTATTATATTTTTGGGGCATGCATTATCAAATGTAAAACTACGAATCTTAGAATTCCAATTAAATTAACATAAAACACCCAATAGAACAATAAAAATATTAACTCTATTATAAGGATAGTCAATTTAAACGCTATTACTTTTTTATGTATTATTACTATCAATGTAGTGTGCAGTTGCAGCCACTAGTCAGCTAGTATTTTTGCCTAGTTGAACGGGCTCGACCCTCTTTTTTTGTTGCGCTTGACCCTAAAGACAAGTCCGAGCCCATTATGGGTCGAGCCGATGAGCCCATAAGCCGCTCGACCCATTTGCCACCCCTAGTGACAGTGCAATGTTCACCCCTGTGAAAAGTAAAAAAGATTTATTTTAAAGTTATTATTTTAGTATAAAGATTCTCCTATGATAAATTGATTTAAAGTTCATCTATGTCGATCGTCCAAACTTCGAATCTCCAAGTCATGTACAATAATATATTTATTTTCTTAAGTTATCATGTGAACATGGCTTGTTAAGTGTTTGTACATGTATGACATCTACGTTGGAATTAAGAACTTATGTGAAAAGCATATTTTATATTTAAAGTTAATTAAGTATGTGTTATTTTGTAAGAAACTTATATATATAGAAAATATTTTAAGTTAAGAATCTGCCATTAGAAATTACTCAAATAGGAAGATTATATTTTTAGATAATTCGGTTTCTACTTATTGTTTGAGTTTTCTTGATTTGGTACTCACAAAATTGAAATGCTTTGTCAAAAAGACCTCAATTGTCTAAGGAAAGCTTCGGACCTAAAAGCCTTTTAGTTGCGCGATATTCAATTCAACGAGGCAAAAATAATATTATAAAACTCTTACTTAACAAGTCTAAGTAAAAACAATTAATTATGATTTGTTTCTTTCTTTTTAGATGGTTGATAGACGTCTACAAGTAGTTAGAGTCCAGGCCAAGAGATGTGAGATGTTCTTGAAATTACATAAGACATAGAAGAACCCGATCCATAACCTACTAGAGTACTTGAACACAATGGACAAAATTATAAGAGCAGAGAGAAATGGGCATAACTTTCATAGAGATGAGGTTGATTATCATCTCCATAGGACACTTAACCTTTGTTGGAAACAGTTTATGGATTAGATTGAACATACGTTCAAATATCAGACACCCTCCGCCATATTAATGGCGTGTTCGAATAGAGATTGGACCTTGATTGCAAATTCATCGTATTAGATAGAGATCCGAGACTTACCTCAAATTTTTGGAAAAGCCTTTAAGGAGCTTTGGGTACTAAGTTAAAATTTAGCACGACTTATCACCCTCAGACCGATGGACAATCAGAACACGCTATTCAAATCCTTGAGGATATGTTGAAAGCATGGGTCTTGGATTTGTGTGGAAAATGGAAAGGCCACCTACCGTTGGTGGAATTCGCTTACAATAATAGCTTCCAAACTAATATTGGCATGGCACCATATGAGGCATTGTATGGTCATCGATGTCGTTCGCCAATTTGTTGGAATGAAGTCGGCGAAAGAATAATTTTAGGACCCAAGTTGGTTGAGAGAACAGTGAGAGTCAATAGACAAGATTAGGTCCGTAATTAAAACACTCAAGACCGTCAAAAAGTTATGCCAATCAAAGAAGAAAGGATTTGGAATTCGGGATCAAAGAAAAGTTTTTCTAAAGGTGGCTCATATGAAAGGGATACTACTTTTTGTAAGAAAGGGTAACTAAGATTGTGTTTCATCGGCCCATTTCAAATTCTTGAAAGGATTGGAAATGTGGCGTATGATTTGGCATTGCCACCCGAGCTCTCGGTATTACACGGCGCTTTCTACATTTCGATGTTAAAGAAATACGTACATAATCCTATTCATGTGGTAAAATATGAGTCTTTGGATTTAAGGAATGATATGACTTACGAGAAAGCGCATGCGGTTATCCTAGAAAGAAAAGTCCATGTTTTAAAAATTGGGAGATCCCATTAGTTAAGATTTAGTGGGGTAGACACGAGAAAGATGGGGTGACTTGAGAAAGAGAAAAGATATTTTAGATAAGTACCTAGACTTGGTAAACCATGTAAGTTAAATTTCGAGTACAAAATTATTTTAAGGAGGGAGGGTTGTAACAACCGAATTTTTTCGCATTTTTAATTTCAAGCAAATATTTTATATTACACTTGACGTCGCTTCAAACCTTATAGTTCATTTTAAATATTTTTACCACGTTAAATGTTGTGCATGTGTGCTTTAAATTTTAATTGACAAGAATGAAGTATTATTTTATCACCGAGCTTCGTTAATTTTTCTTACATCGAATAAATGTTCTTGGTTTAATTTATTGATTTAATTCAAGCCAACAGATTAAAGTAAGCAAAACATTTAACTTTTATTTCGCCTATGCTATTCCAATTTTCAACAAAGAAAACTGCCCCCCATGTTAGGCCAAAATTTGTAAGCTTTTAGCACAAAAAGTTTCACCCGTAATTAACCCCATACAGCCCCTTATTCTTGCCGTAAAAACACCTCCAAACATACACTTATTCCTTTCTAGAAAACACTCCCAAAAAGACCCTAAACCTTGATGAGGAACTGCTCACCATCACCATTTCCAGCAGAAACTATCTTCCATGATCTAGCCAAAACCGTCCCACCTAGCAGCCCACCTACCCTTATTTGTTAACCAACTTTTCTCCCCAATAATGTCCCATAATTAGGCCATTTCCTCCAACAAAAGCGTAAGAAAATGGCCATTTCGCTACCATTTTTACATAGAGTTTCCACTCACATATATCTCGATTTCGCCCTCATTTGCACTCCGTTTGACCACCAATTTCAGCCATAGGTTCCAAATTTTGTTTCCTTTAACACTCCACTTTTCTCACCCCAATTTCGTCTATACAACAGCCCAGAAACCAACTCCTAAGTTAAGCAAAAACTCCATTTTTTCCTCATCATTTTCGGCCCCAGTATTTCCAGTTTGTACTCCATTTTCAGCAAGTGTTCTTCCTCTTTTCTGTCCAGAAAAATCAGGCCGCAGCAATAGATCTTGTAGCCTTGGTTTTTATCCATAAAATCTATATCCTTCCTCTCATTATAAGCCCCAAAGTTCATCTCCTTTCAGTAAAAAAAAAACTAGTCCAGTAGTCCCTGTGTTCCTCAGTTTTCGGCCAGCAATAGTGCTCCTTTTCAAATTATTTTACAGTGAAGATCACATATTCTCTCCTATATATATATATATATAGTGTACGGGTTTGGTTTTTTGGAAAGCTGCATAACCAATTTTTCTTCATCAAAGCTTCAACCGAAAACCCGTTTTTGAGGTAATTTTACTTAATGTTTTTACTGCGATTTTTAAATGAAGTTTGGAAAAGTTATGATGTTATATGAATTCCATGAAAACTTATGTACGAAGGAACTTATGATAGTAATTGAAGCTAATCACTTTAACATGTTTGTGATTGAAGGTAATCATGTATGACGTTATGTGGTGCCGGCTACCAATGTTTATATTTTTATGTACGTTTCAAAAATCATTGCATGTCGAATTCATGTTTAAGTATAAATTTTTCACATGTTATAAGTATTGCTACTGAGTATTTCTTATGAAATACTCACCCCCATAACAAATAAATTTTTAGATTGAATTGATCGGCGTTGATGCGATGGCGTAGACTAGCGAGCTTGTCATGAAATTTCATTTCTAGCTGAAGTTTTGACGTGGAGATGATCGAGTCAATTATGATGTAAATACGATATTTTAAGTCTTTGATTCAAGATTTAATTATGTAATATTTTGGAAAACGAGATGTCGGTTCGTTTGCCGTTAAATGTTTCATGTTATCTCTTAGTTTCATTTTTTTTTTTTTATTTTCAGCTTCTTGTCTTTACATTGAAAAATTATAACTTATGCTACGGTTGGATTTTTTGATTGAAATCGGTGGCTATCGAAATCCATATATACGTTATAATAACAACAATTGAATCACTCAAAAATTCCATCGTATGAATTTATTATAAATGTTTTTGCGGGCTGTCTTAAGGTACCAGGACGATTTTCAAAGCAACTTTGGCTATTATTTTTACCTACCAAACGACGTAGATAAGGTTTGAAATTTTACCAGTTGTAGTTTGTAGTCCCTAGCATCTATAGTTAAAATTTTGGAATTTTTGAATTTTTTGACGGGTCAAATAATTTATGACGACACATATCACAATATAGGCAAAACCATGGAAATTTTAAGAAAAATCCTTTTTCCCTTGTGCGCTTGTTATTTTCCGCAAAAGTTATATTTTTAAAACCATTCGAGGGCACAAAAAATATTATTTGGAGTCGTCAAATATCAAATATATTTTAGAGATTATTTTAGTGACCCTCCGGGTTGAGAAAATCCAAGGCGTTACAAATATTATTTTGAATTCTTGAGAACGAAGAAAACTTGGGATTCAGGAAGAATTAGGGGCCGCACCTGGTAGGGTCGATGACCGACCAATCTTCTTAACATCCACATCATCTGTCCTCCATATTCTACTTATTTATTCACGCAAATATTAGGTATTACATCAATGAAATAAAATAAAATGAAATGACTAAGCTAACGTATGTTGATTACTGATAATATTTTAAATGTTTTACATTCCATGGTCTTCCAAGAGGCTTTCCTTGACGAGGCTTTGTTACCTTCTTGTATAACTTCAAAAGGGCCCTCCCATTTTGGATCTAATTTCCCTGGTTGGAGTCCCTCAATAAATGCATCTTTAAGAACTAAATCTCATTTCTAAAATTTTCTTGGTTTTACTTTTCTGTCAAAATACTCAGCTACTCTTCTTTTGTACGTGACCATCTTTACGAATTCTTTCTTTCGTTTCTCCTTCAATAGGTCGAGCTCTTACCTGTGTACATCATAGTCAGCCTGTTTTGACATTATTCTTGGTGTGGGCTCAATTACTTATGAAAGGATCACCACTTTAAGCCCGAAACACAATCTGTAAGGAGTTTCACCATATGATTCTCTGGGGATGGTGTGATAAGCCCATAATACATTTGGAATTTCATCCGCCCATGCTCCTTTGTATCCTGGGAGTGGTTGGTCACTTCAACTTGCCCGTTTGTTCTTGAATGGGCGACTGAGGTTTTTCTCAAATCTATAGCTTGCACAAAACTCTTGAACTGCCTATTATAAAATTGATTGCCGTTATCGGACACGATCGCCTCGAGGTATTCTAAAGTGGCAAATTATGTTCTTCTATATGAAGCTTTGAATTTTCTTGGTGGTTATAGTAGCGAGTGGTTCTGTCTCTACCCATTTTGTGAAATAATCAATCGCCACTACTAAGAATTTTCTTTGAAAACTGGCTATGGGACATATCCCAAAGACTGCTGTTTGATTCTCTGCTGGGATATGTATGAGATTGGCAAGCATCTCACTTTTGAACCAAATCTCTTGCATCAGTTTTTATATTGGGCCAGTAATATCCTCGTTTGAAGGCCTTAACGCCCACATATTCACACCTTGATGATTTCCACACATGCCCGATTGTATTTCCGCGAGTATGACATATCCCCGATTAGTGTCTATGCACTTGAGGAAATTGTAATTATTTTTTTGAACAAATGATTATGAATCATCGTGAACCCAATTGCTCTTAATTTCAAATTCCTAAAATTGTTGTTGTAGATCTCTAATTCTCATCAAATATGCAGCCATACGACAATCCCTTGCTTCAAATTCTAATTGTACTTGCATTACCACTAGTTGGGAGTCGATGTTCACTTGAATCGACTGTGTTCCTATTTTTAAAGCCAATTGAAGACCGGTTATAACCGCTTCGTACTTTGCATCGTTATTATATTTCATTTCTTCTCCGATTGGTCCTCTCGATATGATTCATGTCCTTGACCCCTCCTTATTAGAAGATCTGTCCACAAAAATATCCACGATGGATCTTTTACAATGTCCCTGGGTAACAGTTCTACTATAAAATCTACAAAGACTTGTGCTTTTATAGACAATCGAGGTTTGAATTCTAAATCATACTCCCCAAGTTCAACAGCCCTATTCATTAATCGATCTAATGTCTCCGGCTGATGTAGAATTTGTTTCAATGGTTGACTTGTCATAATCTCATTTGGGTGTGCTTGGAAGTATGGTCTTAATTTTTTTGTGGTTATTTTGAGCGCTAGAACCAGCCTTTCTGCCAAGTTGTATCGAGTTTCAACATCTTTTATAACATGACTTACATAATATCCAACCTTATAAGCACCGCGCTCACTGCGTGTTGAGATACAACAAGATACAGTCTCAAAGTTTCTCCAATGGTTGGGCGACTCAAAATAGGCGGGTGTTGTAGCAATGACTTTAATTCTGCCAGTGATTTCTCATATTCAAGATCCACTATAAATCATTCCATTTTTTAATAGATAGAAATAAAGGGTGGCACTGATCGACCGCTCATAACATGAAGCGATTCAAAGCTGCTAACATGCCATTTAGTCTATATACTTCTTTCTTACTTGTTGGGCTTTTCATAATAATGATTGCACTGATCTTTTTTGGATTGGTCTCTATTCTTCTTTGGGTAACCATGAATCTAAGGAATTTACTTCCAGTTGCTCTGAATGTGCACTTTTCGGGGTTAAACTTTAATCGATTTTTCTTGGCTCTCTGGAATACTCCTCTTAAATCTTCTACATGATTTTCCTCATAGTCAATGCATATGACCATGTCATCCACGTATGCCTCTATTTTTCAACCAACTAAAATTATGAATACTATGTTAACCATGCTTTGGTACGTGGCCTCGACGTTTTTAACCCGAAGGGCATGGTTGTATAACAAAATGTCCCAAAATCGGTTATAAAGGCAGTTTTCTATATCTTCAGGTGCCATAAAGATCTGATGATACCCGAGAACGCATCCAAGAAGTTGAATTGTTTTTTCCCGGCTGTGGCATCAATCAATGCATCAATTCTTTGGGACACGCTTTATTTAAATCGGTAAAATCAATACACATCCTCTACTTCCCATTGGAATTTTTTACTAAAACCACATTTGCCAACCAATTAGGGTATTCGACCTCCCTTATGAATCCTGCCAGCAGTAGTTTTTCCAACTCTTTCTTTATGGCTTTTTGTCGGTCGGGTACAAATTGTCTCTTTTTTTGTTAAACAGGTTTGTACCCGGTCATGGTGTTAAGTCGGTGATGAACAACAGAAGGATCAATACCTTCCATATCAGTCGTATCCTATGCAAATATATCGATGTTTTCCCGAAGCATGCTTATGAGTTTTTCCCTTTCTCCCTCGCTTAATGATCTCCCAATTTGAACCACTTTCTTTTCTGCTAATTCAATTATCTCGTTTTCATCTACCGCCTCAAAATGGTAGGGTTGCTAATTGTCACTTTTTTCTAAGGTTAGGATATCTGAATTCGATCAAGTTCGAACATTGTCGACATAGCAACTCTTAGATGATCCCATCGAACGATCCCAATTCTCTGGCTAGTCGAGGATTTCATAACTTGGTGCTGTGTAGACATAATGGCTCCCACTACGTTTATAATTGGTCGACCATAAAAAGAATTGCATGCCATAGAAGGTGTCACAAGAATTATGCAAGTTGGGTGTTTTCTAATACAATCGAAAAGTCTATTATTCCTTCGGGTATCACCGTTGCTCTCACAAATCCTTGCAATGGAGTATTGACGGGCTTTAACCATTTGGTCTTTATTTTCAGTGCTTTAAATGCCTCCCAACTTAGCACATTAGCGGCGCTTCCGACAACCAACACGTTTTTAACGCCAAAGTCTGTTATATCACCCGTGATTACTAAAGCATCATCATGCGGAATAATGTACCTGCCAGATCCTTATCATCGAAAGTGATAGGCTGGCCAAATCTGCTTGAAATCTCTATCAAGTTTACTTGTACCAACCGGACATACCCTTTCCTGGCATTTCTCAAATCTTCTCCAGCGGCAAATCCTCTAACTATGACATGTATTACTCTCGTTCGTCGTTTTCTTCCAACTTTCTCAATTATATGTTTGCCCTTGCTCTATCTGCTTTTTACAAAACGTGTTAACTGACCCTGGATATCAGCCTTTCAACCTCACTTCGCAAAGTTCAACATGGATCTGTAGTGTGACCGTGGTATTTATGAAAATCATAGATAAGACTATAATCACGGATGGAATGATTAGACCTCAAATTTTCTGGTCATTGCACTTCTAATAAATTATTCATTTCTTGCAATATGAACGATAACAGAGCTGTCAGTTCTATACGGAATATCACATTCACATCTCCGACCTTTGCCCTGTATAAAAAATCGAATGTGAGTCAATTATTGCATTTAGCTATGACAGATTCTCCATATCTCATCTTTCAACTACTTCCCTCGTGTCCATATCGACCATTGTGCGGCTTTCACTACTTTTTCCTAATCTATATACTCCTCGCCTTGCCTATGAAGTTCTGTCATGGACATAGGGAGTTTTTAGAAAGGCGTGCCTTAAAGGTGTGATTTTTGAGTCTGCTGAGTAACGCTGTCACAAAGGATGACATCTTTAAGTCTTTGATACCTAAAGTCGCCTTGTTGAATCGCGGTATGTATTCGCGTAATGACTCCCCTCTCTCTTGAGTTAACTGCACAAGTCCCATGGCCATTTTCTTTTTCTAAGCACTACTAGAAAAAAAAATCGCAAACTTGTTCGTGAAGTCGGAGAACAGAGTGATAGACCGTGGGGGTAATGTATAGAACCATTATCTAGCATCTTTTCGTAATGTCATGGGGAAAGCTCGACACGCTATAGCATGTGGCCAATCGTGTAAACCTCAACCGATCCTGGAAGGTGCGTATATGGTCGATTGGATCGATTGTGCCGACAAATTCGTCGGTTAGCTCTTTGAATTTTGGCGGCAAGAGGACATTCATCAATATTTCAATAAACGAGTCTTCATTGATGGATATTGGTCTTCCTCTATTCTTTCTTTGGGTGATTGCTTCATCTATTTTTTGGCTCAATAGGCTCTCCAAATTCGCCGTATGATTATTAGAGGAAGTCATTTCGAGGGTGTGTGGTTTCAACCGGTTGAGTTTCAACCGCCAGTGGTGGAGGAGCGGTTGCTCTCTGTAGCATTGCCAGGATAGCGGACATTTGATTTAGCAGTGCCATGAACTGTTGTAAAGTGGCGAAGTGTGCTTTAGAATTCTCCGATTTTGCCTCTTGTAGAGAAGCAATCGACTGTTCGATCATCGACCTCTCTCTGTTTCTGCTTGACATGACTTCTGGTTCTAACTTTCGAAAGATTAAACAGACTTCTCTTCTATTCCAGTCTCGACTCTTGAAAGTATTAGATTTCTCACAGACGGTGCCAATAGATATATTAATATTTATACAAATTCTCACAATGGAATTTCCGTGTGAATATTAATATGTTTTCTCAATCTAAAAACATCTCTCAAAAAGAAAAAGAAAATCTTCCTCTAGTTATGAGGAGAGTCTCCTACTTATAGACAATGTGTAGGTCTGGCGACGTGGTAGTGCAATGTAGTAACATAGCCGAATGAGTCTCTGAACACTGGGTCGAGTTTAAATATATATGATCAACACATATGTTCTATAACATCGACCGACCTACTTGCCAGCACCCTTGTCTTTGGACTTAGTTGTCTCAATCGATAAATATACTCGGCATGAGTTTATTAAAATAGAAATAAGGAAGTAGAATTCATAGAATATGAAGATGGTGATTTTGCTGGTAATAAAGACAATAACAAATCTATTTACAACCTATTACTTCACCTAAAATGGAAGCTGCATAAGGTGTAAATCTCAACTTAAACCACTTGTTACCTTTTCTAGTACAGAAGCTAAGTATATAACAATTATAGAAACTGTTAAAAGAGGCTTATGGGTCCAAAATCTTCTAAAAGAAATGGGTTTACTAACTTCAAAAGATGTGATTTTTACTAATAGTCAAAAGTGTTTTACATTAAAGAACAAAGCCTATTGAAGTTAATCTAAAGAGTTGACCAAGGCCAATTTTGACTTGAGAGACTAATCTGCAACTATAATAAGTTCATGGTTTTCAAACACAATGGGACACATGGCATAATTTGGACCATCAAGATGAACGACTGAGATCAACAGCACCTTAACCGACGAGTTGTTTAAGGTTTTGCTGGGTCATATTTATCGACATGTTATATGTCACTTTCTCTTTTCTTCTCTCTGATAGAAACTTTTTCTTTGTAACTTGGCTTTTACTGCGGTCAAATAGAGGGTGGAATAGGAGTAGAAATTTGGGGTTTTTTTATAGTACAGTGATAGCTTGTGTTGAGGGCTTTACAATGGTGGTTTTAGTTCTGTGTTTGGAGGAGATTTCATTCTCCGGAGGTGTTTTGTAATATAGAAAATATTCAATCTTTAGTGCATACGAGCATATCCTACGTGGAATGTTGGCTAAACAAATCTTCTATGTTGTCTCCTTTATTTTCTGATTCAGGTTCTTGGTTAATTTTTGTTGGCATAAATTGATACTAAAAAGAGGGCAAATACATATGGCTAAACTCTTGAGTTGTCCTAATGTAGTGACCAAACTCTAGATAATTAACATTGGGTGTTTAGTTATTGTTTCATAGAAAAAATTGTTAACTAGAAATATTGACATGACCTTCTCAAATTAATCAACCCAATAGACCTAAAACGTGATGTATTGATGACGAATGTCATCTAGACGTCAAAACTCAATGTGACCCAATACTATATATAAATAATTTAACATAATTGTATCCCAACATTTTATTCGGATTCAGTCCCGTGGTAGATCTGATGTGTAATTAGTGTTTATCCTTGACAGCCTTGTTTCACGCCCAATAGGTTGGATTTTGTCAAATACAGTATAGCACATAATATTCAAATAACTAATTTATTTTTAGTTCTTGTGAAGCTCATTAATCCGTTTGAAGGCATAGTTTTTGAGTTGCCTAATTCAACCTTCTTAAGCATAGGGTTTCCTTTTGAGTTAGCTATAATTGTAATGGGGTCACTAAACTTTCACCGCAACTGCATTTAAGTTACTGAACATCAATTGACAGGAATCGAGTCACTGGACTTCGATGTAAAGCAATTAAACCACTCTATTTGTTCACAAATTGATTGTTCTCTAGCCTCAATGGATATTAACTGGATGATTGTACTCCTATTTTTATTTTGCAAGTTGCTCGTGCCAATTTGGAGTAATGAAAGTGATTTTGAATTAAAAATAAAAAGATAAAGAAAAGCATTACGGCCAAATATGTAATATGCATTTTGAATATCTTTCATGAACCAAGTCGAGTAGTTTGTAGTACCTGTGCACCGGTAGAGTCGACAAATGAGTCTTACATTTTTTAATTGCTTTGTTTATGTTTTTCGTTTATTAATGGAAATAAAGAAGAAGATGAAGAAGAAGAAGCAAAACTTCCGTTCCAATTATTGGGGAATATATCCACATCGAATATAACATGTTGCTTTATAAGATTTAACTTTATTACACTTGTTGGAAATAAGTTATTTATAAATTGGTTTGACCAATTTTGACCAAATCAAATGCATTCTACCCCATGAGTAGATGCTCGTTGTATATTTGATTTCACAAAACTATTTTCGAATGAATGAGAAATTAGTAACAAAAGATGACACCTTGAAAGTGGTAATTGAATATTGTATCAAGTGAGGGAGTGTATCCCATATTGAAAGATGACATGATTTTGAACCAACTAATATACAAACTAATATACCTCTAATATACCTCCAAGGAACACCGCAAGTCTTTAAAGGAGATGAGACTTAGATGCTATCGCGTTCGGTTCAAAGTTCACACACGCTGCTGTCATAGTCAAAGGCCGAGGTTTGGGTCTGGGTTTGGGTCGTGGGTTGTGTTTGGCCCAATATATACTTTTTGGATAAAATAAATATAAAATAATTTATTTTATTTTATTTTATTTTATTTTCATCATCTAATAATAAATATCTGGATTTGATACGTGTCACGTGCACAAAAATACAGACAGAATTGTTCAATTGAGTCATTTTAGGTAAGGTGTCTGTTCAATTGAGTCCTTTAAGATGTTGTCTTTTCAGATACAATTTTTGGTATGCTATAAATAGACCCACATACTTCTACGAATGTCATCAATTAAAATCATTTTTCAATCTTTGTAATTCTGCCCTGCATTAGCTAAAAAATATTATGCATCCATCCATATTCTACACAGGGAGTACATAACAAATTTTGAGTTCGTTGATCTTGTTGTTTAAAGTACTTCAACCGCAAGAATAAGGCCCTTGCATCTTGAGAGACGATTACTATTTAGCGTGATCACATAAGTAGAGCAAATTCGTCTCAAAGAAATATAGTCAAACTCTAGCCACGGTCTATCAAATTAATTATGTATTTTTCATTCTGCAAATCATCACGTAAATCTTTTCGTTTTATATATATATATAACCAACAATACTAATAGTTTATTTTTCATTTACCAAGATTTCACTAATTTTCTTAAATTTTCTTGTGATAAATCAACCACTAGGTGCAGTTAATTAGAGAGAAATGTAATCATTTTCACATTCATATTTCATATTTGCAAACTTATACAAAGATTATTTATTTTTAAATGGACCCTAAAACTCTGTTTAAATACATTATTTTCAATTAATACTCAAATAATAAAGCAAACAAACTATGTTGTCCCGACTTGTTCCACCACTAAAATTTTGACACAACGAGTAGTCAATATTTTAGTGAAATACAAATTTCTTGTTCTTTTACATGATTAAATGTGTCACCAAAACTCTGAGCGAGGTCTGGTGTTGAAGCAAAAAATGGTAATGGAGAACAGTAAAACATAGCAGAACATGGGACGAGCATGGAGGTAATAGAAGGTCTAATACAGACAATATATCATTACTAAAAACACATAACATAAACTTAGTATAATGTAGAACTAGAAAGTAATTCAACCCTTAGACAAAGATCCCAAAAGAAATATACAATGTCGACCATCTTTGAATCCATTAGTAGTGAATCTAGTGATATTAACACAAAATCACACTGCAACTCGTGAACAAGAGAGCTGCTTGAACAAATATCCACGTCAACTAAGACATTCTAGTACCCATTCGATAAAGATTAATGTTTGGACATGTTTCACTGCAACTTACTAACCACGTACCCATTCGATAAAGATTAATGTTTGGACATGTTTCACTGCAACTTACTAACAATGTTTAGAAGTGGATGTGAGAAGTATTTGTCCCTCCACCACTAAATTATCCTTCACAACGAACCCCTTTGAACTGTCATTGAGATTACACAAAGGCATGAAATTAACCCAACCATAACTTGGCGACGTGGAAGAGAACCAGCCAGAACCTGCAAAGCGTTAGTTGACAACAATTGGCAATTCAGATTTCATCTGCCTAGTTATTAGATACTAGAACAGACCTCTGCATCATTTGATGGAGTACAAGTTTAATCAAACTCAATTTATAACAAAAATGTAAAACTATTACCTGCGCCTCGGCAATAACAACTTTTTAGTTGATTTTTCACACGCAGCTCAAATTTTACAAAAATTTCTGTCCAGGCATTAGATTCAAATGATCTTCTAAATTCAAGAAAAATGAGAAACTTGTGCCTTTCACGCTGATATGGCCTTTTGGATAAAGAGTAAGGCACCTAAGATCACAAGTCACAACAAGAAGGCCAACAATTATTTAAGTCATTTTGGAAGTTGAAGCTAAAATTTGAAGTATGTAGACTTCTCACGATAAGTATTACATACCATTTATGCCCTCCAGAAGAAAAAACATCTGATTTAATGTAGTCACGCTTTTCCCTTGAAAAGTTTTTTATCCTCCACGTGAAATTGCTGTTGTACAGAGGAGTCTTCAAAAAGAAAAGCTCTCCCCTTTATCTGTACATTCAATAACAAAAACCTCTGCTCCAAATATGCAGCTATCCTCGAGAAGATATCCACTGGCAGCATCTTTGAAAGTACTAAGACCTAATAATTGTGAAAAACCCCATTCACGTTTAACTGCATTAAAGCGCCCCATCGTCTCACTAGCATCTAATATAACAGACCAAGATTTTATTATGAATAATTAGACATCAAATGACTTGTAAAAACAAAATCGTTAGAGTGGTTATACACAAATAACCGAAAGAGGACAATAACCTCAGCACCGATTGGAAGAGTACTCTCTTCTGCTAATACCAAATAAAGAGAAATATAGCCATTCCCATTTCTCTTACTATCTCCATTGGGATATAAGGACAGTCTCCTGGCATAAAAAAAAAAATTAAAAAAATACACTCGCGTGAATCTAAGAGGAAAAAGTCCCATATTCATTCAAATAATAATCTGCATGAGAGAAACAACCAACCATTTGTAGCCTCCAACACTAAAATTAGCTGATTCATATTTCGGGACTAGACACCGTGTGAGCATTTCCTGAAGTTGAGAGAATGACTCGATCTTCAACGTATAGTGCGCTGGTCGTTGGTTCCGCATTACACGTAGTGTTTCTGTAGAATATATGAAATGATTCAGTTGGAATATATAACACATAACATTTATGGATTATTTTATACCCAATAAATCACAATAAACCATAAGAAGGCATACCGAGTTCTTTATACCCAATAAATCACAATAAACCATAAGAAGGCATACCGAGTTCTTTATACCCAATAAATCACAATAAACCATAAGAAGGCATACCGAGTTCTTCATTGCTATTAGGTATTATTGTATCTTTCCTGCGTCTTTTCATGATACCTGAACCTGCCAAGTGCTTTTTTAGTTTGTGGAGTTGAAGAGAATAATATCACTAACCATATAATACAGGAAGATGTCACTTTGTGGGATGTCTAAAGATAATCCATTTTTAAGGAACAAATTAATATCCAAAAACTATTCTTCAATCTTTCTTCTAGCACAACGAAAGTATCAAACCCAAGAGGTCACTTCTAGCATGGTTGGTAAGTATTTATAAGTTGTGGGTCTTATGGAATGTGTGGATAATAAATGAACACTAAAAGTTGTGGGTTCTAGAAATGTGTGAATAAAAAATATGTTTGACCAATTTGTAATTTAAGCTAAGCCAAACAAGAGCTAAGAACCACAAGTTCCAAACCATTGCCCACTTCGATTGTTCAACCGAATGCTAGGCACTCTGATTTTGCTGCAATATTTCTTCAACTAGAGGCCTATTGCGAGAATTTAGATTACTGTAAATACACAATTGTAACAACACAAGTCACACACATATTGGTCACTTGGGTATCGAGAATACATTTGTACCATCAAATGTGCTAGGTCTACATCTTTCTATTCCCTCGTATAAATTAAAGCTATATTAAGCAATGAATATTTTGGAGTGATCATTACCAACAAACAAAACCCTAATAGAAATCTTTCCATTTTCAAAAGTAGAAAATCCCCTTTCCTTTGTTGGTGACTTGTGTCAATGGACAATCAATTAAACCCCAACCAAACACGCTCTAACCAAACAAACACTACATAAGGTGCTTACTAAACATATTTTTACACTTTCTAAACACTGTCTTTCTTATAAGCTTGGGACCCACAAAATCTAAATGCACAAAACTATATGTCGCACAACTTAGAGCATCTCCAATGCATTCTATGGATTGCTATGTAAGTGGCACAAATGTTGAAAGACTTTTGATATATGTGGCATTGATTTCTAATGAATAGACATTAATTCAAGTTCAATGCATTCTATAGATTACCATCTAGATTAATTTTATTTTATTGAAAATAAAAACCAAACTACATTTAAATATGCATAAAAATTTTTTAACCTATATAGGATATTTAGGATCCGTTTGACTTTGATTAAAATCATATTTTTTATAAAAATTGATGAAATGTAAGATTGAAAAATTAATAAAAGTTGTGGTTCCCATGGTTAAAATTAATTATTGATTTTGACTTCAATTTTTTAACAAAATTTTAATTAAAATCAAACATGTCCTAATTATACTCAGCTAATAGCATGTGTAACAGAGCTTTAGAGGATCCATATTTGATGTGTTAATTCAACTATTAATGTCATATAATGTCAAGTTAACCTCTTCATTGGACGTGTTAGTATGTTAGTTACGTTTATTTATTTTGGTCTTTTGTTGACTAGTTTGCTTACTTTAGCTAGCACATTAACTAGTTGATGTGGCATTTAATTATTATTATTTTTTTTTCAATCTCATATATACATTGAAAATATCAAATATAAATAGATATATAGATTGAGAATGCCAAATAGAAATTTGACAAATCCAATATAATAACCAAACACTAGTTAAACTTAACATATAGATGTGTTAATTAATATTTACTTTAATGTATATAGCTTAACACAACCAATGCAAATACCGTTAGATATTATCCATTTTGCTTACGAATCAAAGTTGCACTCGAGATGCTCTTATAAGCAAAATAAGTAGTAAATTCAACGTGGCAATAGTGTTGAATGGCCGGGTCTTCCAAAATGGAAGTTGACCCATTTTAGCTTGTAAGTTACCAAATATAATCATTTTTTTATTCCATATTCTCTTCCCACTTATTACATTTCAAATACTTTCAAATCAACCCATCTACTAAAAAAGAGATTTCCAAGTTAGAATCTAACTCATTTCAAGGTTAGATTCCAACATATTTCATCTATATAAGAAATTTTATTTCAAGGTAGAAATTCATTGTTTCTATCTTCCTTCTTTTAATTCACGATAAAAATTGTGGATTTTATAATATAAATCATGAAAATATGTATATATTCGAGTATGAATTGTAATTTTTGCTTTAAATTTCATTAAATCTGACTTTATTTGAAGTGGGTTAATTGAAAAATCAATTAAAAATATGTAAATTCGCGTTAACAGTCTCATGTTGTGATAACAAACTCATGGTCTGTTAACAAACATCTTAATAGACCAGTAGTCTGTTAATTTTGGCGTTAACAGACCTAAATGCCCGTGGTCTGTTAACAAACCATATGTTAATAGATAGTCCAACAGAAGTTATTAAGTAAGGGTGTTTATGTCTTTTTTACATAAAAGAGACATTTTCAACTTATTTGATATAAGTTAGGTGCTTTTGTGATTCAAGTGGTTTGACAAAGCCTTTTAGCCAGACCTGCCTAAATTCAACGTTGCTTAAGAGTAGGTCGCACACAAATTAACCAAATAAGCAACAAAGCTTATTGTAAACCACAAATGTTGTCGGACCCATTGGCTTATTTGCCAAACAAAGAAACAATATCTACAGAATACTTAATACACACATCTTCAGACAAAAACACCGATAATTTCGAGAGGGCAAAAGGAGGCTGATCAAAAGTATCAAAAAAGAGATGCAGAAAATCGATAACTGTTTCGGTATCAATTAGAAACAGATAAAGGTTACTGAATCATGATACTAGCCGAAGAACTTCATAGAAGATTGTTCAAAACCCAGAAACAATAATATGGCTGAATACATTTTGGAAAAATAGGACTTAAAAACATACCTTTTTTAGAGTGAAACACAAACTCAAGTTTTTATTTTTCTTGCTGCTGAATAACAAGAACCTTTTGTGTAACCTCTGTTGTGGGAATTATTAGGGGCGAGAATGGGAGTAATACGGCGTGAGATGGTGTAGTTTCCAAGGCAACACGAGTTGTCCAATCTTTCAAAAGGTATGATGACCGTGGCACTCGTAGTGGCTCTGCAGTCTGCAGTACCAAAAAAAGAAGGAACCTTTTCTATCAAAAAAAAAAAAGGAACCTGAATTAGAAATGGACAAAAGTACTTAGCAGTATTTGATTGGTTTCAATGAAAAATTGTAGAAAAATAATATTTTTCGTGTAAAGTGAAAAAAAAAAATTATCAAAATAATGAGAAAATATTTTTCAAAGATGTGGCTAAAAGTATGCTTTAAATAATTGTATCTTGTGTAAAAATTAATATTCAAAGTCCAAATAGTTGGATCAGACTTAATTATTTATTGGACTAAATTAATTAATTAATTAATTAATTACACGTTTGTTGATGAGTTCTAATTAGACTAGAACTAAGGATAGGATTAGCTCTACCTATACATACAAGGCCACAATAGATTAACCACAAGAGTTATTTTCCATTACTTGTTAGCACAAACAAAAGATAACTCAATCAATTTTCTCCCAAAAAGGTTCTGCTTTCATCTGTTCTTGATCGTGAAAGTCTAAATTTGTTCTTGTTGTGTGGATCACTATTTGAGGCTGGATAATTGGACAACTGTAGTATTAAAGATAGCACATCAGGTTAGTCAGAAATCAGATTTCACGATATTAATCAAAGGTAAACTTCTATCACGGATTTTCTCTAAGTACAAGGTTGATCCGGCTTAAAAGAATTGAACATTTAATTTCCATTATACATGTATACATCAATTCTTTAATGACTGCTTTGCTACTGGTATCAGAGCATACCTTGTTACTTATTAGAATTCGTTTGACTGCTTTGATGAATTGAACAATAATTGTTATTGGTATATTAATTTAGAGTTTTGACAATAATAATAAAATTTGTGAATTTTATATTTGAAAAACAAAATCTGAAATTAGTTTGGATTTATTTGGAACGGATTAAATTGGTCAAGAGTCAAGAAGGTGGACGATGGTGGCGATTAGAAATCCACCGCCGATAGGTGGTGACCGTCGGGTGGCGGGTCAAGGCAGCGGACTGGGGCCGCGTAATCAGCGGTCACCACTGCTGATTTCGCGGCGGCACAAACATGCGCCACTGCTGAAATAGCAGCGGCGACACACAAAAAAAAGAAGAAGGAGAAAACCTCGCGCGCTGCTGTTCGACGTAAATAGGCGGCGAACGCCGGTGTCAGACACCGGCGTGACCACTGCCAGATGATCCTTTGGCGGCGCCGTTTGTAACAGCGCCGCCTTGCAGAAACCCATTAGGGTTTATTAGGGTTTCTGCGTGTTTGGAAATTTGGAGATGGGGGCCTCCCTGCAATTTAAGAAATTGCATGGGAAGCCCTCTAATTTCAAAATGATTAAGTTGGGCCTTCTTGCAATTTCAGAAATTGTAAAGATAGGGCCCAATGTTTTAAAATCCAAAAGGGTCAGCTATGCAATTTCAGAAATTGACATAGGAAGGACAAATGTTTTAAAATTAAGAGGTGACCTTCTGTGCAATTTCAGAAATTGCACAAGAAGGCCCACTGTTTTAAATGTCTTGTGTGCAATTTTAGAAATTGTATTAAAAGACCCATTGTTTTAAAACCTTAAGGAATGATGGTGAAATTTTAGAGATTGTACAATAAGTCCTCAAGTTTTAAAAGAAAATTAAGATCTTAAATGTAATTTTGAATCTTTTGAAAAATTATAATTATTAAATCTTTTAATGCTGGTCAAATATTCAAAATTAATTAAAATCGTTTTTAAACTATGTTTTGAATTTTTTATCAGATTAAAATTTGACTTTACTTTATAAAATTACAATTTTGACTTTATACAAATTTTATCTTCATTAGAGTATGACTTTAAATTGAGAGATAAAATAAATTTTAAAAAATTCTATTTTTGAATAAAATTAATTGGTTAATTGGATTAATTGATTAATTTTATTATTGAAAAATTAAGTAATTAATTAGATTAATTATTTAATTCCGTCTAGTCTGTTCCAAAGTGTCTAAAAGGTTTAGACTTATATTGTCAAAGCTGTAAATTTATTTATTAATATATTTTTAATATTAGATATTAAAATGGATGTTTAGTAGATGATTATGGACTCGACCCATGTGATTGGTTGTATGGTTAATTATTTTTGTTGATTTTTGGTTGGGCTTGCGAGCCTATTATTTAATTAAATGGGTCTGCGAGCCTATTATTTATTTAATTAGATTTTCGAGCTATTTATTTATTATGGATCTGCGTGTCCATCAATCTAGGCCTGCGTGCCAACTAGTATAGGATACAGATGACCATTCTAGATATGGTTTTATATGCTTGATGGAATTCAAGAGTGAAACTCTTGAAAAGTTCAAAGAATTCAAGCAAGAAGTAGAAATGCAAATCGGAAAAAATATTCTAACACTTAGATCTGATCGAGGTGGAGAATATTTGAAGGGTGAGTTTTTAGACTATCTAAAAGAGAATGGGATTTTCTTGCAGTGAACTCTACCCTATACATCAATACAAAATAGTGTATCCGAAAGATGAAATCGCACCTTATTTGATATTGTGCGATCAATTGTAAGTTGCGCAGTTATTCCAAAATCATTTTGGAGATATGCGTTTAACACTGCATGTTATACACTAAACCGTGTCCTATCTAAATCGGTCAATAAAACTTCATACAGGTTATGGAAAGGAAAAAATACCTAATCTTTCATACATGAAAGTTTAGGGATGCGACGCTTTTGTGAAGCACGTTGAAGCAGATAAGCTATAAGCTAAATCTGATAAATATTTATTTGTGGGGTATCCAAAAGAAAATGTTGGATAATATTTCTACAATTCCATCGAGATGAAGGTTATCATATCGAGACTTGTTGTATTCTTAGATAAGACAGTGGAAAGCAATGTAGATCTTGAAGAGGTTCAAGAAACTACAAATAAAATTGACCAATTAGATGTTCCAATGGTTGAGCTTGCATCTGATGAAGCATAAATTGAGAAAGTGGGAACCACTAGTTCCCAAGGACACACCAGCTCTACGTAAGTCGAGCAAAGTTATTTATTTTCCTCTGAGATACGATTTCTTAGTTACTAGTAATGTATTACTAATCGAGGAATATGAACCTACTACTTACGCAGAATTAAAGTCAAATGTTGACTAACAGAGATGGCAGGAAGCCATGGAATCCAAAATGAACTCCATGTACGAAAACAAGGTTTGAACCTTGCTTGACCCGCCTGAAGGGGTAAAACATATAGGCTGTAAATTGGTTTACATTAAAAAGGTCGACATGGATGGTAATGTTTATACTTACAAGGCAAGATTGGTTGCGAATGGTTACAAGTAAAACAAAAGATTGACTTTGACGAAACCTTCTCACTAGTAGCCCTGTTTAAGTTAATTCGGATTCTGCTTGCGATAGTAGCATACCATAACTATGATATCTGGAAAACGGATGTCAAGATTGTATTCCTTAACGGAAATCTTAGCGAAGATGTGCACATGAAACAACCTGAAGGTTTTGAATCCATAGAGCCAAACAAGGTATGCAAACTACAGAAATCCATATATGGATTAAAGCAAGCCTTTCGGAGCTGGAATCTTCATTTTCATAAGACAATCAAAATATTTGATTTTATCAAGAATGAAGATGAACTATGTGTGTATAAAAGGTTAGTGGGAGCAAAATCGTGTTTCTAATTTTGTATGTGGATGACATACTATTATTAAGAAACGATGTCTTCGATGCCAAAAATCAATAAAATTGTGGTTATCTAAAATTTCTCCATGAAGGATATGGGAGAGGCAACGTACGTTCTCGGTATAAAGATCTATAGAGATAGATCTAAGAGAATGCTTGGCCTATCTCAAGATATGTACATAGATAAAATCTTGAGAAGATTTAGTATAGAAGAGTCTAAGAGAGGACTCAGTCCCATCGGGCATGGGATCTATCTCTCAAAAGAGATGTGTCCAAAGACACAAATTGAAAGAGATCGCATGGATAGAATTCCTTATGCATCAGCATTATGATCTATCATGCATGCAATGCTATATACTCGACTTGATGTTTCATATACTTTGAGTGTCACAAGCAGGTTCCAAGTGAACCCTGACAAGAAACATTGGATCACAGTCAAGAACATCCTTAAGTTCTTAAGAAGGACTAAAACATATTCTTGGTGTATGGGAGAAATGAACTTAGAGTTCAAGGTTATACCGATGCCAACTTTCAATCTGATAAAGATAATAGCAAATCTCAATCTGGATATGTATATTTGATAGTATTAAGATACCTGAGTGATTGAATCTAGTTTGTATGTGACATTTTGTAATATACTCTTTGTTAGACATTAAAGTATATTAACAAATTGATTAATTAAATACTTGTCTATATTTTAAATGGCAAATCTATTATTATTTAAATTTTATTATTATTATTTAAAATACTAGAGTCCGAAGAAAAGTTCATAGTAACTTGTTAATCACAAGGTGTTGTGATTATGAGATACAAGTTATAAATAACTTATTCTTGAAATATTCCTAGTCATAGTAATAATGAGATACGGATATTATTATTGCAGATAGACTAGCATGTGTTGCATTTTTTTTTAAGGAAAGTAGATGATCTCATGAGCTAAGATGTAGAGGGATATCTAAATGAATACATGAATGCATTGTTATAAGAACATGACATTGGATGATCCGCCTAGAGATTCCACATGGATAATTATCCAAGCGTCAGTGGTAAATCTCTAATGCACGGTTATAGATTTGGTCCTTTGACTTGAAGACATCATAGAATCTTATGTGAGAACTACTATAATTTGGCGAGCGTTTGATGGGACTTGAAGATTTGAGTCACCAGGAAGACGTCGTACGGGTATAGTGAGAATCATATGAATGTTGTGAATGTCCAATATGAGGATTCGTTACTCTTGGAAAGTAGGAGATTATAATCTGCATTTTGCCTACTTAAGTTGATATAAATTTCTTCGGCCGGGGTGGAGTTATGAGTCGAAAAATATTTCAATCATAACTAGATTAGATCAACGAAGAGTTGAGGTGAATAACATAATTGGTTGAAATGAGATTGACGCTGATCCATATCTCTTAACCAATTGGGTTATATTGATGAATGAATTATATTTCCACGGTAACCGCACATATATTGGTTCTGTCATACCACATGACATTTTCCTTCACAGAGATTGCCTCGACACATTGCTAGATGTCAATCTTGGACGGTGACGTGAATTGATCAATCTTGGTGAATCGATGAGAATATCACTGCATTTGCCATCGTGAATAGGAACCTAATGGGTCACACACATAAAGTGAGAATTGAGCATCTGGAATTGGATCTTATCCAAGTGGGAGATTGTAAGAATTAATGTCCAAGGTCCAAATAGTTGGATCGGACTTAATTACTTATTGGACCAAATTAATTAATTAGATTAATTAATTGGACCCGTTTGTTGATGGGTTCTAGTTGGACTAGAACTAGGGGTAGGGTTAGCCCTACCTATATATACAAAGCCATAGCAGATTAATCACAAGAATTATTTTCCATTACTTGCTAGCACAAGCAAAAGATAACCCAATCAATTTTCTCCCAAAAAGGTTCCGCTTTCATCTGTTCTTGATGGTAGAAGTCCAAATCTATTCTTGCTATGTGGATCACCATTGGAGGCTGGACAATTGAACAGCTGTGATATTGAAGATCGCATATCAGGCTAGTCAGAAATCAGATTTCACGATATTCATCAAAGATAAACTTCTATCACGAATTCTCTCTAAGTACAAGGTTGATCCGGCTTAAAGGAATTGGACATTTAATTTCCGCTGTCCATGTATACCTCAATTCCTTACACCTTGAAAATCATTTTCATTTTCCATGTACAATCAAACAACAAAGTTGGAAAACATTTTCCATGGATGTGTCATTATTTTCTATGGATGTGACATTTTCCATATAAAATTGACCAATCAAACACAGCCTTAATTCAATCAGAATCGAACTAAACTGAGCAAGATGCGAAATATCGAACCGATATTATTATTTTTTAAATTTTTTTAAAAAATTAGTTCATAAAAATAAAATATTTTTTTCTGTTATAAAATTAATTAAGGAAATAAGAAAAAATAAGAGAAGTAAAGTGAATTATATAATTTTATTATAATTACGTACTCATACAAACTGATTTAGATACAAACTCAAAAAGCAAGTAAGACTTATCTAAATATTCTGATAATACTAAATAGTCGTCAATAATTATCCCATAATTTTACAATATTCTTCTTTGATGATTATTTGTGCAATAACTATTTCGTTAAAAATCTTGTTTGACAAAAACTCAATTGTGACAAAATATCAAACGAAATGAAAAAAAAGTACAATTAATTTTTAAATTTGTAGAGTATTAAAAAATGCTGCTTCATTAAAACTTTGTCAGAAAAATTTGGTATGACAAAACATGGACAATGAAAAAAGAGTACATATACTCCCATGATGTTAATCATCGAAGATTGACGCATCATAATCTCATGCACAAATTTCTTGAATGTGAATGTCGACAATACTTTTGTGAATAAGTCGGCAACATTGTCACTTGAGCGAATTCGTTGAATATCGATGTCACCATTTTTTTTAAGCTCATATGTATAGAAGAATTTTGGATAAATATGTTTTGTCATGTCCCATTTGATATAGCCTCCTTTGAGTTGCACAATACAAGATGCATTGTCTTTATACAATAATGTTAGACTATCTTTTGTTGAAGCGAATTCGCATAATGCTTGGATATAATGGGTCGTGTTCTTCAACAATACACATTCTCGACCTACTTCATGGATTGCAATAATTTCAGAATAATTTGAAGATGTTGATGTCAAGGTTTGCTTCACATATCTCTATGATATAACTGTTCATTCACGTGTAACTCACATATCCTATTTGTAATTTAACTTTATGTAAATTGGAGAAATAGCCTCCATCTGCATGTCCCACTAAAGAAATCATAAATTTTGTGAATAAAATAATCACATGTCAATGTGTTTAACACCATTCCAATGTATTTGAGTGGTACATAATTATATCTTGTAATGAGATTTACAAGGTCAACACTGATGGATGCGTCAACGATGGATTTGTAAGTGGATGAGGGATTATTAGATATTCATCAGGTCAGTGTGTTCGCACATTCTTCTCTTCATATAGTAAGTGCCCTATTCTGGAAGTCGAGCTCCGTCCTATTTTTGACGGTATCATTTTTGTTCAGATGATTGTACTATCAGATTTATAGATTGAGTGCGACTCTACTTTAACCATTCACTGCATCACCAGATATGGAGGACATTGGCCTATTCGGGCCACTCTTCGCCACATCAGACATCTCTTGCCTTCGATCATGATACTATTTCTCATATTTATCGCGAGGGCAACCAGGTGACTGACTTACTTACTTCAGAAGGTTGGGATCGTCGTTGCTATTTTGAGTACAACGCTCAAGACTTACCGCGACGTTACCGTAGCTTAGTTCAGATTGATAGACATGGGCTTCCTACAGTTATGGGTCTATAGACTTTTTTAGGACTATTTATTTAGGAAGTAGTTCATCATTATTTATTACTTTATTATTTATTCATTTATTTGGTTGGTTTAGTTTTTACTTTTTATGATTGGAGGTCAGGATTTATACCCACATTCCATATAATTTTTAATGAGTTATTTATATATGGTTGGAGTATTCGAACTTTTCATCCTTTTCTGGTGGAGGCCTGACAATCACGCTGGGAATGTGATGGTGTGTTGAATATAAAAAATAAAAAATAAAAAACCTTCTCTCCTCAACCGTAGGATTCAGGACTGTATGCACTTCAAGCTAACATATCAAAATTCCATAATAATTGTCAAAGGTAGCAATAAAATCTTGTTTGCACGTTAAAAAAAGGCACAAATGCAATAAAGTACTCACCTCTGGATCGCCAAGGATATCACTAAAATCCTTTGCAGTCGAGATATCCGTGGCCGCCAATTCAACATCCTCGGGAGCCTCGAATGTTGCTTTCTTATAGCCCATTTAGCTGCCAATACCGAGATAGCCTTATATGCCCATACCTGCAAATTACCATTACATATCGAAATTTAATACAATGTCAAACCAATAAGGTCTTAACAGTTACGTGCACGGCCAGTGAAAACCCATACGCATCATATTTGTGTTGGGACCTCGACCTCTTCGTCCGCATGGTATGAACCCTCTTCAATTCATGGACTATTTCCATAAAACACCTTCTACCCTATGGATATCTGTTGAAAACTTCCAGATCGTCCACTATATCCAAACAAAGGATATCGATCGATGTCTTATGTAGTTTACACCTCAACACGGTCTCGAGGATCAATATCAAGCCAATCTTGTATTTATCCTCCATCACAATGCATTCTTCAAATGTGGTGGAGTAACCATGAACCTACCTCCGAAATATTTATTCAACAGTCTTTTCGACTGATAAATCGTACGCTTCTTCATTACCAGCATTCAGTCCGTAACAATGGTAAACTCAGACAGGGAGAACATGGCCAATTGTTCGTCCCCTAACCAAAACCAAACTTTGTCTTCCTTCACATACTTCACCCGTCGAAGCAATAGACTGTCGAAGATCTGTCCGGAGAACTACATTATCCTTACTTAAAATAATTTCCATAGGCAGGATTGGTGCAATAGCTCTCTGTGATGGTCATCTAGAGTGTCGTGAACCTTTATATTTTCAAAATGTTGCAATTAACGGCCACTTTCTCCAGAAATTCACATAATCTGTGATCAACAAAGTACTCTATCCTGCACATTAGATGAATAAAATAAGCATGGTTCTTTCAAACATAATTTAAGAAAAAAACTAAAGATACCACTAGTTTGTTCAGATCTGTTATAGTCAGTGGTTATAGTCGGTCAATAATAGCATATTGTAGTCGATTATATTCAGATATGGCCGGTCACTAAAAATTGATAATACGCTGAAATATAACTGACCAATGGTCAGTTATGAACGATTATAGTCCGTTAAAAACTACACAATGATCATCTAATCAACCCACTCAAAATTTTACAAATGAGAAGAGATTTACCTCACATTCAACCAAATTTCACAGGTTTAAACACAAATGTATAAACATTATCATGGTGTGTTACTACAAATTCTAAGTTTTATGTCCTAACTAGATACTACTGGATAGATGAAAGAAATAACCATGAATTTTAAAAAAATTAGATGAGTTTAATTCTAACCTTTAACTGAGATTAACTTGATTGAATGAACTTGTTTTGAGTTTGTGACATTTCCTTGCAAAATAGCTTCTTCTTCTTTTTTAAGTATCTTTTCGCCTCATTTTAATTGGAATTTGAAAGTGTATTAAATGGATCGTGAGAGGGTTTAGACGGAGGGTATATTGGGTAATCTCTTTTTTCTTTTTTCTTTTTTGTTTTAAGGTTTTTAATCATAGAAAATAGGTCAAGGGTCATTTAGATTTAGACGCCGAATCACCTAACTATTTAGCACCATTATCGCGTGGGTTAGGTGAGGATGAATGTGCATATTGAATTTGGGTTGTGAGTCGAATCTAGTCCGGGTTTGTTTTGTTGCGAGAATTGGGCTTTTTATGTGATATCGTGTATGGGTATTTTGGTCTTCATGATGAGCTGTGATATGGTAGGCTACATAGCCCAATGGTTTGTATTTCAAGTGGACTGCAACAGTAACGAATTAGCCAAGAACAACCGTGATGAACAATAACTTTCTCACAAAAACGCTATAAATTTTATGTTTGATGAACAATTAGGTCTGAATAAAAAGTAGATTTTGATACAAATTAACGTAGAATGTAACAAAAAGGGAAAAGAGAGAAACAAGAAGAAGAATTGGGATGAGGAAAATATGTATTTTTGATTCAATAATAATAAAGTTGTGTCCAAAATAAAAAATCTAAGTCCATATTATAGAACATAATATTTAACTCATTAGAAATGATCTCCTAAGCACTGGCTAAACACCGATGACATGTCATGTCTATTTAATGGATAATGGTGGATCCCACATATTCAATATATAAATAAAATATACATTAAATAGGCATATTGATATCATCTAAGGTCTTAAGCATAAAATTTAAACAACACCTTCGGGAGATCATTCATCTTTAACTCATATGAACTTTTAATATATAAGAGTAAAATAAAACACTTATCTGAATAAAATACAATCATATTCGATAAAATGTTAAAATCTAATCTAATCTAATTGAAATATATATCTTTTCTACTTATTTCACATGGTGTAGACTTTTAGTTTTTTTTCCATCAATTTCATACGTGTTTCAAGCCTTCGTGTTCACATGTTTCTAAATCTTTGGTTCGAGATCTTGGTACGAATTGATGCATGGTTACCTTTTCTTCAATTTAGTGTTCGCAATTTCTTTCTCCTACTCTCTCAAAATATTTTTAAGTAGGATGAAATTTGTAATAATGTAATTTTTTTCACTTCTCGAGTTGTAATGACATATCGAGAATTCAATTTTCTTTCCCGTCCCAAAAGTAGTAGTGAAATAGTAAAAAGTTGTAATGACATATCGAGAATTCAATTAGAATCATTAACAAAAATACTAATAAGTTGAGAAATAGTAGTGAATACTTGTTCCATGGAGACAAACCGCTTCTACATCAACGTTTCCTCACTATAAGTTTGGAACTGGAAAAGAACATAGCTATCGGTACAAAAGCCATTTTATTTTATACATATATAGATATGACTTAGCCAGTGCAAAGTCTATGCAATGATCCATATATATGGATAAACCATGATCCCAAGCTAAACTCTTAAGTTGGCCTATTGTAGTGACCAAACCCTAGATAATAATGAAACAAAATTAGGAGAAACTAAGGTTTTGCTATCACATTAGCAAGCTTCTAATTATGGCTGCTTGAGCACTGTCCCCGTCCGTCGATTCCAAAAGCTCTGATAAACGATCACTCAGATCATCGACCTCTCTGTGTAAGCTCCTAATGTAGTTACAAGTCTCCTGCAAGACCTTCGAAGCCGATACCTGCCAATGTAGCAGAATTAGACTGGAATTATTCCTTCATGTTAAATATAGTCCATTTCTACATGAGGAGACATGGACATTGCCCGGACTAAGATTAGTTTAGAGTTTGCAATAGTGTATAGCCATGAGATAGCCACGCGTATTTAAAAAAAAAAAAAAAAAACTCCAATACATGTACAAATAACATGCAAAGAAGTTAATATATATTTATAGGGTAGGGCCGGGGTTAATCTATAATTCCAATCACGAGTACAATAATAAGTGAAACAAAACACCCAAAACACAAACACAAATTTATAGTGGTAGCTCCCTCAATGTGACAGCTACATCTACTTTACTAAGTATACAAAGGATCTCACGCCTCTATAGTCACCAAAAAATGGGGAGATTAGGGTGGCCCTAATATACGTATTGACTACACAATATTAGGTTGGTTGCAGTTGAGAGAATAAGTAAACAATATAATTAAGTTCCACGTAGTGTGACATATGTATGGGGAACCATTTATAGAGTCCTACACTTGAAATTGTGGGTACGACGAGCATGACCCGTCTTATCTACTAAAGGAAATGAAGGCTACAAAATATAAGAATGACTGGAATCATAGGATGAACACAAACATATATAAGAATCAGGAAATACTAATGTAGTACCTTGTCTGAACGTCGAGTGCGGATCTCAGGGATAAGCTGCTGCAACTTGGACACAAGATCGGCGATCTGATCGTCACTTATCCTGGAAACTTCTGACTGCCTCGAACGTGATCTTCTGCTAGACATTGTCAGGAACTAAATGGAGAATGAGAAAAATAAATTGCAAGTGTCAGAAAAGTGGCTTATAAGTTATATTTCTTGAGTGTTTCTGCACAAAAATGAAGAGATGATCTGTTTATAGACAAGTTATAGACAGAGAGATAAGTGAACCATGAAAGAGAAGAAACACTGAAATACAAACACTAAAGAACTAGTGTTGGAGGTGGTGATGAAGACAAAGTCCATGGGAGAAAGAAGTGGGCTATTCTTGTTTTTAAAATAGAGTCTTCAAGAGAGAGGGGGGGTGGGGTGGGTGGGGGGTGGGGGTCGTGGCGTCGGGGGGATACGCCATACTGTCCCCTAATAGAAATTTGCTTGATTATAACTTATAAGCAACTTTGTTTGATTATAAGCAATTTTGCAGGCCAATTTGTGTCAGACTAAGCACACGAGCCCATGTTATGTTATTATCCTTTGCCATTTAAATATTAGTACTATATAAAATTTACATGAGGTTTTAACTTAATTCACCTTATTCCTAATGCAAACCTACCCTAGGAGAATGATTATCATTTTTATTTTGAAAAATAAAGGGCTTGTTCGGTAGAGTTTTTTTTTTTTTTTTTAATGGGTTTTATAGTTCTTTTTGACTTTTCAAATTTTTTCAGAGTGTAGAAAAAGTTGAAAAGTCAAAAATCAGTAAGAAAAAAATAGATTTTTTTAAGAAAAAAAACTCTACAGAACTGACCAAAATAAGAGAATTCATACTTTATACTCGACAGTATTAAACATCAAATGACGAATCTAGTATATAATTCAACATCATCTTGACAATGAATTTCACATCTGGCCCTAGGCTTGGATGTGCTCAAAATGAGTTTAAAAAAAAAAAAAAAAAAAAATTAACTACAATTCGTACACTATTTTGATTCTAGGTAATTGTAGACTAGTGAAATTATATTTTGTACTAACTGGTTTGGCCAATAAGACATGACAAACATTTTTAAATCTAATTTATTATGATATTAGTTTATCTGAGAATATGTTGATAGTTAATCGAGATTAAATTTTTTTTTTAAACTGAAAGTGACAAACATAAAACAAATGTTGATCAAGGTTCAATTGTTTATTTATATTACCTAATAATTTTTAAAAAATTTAATTGATGTATAAGTCAAAAAATTTGAGATGTAACTTTTCTTTAAAAGTTCAATCTTAATTTTCTCATTTTTTTTTTCATCTTTTAGGTTAATATATTGTGTTAACTATATGCTTATTAAAAGATAAGACTCGTTAAGTCTTCCTAACTAGATGTATTTTTACTATCGAATGTCGCTTTAAAAAAAATTCACTACTTTTGGATCTTTGGTTCCGCTCTTGCTTTTTATCTATTTATTTCGTAAGATCCACAGTTTAACTATCTATTTATTATTTTCATATTCTATAAAACTTACAAGTTATAAGTACTTAAAATTAAAATAATTTCAAAAGTGTCAAACATTCATTGAATCTCTTCTTAACTTTTACCAATTAGTCGATGCTAGAGAGTACATGCATGGGTCATACAAAAGTATGCCATTGTTGACCAGTGACTATGATTACATAATAACATGCATATCGATGGAAATCTTTTGACCCTCATCATGCACGTGATGTGTGTAAAATGTGCATTAATTATGTGCGGATGTATGAATGTGTTGATGTCAAAAGATGAGTGAGGCACTTTTGTCCTAACTTCTTGAAAGAGATTGGAGGTCTTTTCTTGTAAAATGACAAGCGACAATTGGAGAAGAGAAATGTGGGACGGTCGAAAACACTCTAATACACAAGTTACTAAGATTAAAAATAAGTGAGAATAAAATAAAGATTTAAAAAATTATATATACAATAATGTACCGCTTATTAAGGATTGAATGCCATTATATAGGGGTTAAGAGGTTGTATGTCGCCCTTGTCATTTCAATTAAGTTTGATATTGCGTTAGTATTTGAACCAAGATAATCATAAATATAATTGTCATCACTTTCAAACTATATCTGTCTCGTCGAGATTGTTGATTGGTTGAAACATTAACATTGATTGTGCTTTTGGTTTTGTATTATAAAAGGAATTATCACTTCAGTTCAATTTTTTTTTTTTTCGAGGAGTAACCTTGATTATTTTAAGGATCGGGCACTGAAAATCTAATGCAGCACACTTCTCGATTTTAGGGTTGCGTTGTTTGTCTTTTTCCTACTACTGACATTACTATCTTTGAACTGAATACTTTGTAGAATTTGTATCGATCTTGTATAAATGCGAGGGAACTTTATATTGTTTGAGGTTATGGCATTTACGTAGATATATTGTGATCGACGTGCAAGTCCAGCTGGACATATGTGCCATGTATGTATGTATGTATGTGTTGTTTTGAATGAATGAGCAGATAATGTTGGTCATTTCTAGTCATCACTTGAATAGGAAATTTGCTCAAATATTATAAAATTGGTCAAGTTTTGTCTGGTAGTAAGAATGTTATAATCTTGAGATGAGAGAGATGCAGCTGTGATATTTGTGTAATGCATTGGGGATGTACACAGCCGCACGTGATGGGGATATTATGCAATTTTCTCCGGCGAGATTCCTGCTTGTGTTTTGTCGACGCTTTCAACTTTGGAGACGCTGCTTCCCCCAACCCCAATATATAACGCCGTCCCGTGCGCCTTCTCCAATGGCCATCGTATCTACATCAAAGACGGAAAAAAAAAGTTAATTTTATTTTCAATAAATTTAAGATCGATTAAGAATTTTAACTTGATATTCCTTTATTTTTAGACGTGACAAGTTAAAATCGACATACTTAAATAATGTAAGTCTGGCAAAATCCACCCGCATTGTCTAGACTGTTAGGATTTGATTTAGATTTATCTTATAGGGCATATTTGGTATATGGTTAATAGTTAAAGATAATGGATAAAATTTGTCTTATCCAATTTAGACGGAATTGATATTCAGATACACTTTTATCCAGATAACAATTTAAACAAAAAATAAGGATAAGTTTTTTCCTCAGAAAGAGGATGACAAAATTTTTTATCTGGATAAAGATTCACTCAATTTTTTTTAAAAATACGAATATATCATTTATAATATAGAATATATTTATTTTTAAACAATCATATCCTATGATAATCGCCATCGCCTGCCGCCACTCTCTGCCGCCGCCGCCACCTGTTGCGACCGTTTGTCAAGTTAAATACCTCCAACGCCACTATACTTTGCCAAACGTTCCTGGAATGCTATTGTACTTTAAAATATTCCTCGAATGCCATTGAACTTTCAATGGCATATGAGATTAATTTTGAAAATTTAATGGTATTCCAAGAATGTTTTAAAGTACAATATCATTATAGAAAGACTTGACAAAGTATAGTGGCATTTGGGGTATTTAACTCACCGTTTTCCGCTCCACCTATTTTTATTTATTTTTTCTCTTTTAATTTTTAATTTATTTTTTTGGTTCAATTAAGAATATGTGTAGAATTGTTTTTTTACGAAAATATGACTTTTTAATGGCGTTTTTTCCCATTCATATACATAGTTGAACAAAACAAGATAATGATAAACATATTATCCAAACAACTATTATTCAGTTAACTTTTGTCCAAATAAAAAAATTTATCCACAAGTCAAAAGAGCTCATATAGAATAGGGATTGGATTTTTTATTATTCCACGTAGGTTATGATTTAATTTTCTTAAAATTAACACGAATCAAATAGAAATTAATAGACTCTCTTTTTACGTCCCTATAAATGGAGGCTTATCTTTGTGTTTTGTTAATCAAATTCTAGACTATCTTAGAGGTTAGATTTGAGGGATCTTTTGTAGTCTCACTCAATACATATTATGTTGGGATTTTCTTTGGTGGGTTGGGAATGTGAGAGATAACATGTGATTGTAATAACTTTTTACAGATGGAATAAATATCTATATTTTATCGTTATTATTAAGGGTTGTATTTCAAATTTTATGATATTTTCTCTAAAGAGAATGTTGAAGGGAGAATCTGAAAATAGACCCAACTACGGACTGCGCTTGAAAAATGGACTTTCACTTCTTCTTCTTTTTTTGTTTTTCTTGCTTATACTCTTTTTCTTTTAAAACAGGATTTTGGATTCCTACAACCAAGTGTGGAATAGCCTTGCTCTAGGCGTGGATAGTTGTCTGTGGGGCTAGATGATTCGACACATTTTGATATCTTCAAATCAACTTCATGAATTATTTTTGTCACATAGTGCCTCTTTTGCGGACTTTAAAAGTAATTTTAAATTTTGTAAAAAGTTGATAAAGTATGTAGTTGAAAATTTGATAAAAGTATGAAATACGATTGGAAAAAAATTTTGGAAAAAAAGAGTTCAAAAAAAATTATACCTAACATTCTCTTTGTTTTTTAATTGTGAAATCAATTAGAAAATTCAAAACAATTAGATTATTATGAACCACAATAAGTTGCGTTAGTTTAAACTTTAAAGGCCTATTATTTCTTTTATAAAACGGGCTTCTTTAAATCTACACAAAATATGATTATAATATCAACTCGGTGTATAGTAAAATCAAGAAGAATGAAAAGTAATATGTTCATATGGTAAAATATGACAAAGTTAATAAAATTCATTAGCTATAAAACTATTGTTCTTTGTTATAAAACTATAAAAAAATATTAATAACTATTTGATCTTATCTCGGTGTCTATGTAAAACTATCTAAAGTATATTTTATTCAGATTGTAGGTTTCAATAAAATCTTGTGTGTGTGTGTGTGACCGACATAGGGATGGCAAAAGGGTCGGGCCGCCCGTCGACCCATCAGCCCGGCCCTTGAAAGTCCGGCCCGTCATGGGCCCGGGCCGAGCTGAAGAGAAAAAGAAAGGCTGATCATGGATCATAAATTTTTATCCTAAATTAATTTTTTTAACCTTTTAATCTAAAAAAAAAAATTATGCATGGGCCGGTCTGGGCTCCCTTTTTTGGACGGGCCGAGCTCGGCCTGGCCCGACCCATTGTCATCGCTAATGTGACCATCGTTATAATAAAATATAAAATTGAGTTTTGACTCTCTCTCTCTCTCTCTCTCTCTCTCTATTCTCTTTTATTTTCTCTCTAGCTTTATAACACGTTATGAGCACACGAAAAAGTTCGCCTAAAATATAGAGAAAATATGAGAGCAACAATGCAAAAAATTCGATGAATCTGGCTAGCCTGCGCAATTGTGATTAAAGGTTGATATCTCAGCACTCCATTATCCGATCGTCATAAATTTTGGACATTAAGCTCAAAACTAATTGTTCTTCAAATTCGACGGTCTAGATCAAGATTCAACAATTCATTAGTGAAAAATCGCTACGTGAACAATAACAAATTTTGAATTAGTTGGAAGATTGCCAATTTTTAGAGAACGAATGACATTTCTAGTTTTGCATTTCTGAAGAATTTGATACTACTCAAAATTCTCTAAATATATCAAATTCAATTAATAGGTAATCAAAAATACACTAAGGTCGGTTTTTTTTTAATCTCATTTTCCATCTTCAATATCATATATTTGGAGAAGTACAAATGTATAATCAATGATTCATTAGAATATTTATATAAATATTATAATATTGCTCCTGAAGAACTAAAAGTTTACATATGAATATTATGTTATTGCTCTTAAAAAAAGTACAACTTGATGCTTACTAATATTTTAGAGGAATTTTTGTATTGTTTCAGAAGAACCACAAATTTGATTATATATCTAAATTGATTAGAATATAATATACATATTTTAAAGGATCAAATCTATACAAATCAATTTTCTAGATGAATATTGCCTTAATGATCTTGATAAAACACAACTCGCATATATAAATATTCAAGAAAAATATTGTGTTGTTACTCTTGAAGAAGTACAACTTTATAAAAACTAAAAAAATATTGTGTTATCCCAAAAAAGCAGGACTCTCATGCTAATACAATAAACAAATATTACGTAGTTGCTCTTGAAGAAATAGAACTTTATATAATAATAATAATAATATAAATATTATTGCTTTTGAGAAGCATAAATTATTTTATTACAGTATTCATGAAGAATATTGTGTTATTACTCTTGAAGAGTACAACTTTATACAAATTAATAGTGTAGAAGAATATTTTGTCATTCTTCAAGAACAACTTTATATATGTATCGGTATTTCTAAAAATTAAGTGTTGATGCTCCAGCAGAAACACTTCATATATAACAATATTTTAACATCTCAAAATAATATTGTACTGTTGTTCAAGAAGAATGAATTTATACACTTAATTAAATATACATGTTACATTGTATTAAACTATAAGTTTAAATTAAAATTTTATTGATTAGCATTATCGGTTAGACCGTCTCGGATCAATAACAGTGTGACATTTTATTAAATATCCGTGTTTATATCTATTGAACAACCACAATTGTCATCAAGATATTGAATTCTCATTTACTACTTGTTCTCAAAGAAAATTGATCATTGTGTCACTAACTAAAATTGGGATAGAATTCTCAATGTATCTAGAAGAAATTTAGGGTGAACTTATTGGGCCCCTTACCCTCTGTGTAGATCATCTAGAAATTTTATGATATTAATAGATAGATTTATTAGATGGTCACACGTGTATTTATTGCACATTCGTAACCTGGCGTTTAAGTGACTATTTGCTCAATTATTCAATTACGTGCATAATTTTCAGATTATACAATTAAGACACTTCGTCTTTATAAAACTAGTGATTTTACATTCAAAAACTTTTGATGGTTATTAGTTGGGATAGTGGTAGAACATTTTATTGCCCATAGTTTAGTAGAATATTTATTAAACGTTTCCAAATTATTGCTAAATCCTTACTATTGAGAACAAAATGCTTATATCTCTTCTTAGAGAATGGTATTTTACATGCATTTATATTGATACTCATCATGCCAATATCTAGTTCTCCCCCATTATAGTGGTTTATGGTTAGGAGTCTTATATATCCCATCTAATTTTCTTTAGTTGTGCAATATATATCTTAATTTCTCCACCACATTGTACAAGATGTGTGTCTTTAAAGAAGTTGAGAATATATTAGGTTTGAATTCCCTTACGAGTGATATTATACGATGTCGTATGCCGATTGTTATTTTGATAAGACAGTTTTCTCAACATTATGAGAAATGAAGTAACTGGAAAGAATACATGAAAATATATTATATTATATTTTCTAGGATAATACAAACCAGAAATTCTACAGATAATTCATTTGTTTGTTAAACAATTGACAGTTATATTTATTGACCAAAGAGATTAACCAAATCTCATATACCAGTTATAAATGCTTCAACTCGTATTGACGTCTTCGAATGACAAATTGTTAACATTATATTTGTTAAATTATTGGCACGCCTAAAACATGGTGACATTTGATTCGAAAACAAAAATCATCATAAGAAAAATGGAACAAATAGTGAATATGACCCCATGGAGGAGCCATATATTCTTGGAGAATATGTAGACATAATTAATTATAAAATCTCAAAAGAGATTCAACTACCTTAAATATTGAAATAGAAGAGATGTCACGACATTTTTTTGATACCTCCAAATAGATGATTCGACACATTTTGATACCTCCAAATATTGAAAAAGAAGAGATGTCAAATAGAAGAGAGAGCGTTCACAAAAATGGATGATTCGACACATTTGATACCTCCAAATCAACTTCATGAATTATTTTGTCACTTTGTTTTTTTAATTGTAAAATCAATTAGAAAATTCAAAACTACTACATCATAATCAACCACAATAAGTTGTATAAATAAGTGCTTATATAAGAAAAAAAACATCGCAAGACAATAGATAATTAGATATAGACTCCAATACTGTATGTATTTTTTATTTATATTAATGCCTATCTCTTTGTATGTGTTTTTTCTTTTTCTATTTTTTCTAACAAGAAGGTAAAGTCACACGAGATTTGATTATTCTAATATTTGTATGAATTATTTTGTATTTTTCGTCTTCTGACAAATTAAAAACAAAGTATGTAAAAGAACAAAATCATACATTACCCAGAATTTACATACCTAATATGTGACTCCTATTCAAACAATTTAGCTTTTATTAATCTTTTTGTAATATCAATCTATGAAAAGATAAAAATCATACAAATCGAAAATAAAATGTATTCTTTGAAGACAACTAACCAATCATTTAAACTTGGTCTAACTAGTAACTTAGCACTCGTTTGACATAGTTTATAAATCAAAATTGGTTTATTTCAGTTGTTATATTTAACTTTTCAATTTAATTTTAATATGAAATGACCATATTATCCTTAATTAATAAAATGTCATTTTAAATTAAAAAGGACAATTTTATCATTTTAAGTTAAAATAATTTGAAAAATCGATAATTTCGCTTCAAATAAATTAATATTAATTTATACACTACTTTATAATTTATGTCAAACGTGCTCTTATTTGTTGAATTAGTAACTCGTGACTTGTGGAGTCAATGCCCAAATCGAAGATAATAACTATAACTAAAACTTGCCCAACACGTCTTTCACATCTTGTCCTATTAATTACATCATATAAATCAACCAAGTTGTCCAGTTGTTGTGTTATTAATTACAACTATTTTCACGTCTACATTTGATTGATCCAACCAATATAAACATATATATATATATAGTACGATAATTGCCACTTGATCAACTTGTCACACATGTTTAATAGAGTGAAAATTATTTTTTAAGTACTTATAAATTGTAGATTTTATTAAATATATAGATAATATGTACGTAGTAAATTGTGAGTTCTAAAAAATATATAAATAAAAAATATATTTAACTATTTTAAGTTACTTAAATGAACTTGATAATTGACGACAAAGGAAAATGATTAGGGACTTCTTCTTTTTTTTATTGATTTGTTTTATTTTTTTAAATTAAAAATTTTCTACTTAACACAATTTTAAAAATTAAGTTAAAAATTAAACAATTCATTGACTCACCATTCTCAAGTAATGAATTGGGAGATCTTTTGCAGACTCTAAACTCTATAACATGGAATTATCTTGACCCCCATGTGAGCTTTACTAGATTGACTAATGTTATTTAAATTTTCATTTACTAGAATTTTCATCAATAAAAAATATTTAATTCAAAACTTATATATTTACTTTAAAGCTAACTTTTAAGCTTAGCCAAACATCCATTGGGTAAATCAAAACATATTAATTCGAGTAACTCATCGCCATCGAATCAAAATCTTAAGGTCCTTAAAAATGTATAGAAAAATTATCATATCGTATATGATTCACTTTATGAAAATGTGGGAGTTGAGTTGGCTCAAGCATTAGATGAGTTAAACTATCGCCTATGGCTCTCAATTCAAGGGCTCTCAATTCAAGGAAGTGAACAAATAAGAAATTATTTTAAAGTATCTGTCAATAATTTATAAAACAATATATATATATATATATATATATATATATATATATATATATATATAAAGAATAAAATTTTGTAACTGATATCGATGGATCGACGGCTTTCCCTTGGTAATTTAAGCAGAGTCAGTGATTTCAGACAATATCATTGACAACATTGTCGTCTGTAATCATTGATGAAGGTACATCGTTAATCACGAATAGTATCGTTGTCAATTATTTTATCTGAATTACCAACAAATCATACCTTCAAAATCACCGACTGAATTTACGTTAGCAATCATTTGTTCCATTAATTTTTTATTATTGCTCTCAAAAATGTCTCTTTTGTGATTTTGCTTAACGCTCCTAAATTGCTTAAGCTACCCTTGGGTGAAAGTCTAGACTAAGTTTAGGTGGGGCCACGCGGCCCAGACTGTGATGAGCTTACAAACAACTTATGAGAAACCACTTCAAAAACTACGGACCCGATTGGAACTGAATAACCTTGATATAATAAAAAGAAAATTATAATCTTTAATATTAATTAAAAAATAAAATACTTTTTTCGTCTCATAAAAAATAAGTTTATTTTCTTTATTCATCCGTTTCAAATTATACATCACTTCTTTATTAAGAGTATAGTTGATTTCTTAATTCTCTAACACGCCCCTATTTAACGTGTCTTGTTATCAACCATATATGAACTATATTCAATAGAATAATGATATTAATACATAAGTATATTAGAAAAATTACAAATAAATTTTATTTTTTAATTATATTAAATATATATTCTTAATTTGTGTAAAAATAAAAATAAAAGTAAATTTGTCTTTGCAAAAAGAAAAGGAGTATATTATTGTGAAGGAGAAGGAAAATGCTAGTTGTACACTCAAACTGTACACTATCACTTACACCATGGAGATGTGTCAAATAATGATTGGATCACTTTATTTATTTGGCCAAATAAATAATGATTTCACCCAACTAGTATTTGACATATCACATGATGTAAGTAATAGTGTAATGGAGAGTGTACATATAGCATAGTCCTATTGTGAAACCTCGTTTTAAGTGTTGAAAATACATTGGAAAAGCCATTAAGAATGTCTTGTAGTCCATTTCATACCATGATTTTGTGTTTGGTTCAACAATTAATGCCGACATCAAGCACGTGAAACTGCATCTCCAAACATATTTGATCATGGAAAATGATCTCCTCCATTGTCCAGACATTTGTCTAATAGTCATTGGCCAATTAAAAAGTTTTTGACATTAAAATCAAATATTTAGTTAATGTCCATTGGACAAGTGTCCAGTGAACAAAATAATATCTCCTATTAGATAGAAGAGAACTTGTCCAGTGGGCAAAATAATATTCCCCACTAGGTGGAAGAGATGATCCCTCGTTTGATCATAGCAACAAGATGTACAGCCACAATGTAACTGATTAGTGATTAGAGTTAACGGTCTAAATGTGCAATTTTTGTAAATAAAATTGGACATTGTTAATATCAATTTGATTAAAATAATAAACGAGTCTTAAAAAATTTTAAAATTCAATTTATTTTAGTTTTAGTTGCAAATTGTAAAAACACATTTGATCCCTCATTAGTTGGAGCATTGAAGTTTTACGAGTTGCGTTGGAGTATGAGTTATTAGTCGTTCATGTAAGTTGACCCAATCTCATAATGGATTAGAAGAAATGGTTTGATTTTTGAATTCAAAATCTCAACCTCCCATTACGTCTTCAACTATATTGAATTTTTTCTATAATTATATATATATAATATTAAAATTTATTGCACAAAATATGTTATCATATTGGATCAAAAGAGGCAAAATTAAATAGGAAAAGAAAAAAATTGTAAGAGTGCATTTTGTAGGAACTAGTTAAAAACACGTGCTTTGTATGTGATTTTGTAATAATATCGTGAATTTATTTATTTTTGTTAAATTTTTAAATAATAAAAATTTGATTGTTATTTCTTTATTTTATCTATTCAACCTTCCATCAGTATCTCGGGTCAATTTGATTAAAATTTAAAATATTACAAAAATTGTCAATTTGCTTATAAATTTAAGAAAAACAATGTAGTACCTCAAAAGTCAGGCTTCTTCGACCTCTAAAAAATATAGATGCTCAACTGCCTGTGTCGTGATGTTAGTTTTCTAAAAATTCTTTAATTTTAGATATTAGATATCTATTAAGGCTTGTATCTTCAATATAAGGTGTAGAAAATCACATATATGTAAAGTGTTCAAAAGTTTTCCATTTTACTCACCCTTTTCATCATCATTGAGAAAAATCATAAACTTACCGATGATAAAATTCATAATAAAACCCATAATACATATTCATTTTCATCTTTCGTAGGGCAAAATATTTTTTTGATGGCATGGCATATTATCAACAAATGTTGTAGAAGTGATCTCTATTTGACAAATTTTGATAGCACAGAACAATTTCTTCGGCAATTCCTCCTCCGACTGCGCCTCCACCAAAAAATCAATGTCCAATGTAACGCACCCCAAAGCCAGGCGCAAAAATTGCGGTGGCAATTGTTGAGCTACCAATGATCAATATATATTTTAAGATAATTAGATCATTTGTGGTAATAATAATTCAGAACTTTACCTAATAGACATGCAGAGTAATTTTCCACTGCAGTTTTCATGATCAATTGTCCATTCACAATTTTGTTTATGATATTAAATCTACTGTTGCGAAAAACATCCGACTCATGAATAAATTGATACAATAGTGAATTTGAGTGATGAGTGATAGTTAGAATTGGAGGCTAGTACTTTCAATTAATTATATTTCAATTTATAAAATGAAGAGATGATGGTAGATGGATATGTGGAGAATTTTAGATGTCTTAATTAAGATTTAATTGAACCAATTTTAAAAGGCATTTAAATTAATTAAGGGCAAATTGAAAAATCTAAAATATGAGGGAGGATATTTTGGTCCAAAAATGTTTATCCATTTTAGAGATATAATATAGATTGAATATAATAAATAGAGATTTAGTATTTTCAACTTCTAAGGACTATATGTGGTAATAAATGTTAAATTAGGATTTTAATTATAACATTAACTCAATGACAATTTAGAAAATATAAAATATTAAAGAGGGTATATTTGTCCAAAAATATTTTTCCCTTTAAGCCTCTTTTAGATTAGTATAGATAATGTTATTTATCACCACTGTTGATTATTATCAATCTATGTGACAATTATGTTGACATTAAATAATATGTTTAATTAAATGTATGGATGTATTTATTTTTTATTGCACCTATCATTTAATGTCACATAAACGAATGATTATTACAATAATAATAAATAACATTGCTCATTTTGTAGTAAAGGAATAGAGAATATTTAAGTTGAAATAATTTTGAAAAGGGAAGCACATATTAACGTTCAATGGACTTGCTTCGATTACTCTTGGCAACTTTCATGAGAGATTTAAAATAATCAAATTTTACTATGTTGGAAAAATAATCGAATGTGAAAAGAATGGGTTAAGTGTTTGATAAACTTTTGTTTCAAAATCAATATTTAAGTGTTTAGTAAACAAACGTGATTTATTGTTGTGTCTGTATACATTTACTAAAATAGACATTGATTATAATGCATAATGATGTCATTTTGTGTTATTTTGTCATTAGAAATATTGTAAAATTTTATTTTATTTTTTCAACATTATTTAATATTATTAAATATTTTTTTAAGACAATATATTCACTATATTTATTTTAAAAAGAAAAAATTAATATATATTAAATCTCTAAAGTTATAAAATTACAAAATAAAAAACATAATCAATATTAGTAGAAAAATATTCAATTTAATGTTAAAATTGATATTATGATTAAAGATAATGATGATTATATTCACACCACACTTTTTATTTGTTGCACTTAACGTTCTCAATCTTGACTCATTGTAGCATTCGTGACCTCAACCTTTTTTATCGCATTGTTATATTCAATTTTTTATTAATTAGTATATTTTGTGTTTGATAATTTCGTCCAAAAAAATCGTTGGAGCTCGTAAAACGGCTTATTTGTCTATCATATTTTTGAAAGACACAATTTTAAATACAAAAGTGCAACAAAATATTTTTTCTTAATTTCAAAATATGCAAATAGATCTTGACAGAAATTATCATTAAGAATGAGATGTGCTAATCAATGAAAGTTGAATATAAGAATTCAACGATAAAAGATTAAAAACATAAATGCTACAATGAATAAATGTTGAAGACTTTAAATACAATTAGAATATGGTGGCACTTATAAAAAATTGTAGTGTTAATACAGCAACCCTAAAGATAATTGGAGAAGCTAAAGGCAGAATCAAAGAATTTATCATTTTGCTGCTTCTCAAAATCTGTTGTCAGAATAATTAGTTTTTCTTAAATTTATCAATCCCAAACGTGATCTTAAGTGCCTTCGTGGGGTTTAATTTCCTTCGTCACTTCGTTATTTTGTGATAATTAATTTTAAACTTAATTTTTTATGAATAAAGTCTAATTGCTTGTGTATTTATTTAATTGATTTTAATCAAATTCACGGTTCACAAAAATATTGAGAAGTATACATTTTTCCTTCTCTTTTTACCAAGATTTCTTTCTAAATTTACTTGCTTCAATGTAGTTTACCAATTTCCTATTAATTTTTAATTAGATTTCATATTTTTTAATTAGTTAATATTACTTGTCAATTCAAAGTATATATATCAACATTTTAAAGTCAAACTAAAACAAGAAGACATGGAAACGCCCATTCCGGCAGAGGGTGTCAATCTAAATTTTTGTTGGGGCACAAGAAATTGAGAATTATCAAATGAGTTCTGCTTTTCTTGTCCCACATTCTTTTGCAGTCCTTTCCAAGAACCCAACAAGCCATGTACCTGAATTTAACTGTCAAACATGGACCAACGTATTCTCCTCCTCCCCACCCACCCACCCACCCACCCACCCATGGACCCCCCCAACCCTCAGTACCTCCCACCCAACTACCATGGGGAGAGAGAGAGAGAGAGAGAGAGAGAGAGAGAGAGGTTATAGTCGTCTATCACGTGATGTGTTCGGTGCAATAAATGTATTCTTTGTATGTGATAAAAGTTGTTTAGTTTCATCCAGTTTTATTATACCAAACATAATGACAATTGCATGCAAAAAGCAAGAGTGTCTCAACGTAGGTGTAAAAGTTGCACTAATAAGGTTGTAATAGGGCTTGTATTCATGTCTACGTTTTAAGACACAGTTATATATCAAAATAAGTTGTTCAACTCACTGCTGCTGCTTTTTAGAACAAGAAATCGTGATTTGATAAAACACGTGTTTTGGAATTATCAAAAAATAACAAATTGTCAATTTGGAATATATTGGAAACACATCGAGACAATGATATGTTTGATAGTGTTGAAATTATTTTTTAAGTGCTTATAATATAAGTTGTTAGTGAATGTGTAAATAAAAAGTAGACTGTAAGTTGTAGGTCCTATAAAATGTGTAGATAAAAAGTATGTTTGACCAGTTGAAATTATAATTTAAGTATGTACAAACATGTGCTCAACGCAATTATTACTAATATATTTGATGAGGATGTCTTGTTAGTATTAAAGTTGGCACGACCCGTAATGCACTAGAGGTGTGATTTCCAAGTGAAGGGAGGATTCAAATTTTTGACATTTTCATTTATTATATTTAAGAATAACTGAATAGAATCGTTAAAAAAAAAATTATATAATCGATATCATGAAAAATAAAATGTGGAATCAAGAGCTATTAGCACAACTTGTGTATAAAAAACGATTAAGACAAGTGCAGAACTAAGCACAGATGATCCAAAGATCCAAAAATGTCACATTTAAGGATGTATCATCAATGTTTTTCATATGTCTGCCTAGCATGTGCTGCACATGGATATGTCAGTCGAAGTATGAAAAAAAAAAAAAAAAAATGTAGATTTATAGTTTTTACAAGTTTCTTTTATGTTATGAAATAAATCACAAAGAAAAATAACGGATTGAATTGATCCGATTGCATGAATCAATGAAAAAGAGTAAAGAATTATGGACACTCCAAAAAATTGCATTTTTACTAACAGATATTTACCAACGGAGAGAATCTATTGATAATCAACAACAGAAATTCCATTAGTAAAAGTGATAGTCTTTCACATACGGTAATCAGCAACGGATTTTTCGTTGACAACAGTAATAACGAGTAATTTATATTACTTGTGGAAATTCCGTATGTCATATTAATCAATTTTAAAGATAAAAAATTATTTCGACCTTTTACATACGGATAATCTGTAGGAGAAGAGCTATTTACATTATCTACGGAAATTCCGTAGATGATATTAATCAAATTTAAAGATCAAAATATATTTTGATCTATCACCTACAGAATATCGTTGGTGAAGAGTTATTCTTATTATATTACATACGGGTGTTCCGTAGGTGATATAAATTGATTTTTAAAAATAAAAAACACAATTCAACCATTCACCTACATGAAATTCGTAGGTGAATAGTAATTCATGAAATTAGAGGTGGACAAAAGTATCATATCGAATCGAACCGAACCGAACGAACCGAACCGAACCAAATCAAATGGTTCAATTCAATTCTCTTTGAGTTTAAATCGAGTAATGTGTATTAGAAATCAAAACCGACCGTATATAGTTCAAGTATCGGTTCTGTACTCAAAATCGAAGAATCAAACTGACCTTGTTGTTTTTTACTTTTTAAAGAAAATTTAGCTCATAAAAATAAAATATTTTATTTATTTGTTTGTTATTTTGTATTGAGATGGAATCATCTGTTCAAAACTTGATATATTGTTGTTCTATGAATAGATTAAAGTTTGAAATTATGATTTTTTAAATTATTGTGTTGTTTCAAACAAAAAGAATAAAAATAGTTGTTAAAAATATGACAACTTGAAAACTTTAATTATGGAACGGTTCGGTTTAGTTCCATAAGGACAATAATTCAAGTTGGAACCGATGATTTCATTTGCAAGATATCCAGTACTTCTTAATTTGGCTCGGTTCTCTTCAAATCGAACCAAACCAGACTGTGCCCACACCTTATCATAAGACGAAAAAATATTTTGATATATCGATATTTCAACTACGGAATATCCATAGGTGATACTAATGGTTCGACCATTGAATTACGAAAAATTCATTGATAAAGAATAAATCTTGTTATCTACAGATTTTCCGTGAGTGATGTAAATTAATTTTGAAAAAAAAAAAAAAAGTTTCAACTATACGAAGGTGAATATTAATCACTTAAGTAATAGCTATAAATTATATTTAATTCATTTAACATCCTGATTTTTTACAACAATGTAAATTAATTACAAAATTAAAAAAGATTCAAACTAAGTATTGAAGGTGGTACGTAAGTATACATTTATTGAGAATTAGAATTAATATATTTAAAAATAGGCAATTGTTGGTGTATTGAAATATATATTGCGTTTAATATTGTGTATTGATGTTTTATTGCCATTTGGTTGTGTAGATAGAGTGGAAATGTCTATTTTTTAGGAATTAATTTAATAATTTGAAAACAAATTCACATGCATGCCATGCTATGATAATCTCTTTACAAAGTCGATAAGGGCATAAAAGTTAGATTAATTGAAAAATCATGAGTTTTATAAAACTATATGTTCGGATACCACATGTAAATCTTGTTCAATTTATATAAACAATTACATGAACAATAATCGAAAAATCATAAACTTCATGATTTTTACAAACAATACAGAGTAATCAAGAACGTACATGATCCATAACAAACAGTCTTTAATTCCGTATCTTGGAACTCTTGAATCTCCGTTGAGCAATTGATTGCATATCTCCAATCTTAAAACATCCTTTAATATATGTAGTTTAATTGTACGGAAATTGAATTTAATATATACCGAAGCTCTCTTTTTAGTAGATACTATGATACACTATTAATAACCATTAATACAGTACTTTGTATTTATCTTTAATGGAAACTATATTATTTCTCAAGTCGTACATTCTAGTATCTTTGGATATATAAAATGGCCAATTAAGAATTATCAATTACCCCGTCATGTTGATTAATCATATGATGGTTGATCCACATTTATGTGACATAATATCTCTATGATTAACAAGCATGTTACTCATGTACTATGTATCATTAATAAGAATCTATATTAAAGGATACAACATACGAAACTTGATTAAACAATTTGACATTCTCGAAACATTCTAGTTTGATCAATTTGATGGCTAACAAACTATATATAAAATGAATATATTCAATTGAGTAATAAAAATTCCATGCACATTAATATTGATATATTAAACAATTCGATATTCATGAATTATTCTAATTTGACTACTTTGATGACTAACAAACTATTTATGAAACATTCGATTTTGATCACTTCAATAACTAACAAATTGGATATCTTAAATTGAATGAAATTTTGTAGGAGTTCGAGTCTTGCATTTGGTATGGATTTGGTCTCTTGTAAGCGCAGTTAAAAAACAGCTCTCAACCCTGCTCTATTGATATATATCCTGCGATTTATATTCTTGATAAGTGCGTTTTATGCACTTATTTTAGCCTTTAATTAATCATTTATGTCGTCAAATAGTTGCTTTTCTACTTAATCTAGTTTATTATTGTTTTATTTCGCTTTTGGACTTATTGGTGAACAAGCTGGAGAAGTTTGGGCAAAAGAGCAATGATTTAGAAGATATCTCATAAGTTCGAGGACTCAATTGCACTCAACCCAAAGTTGAGGGACCAAACCGGAGATAATGCAAAGTTGAGGACCAAACCGGAGATGATGTAAAGTTGAAGGACCAAATTTGATGTTATGAAAAGATGGAGGACCGAAAAGACCAAGACCCAAAGTTGAAGGACCAAAGTGATGACCGTTGAAACAAAAGGGACCGGATTGCAAAATAACAAGTCAAGGCGATCGCTTGGCTTAATCTTCGCAGCGCCCTTCTCAAGACTCAAGCCTGTAGAGCAAAAGACCTCCTCTGGCGATCGCCGGGAATAGCTCAAGCGATCGCCCGAGCCAATCTCGGCTGCGGAATTTTCGTTTATTTTCTTTCCTTTTTGAGTCCCAATCCAACTTGGAAACGTTTTGAGCAAATTTTAGGTCTTCTTGGGATCTTTTGTGGGACAATAAGAGTAGTATAAATATGAGATACATTCTCATAACACGGTGGGATTTTTGGAGAGCAAATCAAGAGAAGACGGAAGAGATCAAGAGAACAAGACTCCTCGACTATCAAGACTTCTTCGAAGATTCCTTCTCCTTGAATCCATGCCGGGTTTTATCATTTATTATTTTTCTAGTTTAATCATGTTCTTCTAGTTTTCTTTATCCAAGGTAGACGATGAAACCTTGTTTTAATTAAGTGATTATTCCGTTATTCGTTTAATTCCTTCTTAAGAGCTTTAACGTTTATGGCTTGTTCTTGACTAAATTAATTAAATATGATTTCTTTCATCTTAAATATTATGTATTTTTGATAGTTAGATGTTGATTTAATTAATTCATGCTTGGTGATATAATATGATTTATTAACTCGCTTTTGATTTTTCGTTATCTTCTATTCGAATTGGGATACATAGAATGCTTAGAACCTCTTTGATTCTTTGTTTTCTTTCAATTGAGCTTGATACTGGCAACGCTTAAGTGGTTTATGTTTGAAGCATAAGGGGCCTATATTTGATATTCTTCTTCCGGACTTGATTGATAAATCTTTAGGGACGACAAATGATTGATTTCGGGTTGTCGTATGTGTTTTCTTGAGAATTAATGAATGATTGGATAATTGCTAAATTAGACAATGGTGGATTCTGAAACCTTGGTGTTTTTACACAACTTGAATTCTCAATTCATTTAGTAGCTTACTTCTTTAGTCTTTTAATTAAACAATTTCAACAACAAATCTTTTCGACTCAACTAGCCTAGAATAACAGCTTAATTGGGATTAAATTACACCTTCCTCATAGCGCCTCTACGTGGATCGACCTCGCTTTTTACCTATCTATATTCCACTAGATTCGTACACTCTTGCGAGTTAATTAAAATTTGACATCAAGTTCCAAGACCCAAAGTTGAAGGACCAAAGTGATGACCGTTGAAACAAAAGGGGACCGGATTGCAAAATAACAAGGCGGGCGCCGCTTTAATTAATCTTGAAGCCCAAAGATCTCAAGACACAAGGCAGAGAGCAAAAGCCTCACAGGCGATCGCCAGAATAGCTCAGGCGATCGCCCGAGCCAATCTCGGCCGCGGAATTTTCGCTTTATTTTCTTTCCTTTTTGAGTCCCAATCCAACTTGGAAACGTTTTGAACGAATTTTAGGTCTTCTTGGGATCTTTTGTGGGACAATAAGAGTAGTATAAATATGAGATACATTCTCATAACACGGGTGGGATTTTGGAGAGCAAATCAAGAGAAGACGGAAGAGATCAAGAGAACAAGACTCCTCGACTATCAAGACTTCTTCAAGATTCCTTCTCCTTGAATCCATACCGGGTTTTATCATTTATTATTTTCTAGTTTAATCATGTTCTTCTAGTTTTCTTTATCCAAGGTAGACGATGAAACCTTGTTTTAATTAAGTGATTATTCCGTTATTCGTTTAATTCCTTCTTAAGAGCTTTAACGTTTATGGCTTGTTCTTGACTAAATTAATTAAATATGATTTCTTTCATCTTAAATATTATGTATTTTTGATAGTTAGATGTTGATTTAATTAATTCATGCTTGGTGATATAATATGATTTATTAACTGCTTTTGATTTTTCGTTATCTTCTATTCGAATTGGGATACATAGAATGCTTAGAACCTCTTTGATTCTTTGTTTTCTTTCAATTGAGCTTGATACGAAAAACGCTTAAGTGGTTTATGTTTGAAGCATAAGGGAGCCTATATTTGATATTCTTCTTCGGACTTGATTGATAAATCTTTAGGGACGACAATGATTGATTTCGGGTTGTCGTATGTGTTTTCTTGGGGAATTAATGAATGATTGGATAATTGCTAAATTAGACAATGGTGGATTCTCAAACCTTGGTGTTTTTACACAACTTGAATTCTCAATTCATTTAGTAGCTTACTTCTTTAGTCTTTTAATTAAACAATTTCAACAACAAATCTTTTCGACTCAACTAGCCTAGAATAACAGCTTAATTGGGATTAAATTACACCTTCCTCATAGCGGTCTCGTGGGATCGACCTCGTTTTTACCTATCTATATTCCACTAGATTCGTACACTTGCGAGTTAATTAAAATTTGACATCAAGTTCCAAGACCCAAAGTTGAAGGACCAAAGTGATGACCGTTGAAACAAAAGGGACTGGATTGCAAAATAACAAGCTGGGCGATCGCCCGGCTTAATGCTGGGCGAGCGCCCAGCATCTCAAGACACAAGCAGAGAGCAAAAGCAGCCTCCTGGGCGATCGCCCGGGAATAGCCTGGGCGATCGCCCAGGCCAATCTCGGCTGCGGAATTTTCGTTTTATTTTCTTTCCTTTTTTGAGTCCCAATCCAACTTGGAAACGTTTTGAACGAATTTTTAGGTCTTCTTGGGATCTTTTGTGGGACAATAAGAGTAGTATAAATATGAGATACATTCTCATAACACGGGTGGGATTTTTGGAGAGCAAATCAAGAGAAGACGGAAGAGATCAAGAGAACAAGACTCCTCGACTATCAAGACTTCTTCGAAGATTCCTTCTCCTTGAATCCATGCCGGGTTTTATCATTTATTATTTTTCTAGTTTAATCATGTTCTTCTAGTTTTCTTTATCCAAAGTAGACGATGAAACCTTGTTTTAATTAAGTGATTATTCCGTTATTCGTTTAATTCCTTCTTAAGAGCTTTAACGTTTATGGCTTGTTCTTGACTAAATTAATTAAATATGATTTCTTTCATCTTAAATATCATGTATTTTTGATAGTTAGATGTTGATTTAATTAATTCATGCTTGGTGATATAATATGATTTATTAACTGCTTTTGATTTTTCGTTATCTTCTATTCGAATTGGGATACATAGAATGCTTAGAACCTCTTTGATTCTTTGTTTTCTTTCAATTGAGCTTGATACGAAAAACGCTTAAGTGGTTTATGTTTGAAGCATAAGGGGAGCCTATATTTGATATTCTTCTTCTGGACTTGATTGATAAATCTTTAGGGACGACAACAGATTGATTTCGGGTTGTCGTATGTGTTTTTCTTGGGAATTAATGAATGATTGGATAATTGCTAAATTAGACAATGGTGGATTCTGAAACCTTGGTGTTTTTACACAACTTGAATTCTCAATTCATTTATTAGCTTATTTCTTAAGTCTTTTAGTTAAACAATTTCAACAACAACTCTTTTGAACTCAACTAGCCTAGAATAACAGTTAATTAGGATTAAATTACACCTTCCTCATAGCAGTCTCTGTGGGATCGACCTCGTTTTTACCTATCTATATTCCACTAGATTCTGACACACTTGCGAGTTAATTAAAATTTGACATCAAGTTTTTGGCGCCATTTTTTGGGACTCAAGGTCTGAAGGTTAATTTAATTTTAGTTAATTTCATTCTTGACTAGTTATAATTTAGGATTTTGTTTAATTTATTTAATTTTCGTTTTTTATTTATTTAAAAAAAAAATTTCAAAAAATCAAAAATCAGCATTGTGCATGCTTGGTCGTGATCTCTCTAGAACTTAAGCTAGAACATCTAGATAGTGAAATTGAAAGGACTTTTCACCAACAAAAACGAGCCACTAATCTAGATAAAATTGAAGAAACCAAGCAATAGTAGCTATGGGGATGAAATTGAGGAGAGACCTTTCGTGGGACTATTTTAGTCCATTAGCTAATTTGAGCACCTCATGCATACAATACCCTCGTGTCACACTAGGAATTTTGAGCTTAAACCGAGTGTGCTTAATCGTCTCCCATCTTTCTATGGTTTAGATAGTGAAGAACCTTATAATCATTTGACCGATTTCTATGTTTGTATGTGAAACATTCAAATATGAGAATGTGTCTCCCGATAATGTTAAACTTCGTCTATTTCCTTTTCTCTCGAAAGATAGATCTAGATCTTGGTTTAATACATTGCACGCTAATAGTATTACTTCTTGGGAACAAATGGTTGCTAAATTTTTGAACAAATACTTTCCTGCTCACAAAACTAATGCTATTCGTAGGAAATTTCGTAGTTTGTGCAAAGAGACGATGAGCCATTCTATGAAACTTGGGAGAGATTCAACGGGCTTCTCATGAAGTGTCCACATCATGGGTATGAAAAATGGCATTTATGCCAATACTTTTTGGAGGGCTTGCTACCACATATTCAAGAATGGTTGATGGCCACAAGCGGGGGAGAGCTTATGTCTAAAAATGCTACAGAGATCTGGACCTTCTTTCAAAAGCAGGCTGACAATTCACAACAGCGGAGCAGATCCTCTAGAACTGAGCCAAAGAAAAGAGGTATCTATGAGATTCGCAGCAGTGAACCTAGCTCAGAAATCAAAGAAGTCAAGTGCATGATAGAGGACATCTCTCGCAAATTGACCTCATTGACAGTCAATAGTCCTCCGAACTGTATGTGTCTTGAGCAAGCTAATGCCCTCAACATGATGAGGAAGACTCCTTACAATCCTTACTCCAACACCTATAACCCAGGTTGGAGGGACCACCCCAACTTTTCTTGGTCACAGGGTAATCAACAGGATAACACAGCAGGTCAAGCCCCTCAGCAGCCTAGACAATTCAACCAAAACTTCGCACAGCCTAAACCATGGGAAGAGGCATTTCAAAACTTGACAAAAGCTACACAAGCTGCTTTGGAGCATCAGAATCACACCATCACTGAGTTCAAGAAGGAGATGCGCACTAGCCCAAACTCAACAGGCACAATCCATTTCCAATATGGAGAACATGATGGGGCAACTGGCTTCATCAGTACAACAGCTGGCAACAACCATCGAAAAAGGTAAATTCCCTAGTCAGCCATTTCCTAATCCTAAAGGGGTGCACAATATTGGAACAGATTCAAGTAACCAACATGAAGAAGCTAAGGCCATCATGACTTTGAGACGGGGCAAACTGGTTGACAACAAAGTGGATCTTTCAAAGCAAAACACGCCTCAACTAATTTCTCCTGTAATACCTCAACCGATGATTCACCCAAGAAGCTCACAAAGAAGACAATGAGCCATCCTACATCCCAAAAGCCCCATTTCCTCAGAGGTTGACAAAGGTAAAGCAAGGTAATTCTATCAATGACATGATGGACATCTTCAAGCAGGTAAGCATAAATATCCCTTTACTTGATGCTATTAAGCAAGTTCCTGCATATGCTAAATTTTTGAAAGACCTCTCAGTACTAAAAAGAGACAATTGCATGTACGTAAAAGGCATTCTTAATCGAACAGTTAGCTCGATAATTCAAAGCAACACCCTCCTAAATTTAAAGATCCGAGTTGTCCTACTATCTCTTGCATTATAGGAAACCATAAAATTGAGAAGGCATTGTTAGATTTAGGAGCTAGTGTCAATCTTCTCGCCTTACTACGTGTACATGCAACTTGGACTAAGCGAGTTAAAACCAACATCCGTTATTTTACAACTTGGCGATAGATCTCGTGAAAGTACCTCGTGGCATTGTTGAGGATGTTTTGATACAGGTGGATAAATTTTATTTTCCCGTTGATTTTATTGTACTTGATACACAACTGTTCGAGACTCCACGAAGCATATTTCTGTGATTTTTGGTCGTCCTTTTCTAGCCACATCTAATGCTGTAATTAATTGCAGGAATGGAGTCATGCAGTTGTCCTTTGGCAACATGACAATTGAATTGAATGTCTTCAACGTCAACAAGCAACCACATGACAACGAGGATGTTGCTGATGTTGACATGATAGAAGCATTGGTTGATGAGTCTTGTATTTCAACTAACTTTGATGATGCTTTAATGATGTGTCTAACCCATTTTGGTACAGATTTTGATGTTGATGGTGCTATAGATGAGGTGAACACTTTGCTTGAGTCAACACCGTCATGGATACAAGTAAGTGGAGACGTAAAATTGAGCCACTTCCAATAAGTGAGAAGAAGAACATCCCATCGGGTTCAACAACCGCCCAAGTTAGAGCTCAAAGCATTGCTCGACACTTTGCGTTATGCATTCTTAGGAGAGGCGTAAACTTTACTGTAATTATCTCTTCCGCCCTTGATGATGCACAAAAGGTAAGTTGTTAGGCGTTTTAACTCGAACATAAAGAGGCGCTAGGTTGGACCATTCTTGACATAATAGGTATTAATCCTCAGAGATTGCATGCACTATATTCATTTTGAGGAAAATTCTAAGTCCACTAGAGAGATGCAACGTAGGTTAAATCCTAACATGAAAGATGTTGTGAGAACTGAAGTCCTTAAGTTGTTAGATGCTGGAATTATCTATCCTATTTCTGATAGCAAATGGGTAAGTCCTGTGCATGTTGTCCCAAAAATCGGTATCATCAGTAGTTACTAATGCAAACAATGAATTGGTTCCAACGAGAGTAACTACGAGGATGGCGTGTATGCATAGACTATAGGAAATTGAACTTAGTCACTAGAAAGGATCACTTCCCTCTTCATTCATTGATCAAATGCTTGATAGACTAGCCGGGCATGCTTATTATTGTTTCTTAGATGGTTATTCAGGGTTACAATCAAATTCCCATAGCTCCAGAAGATCAAGAGAAAACTACTTTCACTTGTCCTTTTGGAACCTTTGCATATAGACGAATGCCATTTGGTTTGTGTAATGCACCGCTACCTTTCAAAGATGCATGCTAAGTATATTTTCGACATGGTTGAGAGGTTTCTTGAGGTGTTTATGGATGATTTTTCCGTGTATGGTGACTCGTTTGATGATTGTTTGCGCCATCTAACATTAGTTTTGCGAGAGATGTGAGGAAAAGAATTTAGTACTAAACTGGGAAAATGTCACTTCATGGTGAAACAAGGTATTGTTCTTGGCCACATTATTTCTAGCAATGGTATTGAGGTTGACAAAGCCAAGGTTGATCTTATCTCCAATCTTCCACCTCCAAAATCGTTGAAAGATGTAAGATCTTTCCTTGGGCATGCCGGTTTTTATAGACGTTTCATTCAAGATTTTAGTAAAATCTCTAGACCCTTATGCAATTTACTTGTTAAGGATGTACCTTTATCTTTAATGATTCATGCTTAGAAGCTTTTGAACATCTTAAGAAAGTATTGACCACCGCACTTTGTTATTCGACCACCGATTGGACTTTGCCTTTTGAACTTATGTGTGATGCATCCGATTATGCCGTAGGAGCGCTTTTAGGACGTAGATTAGATCGGTTACCTTACATATTTACTATGCTAGTAGAACTCTTAATGATGCACAATTAAATTATTCTACTACGAGAGAAAGAAATGCTAGCGAGTATTTGCTTTAGATAAATTTCGATCTTATCTTGTAGGGTGTAAAGTTATTATCTTTTCTCGACCATGTCGCCTCTCAAATATCTTCTAAATAAGAAAGATGCTAAACCTAGATTGATTAGGTGGGTCTTGCTTTTGCAAGAATTTGACATTGAATTTAGGGACAAAAGGGTCTCGAAAATGTTGTGGTGACCACTTATCTCGAATTGTGCTTGACTACATGCGGGATAAATTACCATTAAATGAGTTGTTTCGGATGAACAACTCATGAATATTGATGTTGTGCCTTGGTTTGTCGATATTGTTAATTATCTTGTTACGGGCAAACTTCCGAACATTGACTAAACAGGATAGAACTAAATTTCGTCACGGGTGAAGTGAGGAATTTCTTTTGGGACGATCCTTACTTGTTTAAATCTCGTCTTGATCAAATTATAAGGAGATGCGTCCCGAAAGTGAATTCCACGTTGTTATGTCATTCTCATGACCACGCGTGTGGAGGCCATTTCGATGCTAAAAGACTACCTCCAAAATTTTGCAATGTGGTTTTTACCGGCCTACTCTCTTCGTGACACTCATATTTTTGTTCTTCATGTGATAGGTGTCAACGCATGGGAAGCATTTCAAAAGAAACATGATGCCGCTTAATCCTATTCTCGTAGTTGAACTTTTTGATGTCCGGGGATTGATTTCATGGGACCTTTTCCTCCATCTTTTGGTTATCTTTACATATTAGTTGGGGTCGATTATGTTTCTAAGTGGGTCGAGGCAATTCCTTGTAGGACCAATGATCACAAAAGCGTAGTGGCATTTTTGAAAAGCAATATTTTCTCTCGCTTTGGCACTCCACGAGCCATTATCGATGATGGGGATCTCACTTTTGCAATAAACATTTTCAAACCCTTCTAGCAAAATACTCCATCACACATAAGGTGGCCACCCCATATCATCCATGACTAGTGGTCGGGTTGAGGTCTCAAATCGTGAAATCAAGCATATTTTAGAGAAAACAGTTCGACACGATAGAAAAGATTGGTCTTTACGACTCACCGATGCATTATGGGCATAGAGGATGACTTTTAAAACACCCATTGGGATGTCCCTTTAGATTGGTGTATGGGAAAGCCTGTCACCTTCCCGGTTTGAGTTAGAGCATCGTGCTTATTGGGCCATTAAGAAATTCAATTTTGATATGCAGTGAAGCGAGGGTCAAAAGGAAATTGCGGTGTAGTCGAACTTGAAGAAATTCAAACGATGCTTATGAGAATGCTAAGATTTACAAGCACAAAATGAAGGTCTTTCACGACAAGCACATAGTCGAAAATCATTCATCCAGTCGAAAAGTACTTTTATATAATTCTACTTTGCATTTATTTCCGTGTAAGCTACGTTCTCGATGGTCGCCCTTTATTGTTCTCACTTGTTTATCCCCATGGTGTTTGTTGAAGTTGAAAATCCAAAAATGGAGATTTGTTTAAAGTTAATGGCCAACGCTTAAAACCATACTTGAGTTTCACTCTCGCGAGGGGAGGAGGAAATTAATTTGGGTGATCCCGCCTTCTTTCTTGAAAATCGTTTTATTAAAAAAAAAAAAAAAAAAAAAAACTTGAAAATCGCTTTTATTATTAAAAAAAAAAAAAAAATTTTTACTTTCGTTGTTTTTGTTTGTTGTTTTCTCTGCTTTTTCTTTTTAGGACCGCTTTTGTGCAACTCGATCCTGCGGTGTCCACGGTGTTCCACATCTTTCACCGCCGGATGCTTCTTCTCCACATCTATCCCCGGGAGTAACCGATCTTTTCTCTCCTACTATGTGCTTTATGTTATTCTTACATTGGGGACAATGTAATGTTTTTGTTTGGGGTGGGTTATAAAATATCATGTTACTTAAGAACTTCGATTTGCTTATCATTCTGGGTCTCAGATAATCGAAAAAAAAAAAAAAAAAAAAAAATTTCGTTGTCATGAATATCCTACCGCCAATGATGATATCTGCTTCAAATTGAGCACATTTTAGTCGACTATTAGACAACACTTGAACTCATTCTTTTATCCGATTACTTATCTATGTTAGACCCGATTAAGAAAGCACATAGCCACTTTGACTTATCGCTTATTGGAGACATGACTTGAGTGTTTGTGTTGATATTATTGATCGTGTATCATGATAAATATTCCGTCCCTACATTCTTAGAGCTAGTGACTAAACTGCTTTTGAGAACAGTTTGGGGTGTTAAAGTTACTACTTTTGTTCTAAGACTTTTGATGGTTTGGGTTTTCTAGGTCTCATCTTTGGTTGAATGGGTTATAGTCAAGGAATCTAAACTGAGCACTACTCGCGGCTGATAAAATTAAATGAAATATCTGACTCGAGCAATTAAGCTCTGTAAGGGTATCTTAAAACCTCAGTGCCCTATGGTCATCGACTTGGGAGTCATCGGCCCAAAGCTCGCTACATGAGTCCCAGATCTAAAACAAGAAAAAGAAAAGAGAGCTACATTTATAAATCTACATCTTCACTTCTCTATTAGCTTCATGGGACTTGGGCAATTAAGTCTGCTAGGGTATTTTTCAAACCCAGGTGCCCTATGGTCATCGACTTGGGAGTCATCGACCCAAAGCTCGCTACAAGGGTCACACGAAAGCTAATGAAAGAGAAGTATTGCACAGATGTAAGATCTGCTGACGAGGAGTTAAATAAAAAAAAAAAAAAGTAGAAGTGCTCAGGAAGGATTGCTAGATTAGAACCTTATAGACTGAAGATGAGAATTTAGAAACCTCTCACCATCCTAATTCTCAGAATACAAGTGCTAAGTTTTACCACTTTCGTTGAAAAGAAAGAGCATTGTGATGATCAATAGAAACCAACTTCGCTAGAACACCTCGGGATTTGAGAGAAAAGCTTTAGAAGTGTGATAACTTACGAGAGGTGTAAGGAATAAATGACTACAAAGGATTCGGGATTGCTAAAATATCAACAACACAATATTGGTCATGGTCTAATACGTGTATAAGTTCAATGTTTGGCTATTCACACACTCACACAAGGTCGAACATCGGATAAGTGAAAATTTTTGTGCTGTTGTTTGATATCCTTCTAATAGTGTTGCTTTATTTTTGAACCTGAGGCATATGGTAGGGAGTTTAACATTGACTAATTCTTCGTTGATTCAATTAGCTTAGTTTAAATTATATTTTAGTTTTGTTGTTGTTCGAGGACGAACAAAGGTTTAGTTTGGGGGTGTTTGATAAGTGCGTTTTATGCACTTATTTTAGCCTTTTAATTAATCATTTATGTCGTCAAATAGTTGCTTTTCTACTTAATCTAGTTTATTATTGTTTTATTTCGCTTTTGGACTTATTGGTGAACAACCGGAGAAGTTTGGGCAAAAGAGCAATGATTTAGAAGATATCTCATAAGTTCGAGGACTCAATTGCACTCAACCCAAAGTTGAGGGACCAAACCGGAGATAATGCAAAGTTGAGGGACCAAACCGGAGATGATGTAAAGTTGAAGGACCAAATTTGATGTTATGAAAAGATGGAGGACCGAAAAGACCAAGACCCAAAGTTGAAGGACCAAAGTGATGACCGTTGAAACAAAAGGGATTGGATTGCAAAATAACAAGTCAAGCGATCGCTGCTTAATCTTCAAGCCGGGCGAGCGCCAAAGATCTCAAGACACAAGCAGAGCAAAAAGCACCCTCACAGGCGATCGCCGAATAGCTCAAGCGATCGCCTGTGCCAATCTCTCATACCGCGAATTTTCGTTTTATTTTCTTTCCTTTTTGAGTCCCAATCCAACTTGGAAACGCTTTTGAACAATTTTTAGGTCTTCTTGGGATCTTTTGTGGGACAATAAGAGTAGTATAAATATGAGATACATTCTCATAACACGGGTGGGATTTTTGGAGAGCAAATCAAGAGAAGACGGAAGAGATCAAGAGAACAAGACTCCTCGACTATCAAGACTTCTTCGAAGATTCCTTCTCCTTGAATCCATGCCGGGTTTTATCATTTATTATTTTTCTAGTTTAATCATGTTCTTCTAGTTTTCTTTATCCAAGGTAGACGATGAAACCTTGTTTTAATTAAGTGATTATTCCGTTATTCGCTTAATTCCTTCTTAAGAGCTTTAACGTTTATGGCTTGTTCTTGACTAAATTAATTAAATATGATTTCTTTCATCTTAAATATTATGTATTTTTGATAGTTAGATGTTGATTTAATTAATTCATGCTTGGTGATATAATATGATTTATTAACCGCTTTTGATTTTTCGTTATCTTCTATTCGAATTGGGATACATAGAATGCTTAGAACCTCTTTGATTCTTTTGTTTTCTTTCAATTGAGCTTGATACTGAAAAACGCTTAAGTGGTTTATGTTTGAAGCATAAGGGGAGCCTATATTTGATATTCTTCTTCCGGACTTGATTGATAAATCTTTAGGGACGACAATGATTGATTTCGGGTTGTCGATGTGTGTTTTTCTTGGGAATTAATGAATGATTGGATAATTGCTAAATTAGACAATGGTGGATTCTCAAACTTGATGTTTTTACACAACTTGAATTCTCAATTCATTTATTAGCTTATTTCTTAAGTCTTTTAGTTAAACAATTTCAACAACAACTCTTTTTGAACTCAACTAGCCTTGTAATAACAGCTTAATTAGGATTAAATTACACCTTCCTCATAGCGAGCCTCTGTGGGATCGACTCGCTTTTACCTATCTATATTCCACTAGATTTGTACACTCATGCGAGTTAATTAAAATTTGACATCAATTCTCCACCAAAATTTTAAGACAGAAACAATGAGGACCCTCAAAATTAGAGTTCAAACATTTTTAAATTGAATGGAATCTTTAACTCGCAAGTTCAAGACTTAACTACCACCACTTTCTTTAAAGGTTTTGCTACTAAATAATGGGCACATCAACGTGCCTAAATTATTAGGAAATCAGATTCCAAGTAATAGGGTTAATGGGCCTGCTAATCATTTGACTACGCTAATACAATATTAACAATACAAGGGCTTCACTTCATGAACACGCACAAAAAGATTATGCCAATGTCAAATAACATCAGTGGGCCAAGCCTAGTCTGACAAACCTAACTTCATTCAAAATAGTATCGAGGCTTCCAATTTGTGGATTAACGATGTGATAAATAATTTAAAAAAAAAAAAATCGATTTAATCTACAAAGGCCCAGACATTTAACTGTTTAAGAGCACATTCTAAATAATGGGCTTTACATGTTGGGCCACATAAGCAATATTAAAATAATGGGCAAATTGCCTAAAAGTCACTTTTTCAAAATTGTCAATAAATTATACTCTTCAACAATTTTACATATTAATCCTAAAATTATCTATGTGATTCACATTTGCCACAAATATTGCCCTTGTCACTGTTCCACTGCCGATGCCGCCTCCGCTTAGAGATGTCAATCCGGGTCAGACAGGTCAAGTCAACCTGTCTCCAATGAAGTCCGCTGATGGCCCGCATTAGAACAAGACCGCGCCACGACGGGTTGCGGGCCGGATCAACCCCGCCCACAAAAATTGAATACGAGCCCGGTCCACTCGTCGGCCCATCTGGGTGGAATCCATGTGGGCTGCGGTTCAACCCCCGGTTCGGCCCGTATGAATAATAAATTAATTTTCTTTGAAATTATTAAAAAAATTTAGTTACTTATTGTAATTTAAAAAAATGTTTATATATATAGGAAAAAATACATTAAATTACTAAATAAAAAATAAATAACAATGATAAATTCACATTTGTTAATTTTTTAATTCAATTTCTATTTTTTTTAATATATTTAAAGACTAAAACAGCATGCATCTGTCACATCTTTTACTTTAAACGGCTCTATGCCATTTATTAAATAAAATCAAAATAGGCCAGCGATTAAAAGTCGAATCGCTTGGGCCGTGAATAGCCTGCCTGGTTTACAGGCCGTGAATAGCCCGCGGTTCCGGGTCGAGACATGTGGGTCGATGCGGGTTCGATCAGCTCGCCCGTCTTGACACCTCTACCTCTGCCACTTCCTTTAAAAGATTTTAATAGTCTCACGAATGCCCTGTTTGTAAGGCCCTAATACAAGATGGAGGAAAATTTGATTCATTTATATGGCAGAGGCAAAGATGCCAAGTGACAAGGATCAAAATCTGTTCCAAGCATTGAAATCCCTAATCGACCAACATGGCATAGACCTGATATAGGCGCCACCAGATGCAAGTAACTTTTCTAACGTACATGGATGGTTTTATTCTAATGGTATCTGCAACCTTCGGTAATTTTAGAATGTCTGTTGGTTTTGGTGGGGTGTTTTCTCATATTATTAACGTTCAGCTTCATGGGTTTTCAAATGCAAGTGGATTTGGTGCAACATCAGGGTACTATTTTCGAAATGCTTGTTCTTTTCAAGATACTGGCAGCCATATCTATAGAATTTGTCAAACTCAGCAGGCAAATGATGGTTTGAATGCAGATGAATCTCTAGAAGAAACTTTTGCTATTTGACGAGTTCTTGAGCTGCTTGTTTTATTTCTCATGTAAATGAATTTTGCTCATAAACTCAATTTGCTTAGGGCTAAGAATTGTTATTGTCATGTCTCTGGAAATTAATCCAATTTAAAACTCCTAGGCAAGTAGGGCGAGAGAGGAGTTGGTAGTTGCGGTGTATAAGTGTATTGTTTGTGAAGGGATGAGCGTAGCAGCGAATGTTTAAGAAGTATATTGGTTGTTAGTTTGATGAAAAAGTTTGATGTGTGTTGTTAGTCTGATGAAAGTTGGCCGTTAGATTATTTCTTTGTATTGTTAGTCATGTGTGTTGTTTGATAATGTATTATAATATATTTTTGGAATCGCCTTGACGAGCCGGTCAAGATCCGTTGAGGATAGATTTTAGTCGTTTGAAATCGTCTCTTTAGCTTAAAATAGCAATCTTTAATTTTTTTGTCTAAACAATATTATATATACTAAAATAGTATCATAGATAAAATGTATCTTAATATATCAATATCATACATAAAAGTATCTTAATAAAATAATATCAAAAACTACAACTCAATAACAATATCATAGGTTGAAATAATATCATAGGTTGAAACATTATAATAATAACATAGTATCAAAGATAAAAGCATAAATAAGACAGTATTATATATAAAACTAAGTACAAGATGTTTTAATGATTAAAATAATAATACAGTATCATATATAATACTTTATCTAGATAAAACAGTATTATAGATAGAGGCGTGTTCTCCTCCACCTTGTGGGGAGGCTTATTTTCCCCATTTGCTTGTGTGGCAGTCCAAGTCAGCTGAAAATTGCCAAGTTAGTTTAATTAAAACACCCAACCACCCACCTCCCTCAAAACACCCTCCCCACTGCTGTGCTGTGCCCTCATTCTCTCTCCCCGTATAATCCCAAATTTGGTGCCCTAGAAATCTTCGCCGTCGAACCACCTCCTCTCTCGCCGGCGACCCACCATTCCCATTGCTGTGTGCTCACCTCTGCCGTGTGTTGTACTCCACACGCCTCTTCTGCTTCGTGCCTTTGCCATCACCGCAGCAGATCCTCTCTCGCCGTATTTGTTTCCGATCGCACGCACATCTCCTACCCTCGCTTTAAAAAGTATGATTGTTTTTCTCAGCTAAAACAAGATTGTTGTATTGGAAAATTAGAAATTTTGAGTATCTTAAAGTGAATTAAAGGCAATGAATGTCACTGTCCTCATGAAAAAAAAAAATGAAGTTGTTGTCATTAAAGTATATTTTTAAATGTAAATGATAAATTCGTATTGTTCATGGTGGATTTTTTTTATTATGACAGGAATGGAATCACAAAATGCCGACAATGTGTATATTCCTCAAGTTGCTGATCGTAGTATTCCCGCAATTGGACAAGAATTTGCATCACATGAGGAGGCCTATAAATTTTACAATCAATATGCTCGGGAAGCTGGATTTAGTGCACGAAATGAGAACAGTAAAAAAAATAAGGTTACTAACGAAATATACTGGAAATTGTTTGTTTGTTCGAAGGAAGGGAAACCAGATGATACATATCAGAGGAAACATAAAGATTCTGTGCCGCGTGCTGGGGAAAGAAAGCGTGGGCAGACACGAGTGGGATGTTGCGCTAGATTAGCAGTGGTAAAGCAACAAACGGGACAAATGTGGATAGTAAACAAATTTGTTGAGGAACACAATCATGCTCTCACTACTCCTAGTCGAGTGCATTTGTTAAGATCTCACCGGACTGTGACGGCTACAAAGAAAGCACTTAGTCAACAATTTGTTCGATGCTAATATACCGACGTACAACAATTACGGCTTATGGAGATAGATTCAGTGGTCCATCATCGATTGGGTGTATGGAGAGATATTAGAAACCATGAAAGAAACATTCGAGAGGAGCAAAGGGGTCATGATGTCGAGACACTAATTGATCATTTCACATTTGAGAAGGAGAAAATCCAAACTTCTACTTACGCCACGAGGTCGACGACACAAATAAATTTATTCGGTGTTATTGGGCTGATGCAGAATCTCGACGGTCATATCGTTTTTTTGGCGATGTCGTAGTATTTGATACAACCTACAACACGAATAGGTATTCAATGATGTTGGCCCCTTTCGTAGGAGTAAATCACCATGGGCGCACTATTCTTTTTTTGTACGTGGATTGTCGAGTGTGAAAACTACGAGTCATTTGTGTGGTTGTTGTCCAAGTTCATGAAATCGATCTCCAATCAAGCGCCCCATTGATTATAACGGATCAAGATGCCGCAATTGCGAAGGCTATATCAATAGTCATGCCATCGACATTCCATAGGTACCGATCCCGACACATTTTAAACAAGTTTTCAAAAAATAAATGCGATGGTGTACAATGAACAATATCATTTGCTAGTTCAGATTATCAAAAATTCGAGTTTCTGCCGAATTTGAGGAACAATGGACGTAAGCAATGGTGAACTCGGTTTGCATTGTAATGAATGGCTACAAACGATGTATGATATCCGCAGTCGATGGGTACCGTGATACGTTAAACACATATTCGGTCAAGGGAATGTCTAGTAGCCAACGATCCGAGAGTGGACACTCATTTCTGAAAAAGTATGTGAATAGAAATAACTCACTGATGGGATTCATTACGAGGTTGAATAGGGCATTGAGTCATCAACGCCACGACGAATTAGTAGCAAACCATGTTGATCTTAATGAACAACCACGTGTGACGGAAAGCGTTATGATGGAAAGTCAAATGGTTCAAATCTACACGAAAGAAGGTGTTTATGTTATTTCGAATGAAGTTGTGAAGAGTAATTTATACATTTGCTCAAGATAGAAACTTTTGACCATATGAAAAGATATAGTGTGCGAGATTAGAACCAGACGTAAATTGTGATAGGCCCCGGAGTCGCATTATTACACGTATTACCGACTTTGTTTCATGCAATTGTTTAACTTTTGATTTCGAAGGATATCCATGTCGCCACATGATTTGTTTTTGAAGAAAAACAAGTGCTTATACTTCCGTAAAAATATATATTTTGCGACGTTGGACAAAGAATGCCAAAAGAGGTAGTGTATGCGACACTAATGCTGGGGACAACTCTTCTATCCAATCATTAATGGGACACCATAGTTTGTTGTCACAGAAGGCTCAAGTGTTAGTGGATGATGCGGCATTAACAGATGCTCGTAGTACGTTTCTACTAAGTGAGTTTGAAATGTTGCATTTGAGAGTGAAAGAAATTGACAATGGTGGGAACGTCGGCAAAAGCAAGTCTAGTAGCCAAAGTCGTGAGGTCCAACAAGTAATACAAGATCCAAGTGGAGTTCGAGCTAAGGGAAGTGGAAAACGATTGAAATCTTCAAAAGAGAAGGCCATGGCAAGAAGTATTAGACAATGTTCCGTTTATGGTGTAAATGGACATGACAAAAGAACATGTCCGAGATTTCATCATAGGTATATTATATTCAATTATTTACTATTTATAAAGGTCACAATTTTGGAAATTTAATCTGAACATTTTCAATTTGTAGGTCAAATTTTGGCAACTTCTCCGAAACCCAACAGGATGAATATGATGACCAACAGGATGACGGGAGAGAGGATGCTACATTTACTTCACTTGCTAGTAGTAATTTTCAATTTGGTGTTTAGTATGTACATCAAATAGATAACGTATGTTTAAGTTGTTTTGTAGTACATCAATTTGGAATTTTATCATTAGTGTTTGTTGGATAATGTCACGTTACAATGGATTATTCAATGTGTATGTATTGATCTGGATGAAAATGCACCAGGATGGACGAATTATTTCAGCAAGCATTGAATGAATTAAATTGATTTTTTGGGTTTAATCTTTTGGGTTTAATCTTTTGATTTCTTGGTTTTGTACTGATCTAGGGTTTCTTTTTATGTATCGGGGTATTTTGATGTGAAAATTATTATCGTATGTTTGATTCTTTTGATTTTAAACTTTTATCCTTATCTGCTGCATTCTTTTTTTCCTTTTCATTTAACTGTATTTTATTATTTATTTTAGGTTTATTCGTTGGGTTTTGCATGCTTATATATATAGACACGCTCAAATGAAATATTATTGTCTTTGGATTGTTTTTGGTTAATTTCTACTATGTAGGTGCTATTTTCTTGGTTCTACTTGTGTAATTCACATCTTTATAACAATGCTCGATCAACTCTTGGGGCTTTCTTTTAGCGGTTAATAAATTCCCTAAGGTGCCATGGGTGGTGGTGATTGGGTAGTCAAGCTTGAAGTATTAATCAAGATCCGAACGGTATGCATCCCGTGGTAGGTGAGACTAGTGTTGATAATCAAGTCTATGAGGCTTGCTTTCGCTCAGTCAATCAAGTCTTGGGAGGAGATTGTGTCTTAATTACTTCTTGCCTTCCATAACTGAGGCGTGTTTCCATAGGTTCTTTTATTGATCCACCGATCAACGCTTATTGAGCAAATTCCGTATACTTTTGGGCCAACTCCTTAGTCGATCTATTAACATGAACAACTAGCTTCAGCTTGTACATTCACATACCTTTTTTCGGTTAGTTTGTAAGATATACTTGTTATTTCTTTGGTATGCATTGATATACACTAGTCGCTTTGCTTTCACATCTGTCATAGCACTTCATGAACCATTGGGGTTTCATGTTCAAATCCGTGTTCTTGATTAATCATTTCCGCATTTCCGGTGTGTAAATGTGGATTATGTTGTTACTTTATGTTGATGGTTGATTGCCCAATCATGAACTGTTGGTGTTTAGTATGTACATCAAATAGATAACGATGTTTAAGTTGTTTTGTAGTACATCGATTTGGAATTTTATCATTAGTGTTTGTTGTCTTTTGGAAATCCAAGGTTGATCACAATTAAATGTACCGGGCAAGATAATGAAAATCAAATGTTTTTAAGAATGCATTTTCATCAACATGGCTAAGCAATTCTTCCAACCACAATTAATATTTGAACTCACAATCAACCATTATCAACATAATAAACATACATTGTCATTACAAATCCCCCATTACATAAACAATTTCCACATTGGCAGAATTTGTGGATTGACTCCTAATTCACACAAATAAATTCATGAGAACATACACAAAAACAAAGAATACATGAAAATATAAAGAAATCCCAGCATTTTTTTCCCCTACTCAATTCATGCCGAATTGAACACAACGCCTCTTGTAACTACTCTACCTTGTCAATTAAACTCCGCACATCACACTTCAATTCACTCAAATCTGTACTTGTATGTTGAAGTGATTCGCCCGCCATCCCACATTAGATTCAACCATGTCACCAACTAAACCCCCGCACATTACACCATCCCGCAATAATAGCAAAATTTAATTCAAATCAAGGCAAATATCCAATCATAAAACTACAAGTTTAAAGGTCACTTACCTTCATACTGTGACATCTCCAATATTGACGATTTGGATTCCTTTCGGAGTGCGATGTATGAATTCTCATATATGTACCACATCTACATCTAAGTCGTTCTTTGGGGATCATTTCCACTAGTAGAAGACATTGTTCTTTATCTATCTCATTATTCAAGATTACACCAAGATCACATGAATACCAATACATTCCATACGGCATACAATTTATTACTTAATTTAGAAATATATCGGAGGCTCAGATCATGATTCGGACTAGATGCATATTGCACCGCCATGGCTGCAAAACACCGGTTGCATGAAAGTAGAAAACCTCCATTCTCATGCCATCCGGGCTGCCAAGCCAAGATACAGAACTAATGGTCTAGTTACCGAAATTGAACAATCATACAAAATCATTAATATTGATCATCATAGCCCGTTAGTCAATTTCTCCTGCCCAAATCAGAACACATTTGCATCACACCCTTTCTCCCTCTCCCCTCGTATACAAATAACAAATCATTGGTTGGATGGAGATGGGCAGAGAACTAGCAGCTCACATTTGCAAGAATATACAAACTGGACTACGCTAATTCGACTGCCACACAATCAAATGGAGAAAATAACCCTCCCCACAAGGTGGACGAGAACACCACTAGGAATGATATCCGTCAGCCAACAACAGTTACTACGAATCGATTGTCAAAACAGGATCAAATGTACCAATTCACGCAAAAAATTTCAGATTTCAACAAATCCAAGAAACCCTATACCTTTTTCATCATTGGGTAGAAATTATATTGGCATCAAACAATATTGATTCCCCAATCTATCTCTACCCTCAGATTATGTTTCCCGACCACATATCATTCATCGCAACATACACAACATTCATCGCAACATACACAATAATAAGTACCGGGTTGCTTTTAATAAAAACATCCAAGGACACAAACTTGCGAAATGATGCTCATACCGGATTCGGCCGTGGTTTTAAAGCGAGGGTAGGAGATGTGCGTCGATCGAGCTCAAATACGGCGAGAGAGGATCTGCGCGGCGGCGACGGCAAGAAAGGCACGAACCGAGGCGTGCAATGGAGTACAACACTACAGAGGTGAGGTGAGCACACAAAGAACGGAATGGTGGGTCGCCCGGCGAGAGAGAGAGGTGGTTCGACGGTGAAGATTTCTAGGGCACCAAATTTGGGATTATACGGGAGAGAGAATGAGGGCAAGACAAGCAGCCGGGGGGAGGGTGTTTTGAGGGAGGTGGGTGGTTGGGTGTTTTAATTAAACCCGACTTGGCAATTTTCAACGACTTGGGCCGCCACACAAGCAAATGGGAAAATAAGCCTCCCACAAGGTGGAGGAGAACACGCCTCATTATAGATATAACTAAGTAGAGATGTTTTACTGCTTGAAATAATGATATTGTTATTAAAATACTTTATTACTAGTACAATACCATTGATACTATTTGCATCCAATAACAACATCATAGATTGAAACATTATCATAATAAAACAGTATCAAAGATAAAAATATAATATAAGATAAAACAGTATTATAGATAAAACAATATCATATATAAAACTAAGTACAAGATGTTTTAATGGTTGAAGTAATGATATTGTTCTTAAAATGTTCATTCAGTAGTACAAGATCATTAATTGTGTTTGCATTCAATAACAGTATCACATGTTGAAACATCATCACAATAAAACAGTATTAAAGATAAAAACATAGTATAAATATATCAATGCACATTATCTAAATAAAACAATATTATATATAAAATTAAATACAAGATGTTTTAATAGTTAAAATAATGAAACTGTTCTTAAAATACTTCTTAGTAGTACAAGATGATTGGTACTATTTGTATTCAATAACAGTGTGATAAGTTAAAACAATATCATAATAAAACAGTATCAAAGATAAAAGTATGGTAGAAATATACCAATGTATATTATTTAAATAAAATATTATCATAGATAAAATAGTATCACAATATAATATCATTAAATTAGCATTTTTTTTTTTTGCAATTGCAATGGTATGTTGGTCTTTTAACTCTAAAATATGACTTTAATTGAATTAAGTTTTGACCATATGACTTTAGAGCCCATAAGTGCAACAACAGTGATTGGCCTTGAATTTACTCTAAAATAATAAACCCAGTAAAAAATTTACTTTATTCTACTCATGTCTCTCGACATTAATATAAGGAGGTGTTATATTGACACAATATTATTTTATAGATGCACCACATTTTAATTGTATTATAGGTCTCTAATCTTTATTTATTATTACATTTATGTCCTAATTTTTTTTAATCACATTAGTCTCTTTAATCTTTCATTAATTAGTACATCTTGTCCCAAATGACAGATTTCATCTAAAAAATCTATTAACTTGCTTTAAAATGAGATACAAATATTTAGTAGCAATTTTTTTTTTTTACTTATTTAAAAATATAAGGGGCAAATAAGTATTTTTACTCCCTTTTAATGAAATTTTTGTGTGGAAACTATTATCAAGAACAAGATGTGCTAATTAATAGAATATTGAAGATAGAAATGTAATGAAAAAGAGTTAAAGACATAAGTATGACAATAAATAAAAATTATAAATTTTTTAAATAATTAAAATATAGTGCACCTATAAAAAAACATAGTGTCAATATACTTAATTTTAATAAGGTTATTACACCCTAAATTTGATATTGGATTGGTATGCCAACATTACCCCTTGTTTAATAATTTAAACACAAATTTTTTAAGAGTAAATCCAAATCATAAACACGAAGTTATGGAATTAATTTAATCATTTGAAAACAAATTCACGTGCATGCCATGCTATGATAATCTCTTTACAATGCCGGAAATGCAATGAGCATAAAAGTTAGATTATTGGAAAATCACGAGTTTATAAATCATATACTTTGATACTACATGTAAATTTTGTTCAATTTATATATGAATAATAATTCCAAGATATTAAACTTTATAGTTTTCACAGACAAATACGGAGTAACCAAGAACGTACATTGATCCATAACAAATTGTCATTAATTCTGTATCTTGAATCTCTTGAATCTCCGTCAAGCGATTTAATTACATAACTCCAATATCTAAACACACTTTAATATATGTAGTTTAATTGTATGGAAATTAAATCTCTCTCTTTGCCTATGACATGATATCATGAATAAATTGATGAAATAACATGTTATTTTATAGGTAGAGAATGGACCAATTTCCTAATTACACTATAATTCGATTTTCCATCAAAATACTCTTAAAATAATAATTATCTAATTCATTATTTATTAGATTTATCCATAAGACATATTATCAAGACCAATAACTTATCATGTGGGTAGCATAAATTCTAACACCAACTACCAAATAGGGATGGTAAAATACTTCGTCCTCGTCCTGCCCGCCCCTGCACCGCATTGCCCTGAATTAGCAATCAAGGCGAGGACAGAGATGTTCTCGATCCCAAATTTTCTGAACCCGCCTAAAAAAAATTTATTTTAATTTTAAAATTTAAATCATATTAAAAAATAAAAATTAATTAATTAATTAAATGAGATGGTAAATAAGAATATTCTTATCTTCGCTCTCGCCCCGCCGTTCAAAAATCACTTATATGGCTGGAAAGAGAAGTGTTGCTCTACCTTTACCTCGCTCCATTGTTATCCCTACTATCACACTTCTTTTTCATTGTTTAATGCAGGGTTACATAAAGTCTTGTTATTGCACGTACATATATTACATTCATCATGCACGTATTATATTATCGTGTGCTATTGTTATTAGAAAAAATATGTTCAAAAAAATTTGAAGTCCTAAATAAAGTATACCTTGAACTTAATTTCATTTTTCATTCCACTTCACTTTATCTTTCTAATTTAATTGTATTTTAAGAACACACTAAGAGTGTATTTGATTTTGATTAAAATTAGATTTTTATAAAAGTTGATAAAATATATAATTGAAAAGTTTTGGGTCCACGAAATAAATAGTTAAAATTAACTGTTGATTTTGACTTCAACTTTTTAACAAAATTTTAAGTGAAATCAAACAAACTCTAAAATGCTATAATTATTAAAGCTATTCATCATGTGCCAAAACTTTATATTTGTTGTCTCATTTTCGATTGATAATAGAAGTGGTCATAATCTATATCTACAATCTATACTATATTATTAAATAACACATAACTTGAGAATTATTTAATAGACAATTTTATCTAAAGTATATGTCGAATATTTCAATAAAAAGACCGTTCCTCTTACTAATGTATTTGACAAAGAAATTTGACAAATAATTATGGTTATTAAATTCAACCAATAATACACTTCCACAAATACATATTGAAAAAAGTTAAAGAGACGTTTTAAATCTTTGATTCGAAGTCAATGAGACTTCTATAAATATTTGTTGGAACATAGAACAAATTTAATTTAATGTTCATGTAATTGAGAATTATAGTAGTCAATTATGTATTTAATAATTGGTAGACACAAGGAATTAAGTGAGTTTATGTATTAACTACATACATGAATTAGAATGATCTAGGAAAATGAATGTAATTGATAAATATATGTAATACGATAAATATATTATTTGAAAATCCTATAAAAAAAAAAATATATAATTTTATAGATTTTTTAAGAAGTCTAAAAAATAAAGTAAAATTTTGTCTTCAATTGTTGTTGCTCTCTCAAAATAATTCTCAATTTTCTTATAAAGTGATATCGAGCTCGCTTTCCATCAAACAACATCAAATATTAATTAAATAAAAAAAAAATGAACAAGCAAAGATGTGCAAACTACAAATTAAATGTGTCCGTCCAGAATGTGTGTCAAAATTTCATTCACATATCCTCTCTCTCTCTCTCTCTCACACACACACACACACACACACACACACAGAGACACATACAACTAGGAATGACAAAAATACTCAATCCGCTCCAAGCCCAATGAATAACCGGTCCGAATAGAACAAAAAATTTTCAATCTGCGGATTAGCGGGGTGGATCAGGACGATTCGGGGCGAATCAGATCCATTTGAAAAATAAAGAAAAGAAAAGATAGAAAAAATTAGTAAAATAGTAAAATTTGTTTCAATATTTGTTTAATTTTTCGAATGGCAATTAACAAAAAAAAAAAATTATACACGGATCAGCCTTTGGATCAAAGCAGTGATCCACCCCGAGAAATGGTAGATCAATCTGCGGATTTGAATTTTCTATAATTGATCTGGGGCGGATACGGACGATCCGAATCTACCCCACTGCCATCACTACATACAACATACGATAAAAATATATATATATAATTCATGGCAAAAGAAAAGAAGTCAACCTAAAATTTCATATAATCATAATGAACTCAAAAGTCCCACTCAAAAGATCATGTGGCGGGCGGATGTAAATCATGTTTAATGAATTACACATCTATTATTAATATAAGAATAGAATAAAAAATTGAAATTTTATATAATGAATTCAAATGAGAATGAGACATTTCATAATTGACAATTATACACTATATTTTCAAGAGCGATTTCGGTGCAAATGAAGAACAAAAGAAGGCTTTAGTTAAATTAGATATTCTTATTCTGATAGAAAATATTGTATACATAGTGGTTCTCAATAATAAAAAAATTATGTTTCATAAACAATTGATATATAAATGTAACTATCAATTAGTATTAATCAAAATCTAAAAATAATATTATTTGTACATTACTTTAAAAAAAATCTCAAAATAACGTGCAACAAACGTTTAGCACAACTAAGTAAAAATTAAATATAGTCAAGTTTAATGAGTGTTTTTATCTGCAAATATGCATTAGTTTAGAAAATTAACTTATTTATGTCAAAATATTGTGTTATATTTATTTATTTATTTTATAACCGATTCGACATCGTTTCGATTTTTTGACATTTGATACCTTTTTTTTTTTTTTTTTTTTTGGATAAATGCCCAATCCAATTTTGAAAACATAGAAATTTACTAGTATCATCACAATCATGCATCTTTTTATAGATCTACTATGCAAATATATACATATTTAACAGTGCAGATAATTATGGACTTATACTATCTAACCTTTTTGAGCTAAATGGAAGACTACTTGGTCAGGGACGTCGCATTCAAAGTATCGAATGTTTCGAGGTAGTGCTCTCCTGCTCATTTTGTATTTTCTTCATCTTGAACAGCAACTTGTATCCTAGTAGTTAGGCATGCGTGCGTTGCATGTGCTTTTGTAATTATATTGTTAATTTTTAATATTTTCAAATTTTATATTTTTGATTGTTAATAATTAAAATGTTAAAGTAACAATTGCAATAAAGATAAAAAAATATATGGTTGTTGATAACATATTCACTACAAAAACCGTGGCTTTAGAAACGGATTTTCCGTTGCTGAAGCCACAATATCCATGCCTAATAATCGCTACCAATGGACTATTTGCAACGAAATTTCTGTTGCTATTTTGAGAGTCGCTGAAGATTACCAACGGAATTTCCGTTGGTGATCTTCACAAACGGAATATCCGTTGGTAAAAGAGTGCCATTACCTATGGAATTTCTGTTGGTAATGACACGCACTATTACCAACACCAACGGAATTTCTATTGGTAATGTCCCAACTCTTTACCTACGGAATTTTCATTGGTAATGACACACGCTTTTACCAACAGAAATTCCGTTGAAAACTTTCAATTACCCTCAAAATAGCAACAGAAATGATAAGCACTATTACCAATAAAAATTCCGTAGGTAATGTCCCAAACCTTTTACCTACGGAAATTACCTAATTTCCGTAGGTAATAGTACAAATTTTTAATAATTAAAAAATAATAATTTTATATACTTGGTGGACTTCTGACCTCGATTTGTCAATTATATCTTGCTACTCGAACGACCAAAAGTCCGACCCAATCCACTAAGCTTTGTTAAGCATTTTTATTATTTTATTAATTTAGAATGGATGTAATGTGATTTGAATCTTTGACCTAAGAGTTGTGAAGTTACAACCAAACTATTGGAGACAAATGAATTATTGTAATTGTATTTGTTTTTATAATATATATTAGTACAATGAGCAACATTTTTTTTATAATTTCTTATAAAATATAAAATAAATATTAGTGAAAAATCAAATTCCACATTGTGTTAACATTTAAACATAAAATATCACATTGCTCGAAATTTTTTTTATAACTGTACAAACTGTATGAAATTATGATAAACATTATTTGCTTTCACATTTAAACACGAAATGTCCAACTAAAGGGATGTCGTACAATAGATAAACTACTCCACCTATATTTTTTGCGTACGGGATTATAGTTTGAATCTTTTTTATTTTTGTAATTGCATATATAACTTCGTTGTAGAAAATTCGAATGTTAAATGAATAAAACATAATTTACGATTAATCCTTAAATGATTAACCTTCGATTCCATATAGTTGAATCTTTTTTCATTTTCAAAATTTGATTTAGATTACTCATTAAAAATATACGGATAACAAGATTTACTCTACACCAACATTTTCTGTAGGTCAATGGTTGAAATAGTAATATCACATATGAATTACTCTTCACATAAATTTCTTTTATTTGAATAGATGAATTGTGTTTTTTGTCTTCAAAATTGATTTATGTCACCTACAGAATTTCCGTAGGTAATAAGAATCACTCTTCACCAACGGAAATTCTGTAGGTGAAAGGTCGAAATATTTTTTAGTTTTTAAAATTAATTAATATCACCAACGGAATTTTCTTAGATAATATGATTCACTCTTCACCAACGGATATTCCGTATGTAAAAGGTCGATAATATTTTTTAGTTTTCGAAATTAATTAATATCACCAACAGAATTTTTATAGGTAATATGATTCACTCTTCACCAACGGATATTCCGTTGGTGAAAAGTCGAAATATTTTTTGGTTTTCAAAATTAATTAAACACCAACGGAATTTCCGTTGGTGATAAGAATACACCAACGGATATTCCGTTGGTATTCCATTATTACCTTTGCCAACGGAAAAGTCATTGATAGGTGAAATGTCATCACTTTTACCAACGGATAATCTTCATTACCAACGGATTATTCCGTTGGTGAAAAAGGCAATTTTTAGTTAATCCGTTGGTAAATTTCCGTTGGTGAAAAGGCAATTTTTAGTAGTGGTTGTTTCGTATTGCTCGATGTTGATATTTCATTTAATTTCATAGAAGTACAATTGCAATCAAAGAATAGTAGTAATATGAATAGTAACTTGAATTCAGTAAAGAGCTTTTGGTGATTTGAGCTTTGATGATTGGCGAACTATTGATATCAAATCGTATGGAATTAATGATGTATTAATAGGGATTTTCAGGATTTTATTTTACGAAAAAAATTAATAATTATTAGTTTTATTGGAGAGAATGTAATGATAGACTATATAATATTGTACAATTGTTAGTGTAGTGAGCCCTTTAAACAATATTCTTTCTGTATGTTCTCTTTTTATTAAGAAGCGTTTGATGTATTATTAATTAAATTAAATATTAAAAAAGTTTCATAAATTAGTTGTCAACTATAATCACTGTAATCTAATGTATTCAAAACAATCTTTTCATCTTCATAATTTGAATTTTAATCCTGTAATAAAAAAAGTTACAATTTTTCCATTCATTTTTTTAAATCCATTTATCATTTCTTTCATTTACGTAAGGCCAAAAAAAATTGAGATTGTCTTTTCACCTTCATATTTAATTTAATATATTAAATATTTACAAATTTTAAATGTACATTTAATAAATTGTTAAAAATTTAATGTACGATAATAATGAACAATAAAAGAGTAACAAATAAATTTTAAAAGATAATTACATTCATTTAAGTACAATTACAATTAGAGATGAGTTTTATATAATAATAATACCAACAATAACTTGAACTCAGTTAAGACCTTTTCGTGATTTAAACTTTGATGATTGACGAACCATTGATATCAAATCTTATAGTATTAATGATCTTCAGGGCTGTATTTTATGATAAATAAAATTAATAATTATTAATTTTATTGTAATGTAATGATTGACTACATAATATTATACATTTGTTGGAGTAGTAGTTCATTGTGAACAATATTCTTTGTGTATATTCTCTTTTTATTAGACATGTTTGATTTCACGACGTAAATAAAACGTCAAAAATGTGAGTAAGAAACAAAAATTAAAGAAGTGTCAATACTTGTTTATGTTGTAAAAATATTGTTGATGGATAGAGTAAGAATATTGTTGATAGAAAGAAGTAAAATAAGAAGAATGTTCTATATATATTAATTAAATTAAAATGAAAAAAGTTTCACACGTTAGTTCTAAACTAAAATATATGTTTGATGGAGTTCAAAGATTTTGAAAAAAATTGGTAAAATATGTAATTGAAAAGTTAATAAAAATTGTAGGTCTCACAAAATATGTAGTTGAAAATGAATTTGAGAATTTTTTTTAAAAAAAGAAGAACTGAACCAAACATGCTCGTAATCACTATAATTTAATGTATTAAAAATAATTTTTTTTTCTCTCCATTTCAGTTTTGATAACTATGATTTGAATTTTATTGCGGTAATAAACAAAGTTACAGTTTTTCTCATTCTTTTTTTTTTTTTTTGGGGTGGGGGTTTGAAACTCATTTCCCATTCCTTTTATCTACTTAAAGAAAAAAAAAAAAAATATTGATATCATCTTTTCACCTTCATATTTAATTTAATAGATTAAATGTTTAAAAATTTAATTGTACAATAAGAATTAACGATAAAAGAGAAATAAATAAAATATTAAAAATTAATTAAAACTTAATGAATACTAAAGGTGAATGTGGAATTTTAAAAAATTTGTAAGGTAGAATGATCCAAAAATATTTTTCTATTTAAACCCTTTTTAGATGTAATATAGATATGTGCTAGTTGACACGCATGTATAAATGATCTGGACATGCTGGTCCATAATAATGATAACGGACTCGCAAGCTCAAAATTAATCAAAATGGACAGGAAAGTCTAGTGATACAAAATAGCAATAAGTAAACTAACCGTTCAACACAATTATATGGGCACTGGATCACATAAAAGGATGCAATTGTATAAATTTATTTCTATAATAAACATAGTCAATCTAATTCAAATTTGTAGTGTGAACGGAAAGTTTGTCTAAACTATTTAGAAAAAATAGAACGAGTAATTGTCCAACTAATAATTAATCATATTAATTATTTTGTTTGATCACTTAGTTCCAATGTAATTTTAATTAAAATCCAATAATAAATTAAAATTCCTCATTAGAGTCTAACTCTAATTTCCAACTTGGACAAATGTAACACACATTTTAATAAGAAATATTTCAAACGTAACAAGTGTTACAAAAATAAAAATAGTATTTTTAAAATAAAAAAAGTTAGATAGTATTTTTTTTAAAATTATTTTATATTTTGTAGTGTATGGTGAAACTATCCCTATGTTAAATCCCAATTTTGAGTCAAACCCTAGAATTGATCAAAATTTCTAAATTTGGTTAAAATTCCACAATTATTTTTTTACTATTTTAAACTCCAAAAATAACAAATGTAACAACAAGTGTTACAAAAGTAAAAATGGTATTTTTAGAATAGAAAAAATTGATAGTATTTTTAAAATTATTTTATATTTTGTAGTGTATGATGAAACTATCCTAAGTTAAATCCCAATTTTGAGTCAAACCCTAGAATTAATCAAAACTCCTAAATTAGGTTAAGTCAAAATTCCTCAATTTTGGTCAAAATTAAAATTTCAATTAAAAAATTCAATTTAGGTGAATATTCCCAAATCTTGGTCAAAATTCAACTTAAGTCGAATTCCCTTAAGTTAGTCAAAATTCAACTTAACAAAATTCCATAAATTTAGTCAAAATTGCAATTAAGTCAGAATTCCCTAATTTAAAAAATTGAATTTGTCAAAATGTCCAAATCAGAGTCAAAATCACAGTTTGGGGCAAACAGTAAAATGGGTCAAAATCAAATTTTAGCCCCAAATTAAGAATCCCAAAATTACAACTAAACCTTAATTTTAAAACCCAAGAATTTCCAAAATTGCAACCGATGTCCACCATCGCCACCAGTGCAACTCATCACATTGCTTGGGTGGCAGGCCAGAAATTTTCTTTAGGTGGACAAAAATTAAGTTGTCAATTTTTTTTTGAAATAATATAAGACTAATGAAAATATTTCGATACATTAATACAATTTTGAGTAAATTTAAGACCGGTGACTGTTTGTGTATTTATGGACTCTAAAGTTATATGGTCAAAACTTAATTCAATTAAAGTCACATTTTAGAGCTAAAAGACCAACATACCCTTAATTGTAAAAAAAATGCTAATTGTAATACTATTTTATTGTGATAATGTTTTGTATGATGATACTGTTTTATTGTGATACTGTTTTGTATGATACCGTTTTATCTATAATATACTGTTTTATTTAGATAATGTATATTGATATATTTATACCATACTTTTATTTTTAATGCTGTTTTATGATGACAATGTTTAAACATATGATCTTGTACTATTAGTAGAGTATTTTAAGAAGAGTATCATTACTTCAACTATTAAAATATCTTATACTTAGTTTTATATATGATACTGTTTTCTCTATGAAACTGTTTTATATAGATAATGTAATGTGGTACACTTACACCATGCTTTTATCTTTGATATTGTTTTATTATGATAATATTTCAACATATGATACTGTTTTAATCTATGATAATATTATTGAATGCAAACATCATCAATTGTCTTATACTACTAATTGAGCAATTTAAGAACAATATAATTACTTCAACTAGTAAAATATCTATAATAATGCTATTAAATACAAACAATATCAATGAACTTGTACTATAGCACTTTAAGAACAATATAATTACTTCAACCAATAAAACAGATCTATAATACTGTTTTATTTAGATAAAATGATATGGTATATTTATACCATGTTTTTATCTTTGATACTATTTTATTATGATAATATTTCAACCTATGATACTGTTATTTAATTTATGATATTGTTATTTTATTGGGTTGTAATTTGTGTATGTGATACTATTTTATTAAGATATTTTTATGTATAATATTAATATATTCAGATACATTTATCTGTGATACTGTTTTAAAGTATGTATGATACTATTTTGACAAAAAAATTAAAGATTGTTATTTTAAGCTAAAGAGACGACTTCAAACAGCTAAAATCCATCGTACGTATTGATAAAGCGACTGATTTTGACTGGTTCGTCGAGATGATTCCGAAAACATATTATAATAAAAATTCTGAGCACGCATGCGAATTCTATGCTCATTTCTATTATGATACTATTTTCTGTGATACTATTTTGTATAATACAGTATCAAACAACTTTCATGACTAATTAACAACATAAAGAAATAATATAATGGCCAACTTAATACATTATCAAGCTGTTATTCTATAATACAGTATCAAACTATTTTCTATAATATAGTATCAAGCTGCTATTTACAGATTTGTTTTTTATAATACAATATTCTATGATACTGTTTTATTGGAAGGGTAAACATCAACATTGTTATACTGATTTGTTGACCGTTTCTCTTGGGAAGCCAAACGAATAATAGTTGTCATTGTCTATCATGTTCATGAAAGTCATTCTGGTTCACGTTGGGTTGAACATAGTCTGAGCTTTCCTTAGGAAATCATTTACGAGGATTCACCTTGCCTGCATGTTTTGAGGCAGAAATTGGAGCATTTTTAGGAAAATTTACCTTAGCATTTTTGCTCCTGATTCTCCGAGCCCCAATATCATAAGCTCTTGCAGCTTCCTCAGCAGTGTTAAAAGTTCCAAGCCAAACTCGGACACCTTTTCTAGGGTCTTGAATCTCAGCTGCCCATTTACCCCATGCGCATTGTCGGATCCCTCTATACTGATTTTTCCTCTTTGTCTTTGATGACTTTTCAGCATCCTCGTTGGACTCAACAGATTCTACAGATTTGAAACCTCGAAGGCTGGAGTTTTTTTGAAGCTGAGAAAGCGAAGGGATTTACATCGATCTCCACTTCATCATCAGAGTAATCCTTAAATTCCTGAAAGTCAGTCTCGAAATCATTGTCAATGTCAACAACCGAGAACCTTTTTCTTGCTGTTGATTAGATCTGCCCTGCTGCCACTTCTCCATAGCAAGTCCGCAATTAGCCGGCGTGACGATCTGTTCGGCGTCAACAAGTCCGATATATTGATGATGATCTTCGGAGAAGAACCCACTCACGGAGGAGGAGGAGGTAGAGGAAAAAATCTCAATTTTGGAGGAACTGCATGGAGGTTGCCGGATGTTGAGACCGTTTGTGGAGTTGGAAGAACTCGTGGATAAAAAATATGGATTACATGGGTGGTTTTGGAATTAATTTAAAATATTGTTGAAAGTATGACTTAATCACAATTTTAAAAAATGTTTTGACCTAATTTGAAACAAGTCTTGTGGATGTGACTTATAAACAATTTTTCTTGCATGTTTTTATACTTTCAAAGCGTTGTATAATTATATCATTATCAATTTTGTGAAATATATCATTCTCAACCCGAATCTTTCTTTCCTTTCAAACAACCCAGCTAACACTGTTAGATTTCTTTCCATAAATATTTTTCTCTTCAATAACAAATGTAGCTTTTCTTTTATAAAATCTCTTCATAATTGTTGATATTAAATTCAATAATATTTAAATAAGCAACAAAACAAATTGGCAAGGCACAGCAATATAATATATGCCGACAATGCAACAAGATAGGCTGTAAGGCACATGAATCCAATAATATTATAATAAGCAGATAAAATAATAAAATAAGTCGACAAGATAACAACTATCATCCAACAATTTTATTTACATATAAACTATTATCAATAACAATTAGCAAATATACAAATTTAAAAAAATAAAAATAAAAAACCTGCATATATATACAATTATATGAAAACAATATGGCTTATTTAGTGATTTCAAGAGACAAGTGAAATGTGATAAATGCATTTATCATTAATTAATTGAGGCAATCTCTCTTCATTTCTATTTTTTTTACCGTAATTTCTTTCTTATTCAGTCCAAGATCAGCAATGAAAGTAGGAATTTTCATATCCAGATTATTTTGTCTATGTAGCAGTATATGTCTGTGCATGAGAAGTCCTATCATTCTGTACAAGATTAGTATTGAAAGTAGGGAATTCCCTGGTCCGATTTAGGAATAAATTACTTGGGCCTGGACGCCTTTCATTTGAAATAATGACCACGAACTCACTGATGGAGTAAGCTAAACCCTCATCTCCTCCCTTTCCGAGCTGGCTAGTGGGTTAATGGATTAATGACTTATTTTTGCTTATCGTAGAATGGAGCAAAAATTAGAAGCAATCTGAAGCAGATTAGGGCGTGGTAGCTGATAGAGATGCACACTAAGTAAAGAGAATAGATGCTATAATGCTAATGATATTTTGGGCTTGGGACTTAGGTCTGCAACTGAATTAAAACGTAGACTTGGGTCAAATTTGGGATGAAATTTTAATTAAATAATTTGGTTTGTTATTTGGGCTTGGGTTATTTAGGCGAATTTACATTTTTGTATTTGGGTTTGGGCCATTTGAATTTGGGTTTGTACAATTTTTCAAAATCTTTGGATGGTCAATTGATCTCCTTTGTCCCTTGGTAGCTCCATGATAAGTGCGTTTTATGCACTTATTTTGTTTAATTAATTATTTATGTCGTCATATAGTTGCTTTTCTACTTAATCTAGTTTATTATTGTTTTATTTCCAACTTGTTGGTGAACAATTGGAGAAATTTGGGCAAAAAGAGCAATGATTTAGAAGATGTCTCATAAGTTCGGGACTCAATTGCACTCAACCCAAAGTTGAGGGACCAAGTTAGAGATTATGCAAAGTTGAAGGACCAAATGAGATGTTATGAAAAGATGGGGGCCCAAAATGATAAGACCCAAAGTTGAAGGATATAAACATAAAGGACCAAGATCAAACCTCAAAAACAACAAGGGAGGGCGATCGCCCGACTTTGGGGAATGCCAAAGAATCAGAGGCTAAAGCCGTTGCACAGGCGATCGCCCAGCTATGGGCGATCGCCAGAATAGCAAGATCGCCTGCACAAATCCGACAAATTTTGGTTTGATTTTCTTTCCTTTTTGAGTCCCAATTCAACTAGAAACGTTTTGAGCAATTTTTAGGTCTTCTTGGGATTTTTGATTTTAGAGGCTATAAATATGAGATATATTCTCCAAGGGAGGATTTTTGGGGCAATCCAGGGAAGACGGAAGAAAACAAGATAAGACAACTCTAATCAAGAGTTTTTGAATTTCTTCTCCTTCAATCCATTTCTATCAATTCTTGTATTTTCTAGTTTAATCATGTTCTTCTAGTTTTCAAGCCAAGGTAGACGATGAAATCTTGTTTTAATTAAGTAATTAGTTCATTATTCGTTTAATTCCTTTTTAGGGCTTTAACGTTCATGGTTCGTTCTTAACTAGATTAATTAAACATAATTTCTTTCATCTTAAATATCATGTATTTTTGATAGTTAGATATTGGTTTAATTAATCCATGCTTGATGCTTAAATAAGTTTTATTAATTGCTTTTGATTTTTCATCTTCTTTTATTCTTATTGGGATACATAGAATGCTTAGGTAATCTTTGATTCTTTGTCTTCTTTCAATGGAATTTGATATGAAAAATGCTTAAGTAATTTATGTTTGAAGCATAAGGGGAGCCTATATTTGATCTTCTTCTTCTGGACTTAATTGATAAATCTTTAGGGTCGACAATAGATTGAGTTCGTATTGTCGTATGTGTTTTCTTTGGGAATTAATGAATGATTAGATGATTGCTAAGTTAGACAATGGTGGATTCCGAAACCTTGGTGTTTTACACTTCTTGATTATTCAATCTCATTTTTTTTATCATATTTCTTTAGTCTTTTAGTTAAACAATTTCAACAAAACTCTTCAATTCAACTAGCCTAGAATAATAGTTAATTTGGATTAAATTACACCTTCCTCATAGCGAATTTACATTTTTGTATTTGGGTTTGGGCCGAATTGAATTTGGGTTTGTACAATTTTTCAAAATCTTTGGATGGTCAATTGATCTCCTTTGTCCCTTGGTAGCTCCACTTCGGCACCTACAATTTTCAAAATCTTTCCAATGACCTTGATCAAATTCATACCCACAACTACAAACTACGGCGATGGGTTCAAATTTTATTGTCATACCAAAAGCTATTGCAGATTCTAGCAATGCACAAATTTTAAACTAAACAACTAGCAATGGTGTCACGTAGAGGACATCACATACCGCATTGCGGGGCTGCAACTCTATTTCGGCACCTACAATTTTCAAAATACTTTCCAATATTTTTGAATCAAATTCATACCCATTCAAAACTAGAAATAATTAAGTCGATCATTTCAAATTTTATTGTCATACCAAAAGCTATTGCAGATTCTAGCAAACCACAAATTTTAAACTAAACAACTAGCAATGGTGTCAAAAACGTAGAGGAAACATTGTCCTCAATTTTATATTATACCAAACAATTGTCAATGATGCCAAACACTTGTTCGTAAAAATTGTAAGTGTGTAATATCATGAGAAGTAGTACAAGTAGATTGTTAGTTCAGCGTCAATCCCACGCAGACAATGCACCTAATATTGACTTTGATTAATTCTAACTTCTATTGGTACAAAAACAAAGTGATTGGTTGTTTTAACTATAAACTATTAAAAAGCAAGAAAATCAAATGATTGGTTGGGATTAATAAAATTGAGATATTAGAACTTCACGATTACATCTAGGGGTCAGCGTCGGGTGGTTCGGCTCGAGATAGTAGAAGAACTGGAACCACCCGTTCACGTTCGGGTATTTTGTAAAAAGAACTGAAACCATCCACTTTCAACCGAAACCGAACTGGATCCTGGATCCAGAACATCAGTTCCGGTTCTACTCGATTTTTTTTTTAAATAATAATCATTTCAAACTAAATGCACAAATAAACAAATTTTTTAAATCATAGGCACCAAAAAATAGCATGAAAAATATTCAATAATCCAATCATACTCCATGATAATTGTAAGTATTTGCCCGTCGAAATGTGAATTAAATTATTAGTCATTTTCATACTTTTGGTCCCTGATGTATAAGTCAATAGTAATTTTAAAAATGGGCATTGGGCAACACAAATGAATTATTGGATTTGGATAATGCCGTAGTGGATTCATCACTAATAGGTCATGGGTTAATTAGTTTTTCCTTTGAACTTTGAGATCAATGTGTAATGGAGTTAATTTGGTAAAGAAAAATACAAAAAGTAAAAAAAAAAAAATGCAAATCTGAAAATTTTAAAAAAAAATTTGAATTTTTTAGTTCTAAACCGGGTATCCGGAATCGGTTCCTAAGAACCAGAACCGGTCCAGAACCGCTGGTTCTCGGTTCTTTAGAACCGGATCCAGTTCTTTAGTGATAGGATCCTCCGGTACGGTACAATCCGGTTCGGTTCCAGTTCGGGAACTTTGGTTCCGGATAAAATGTCCACTTCTACTTACATCGTAGCTTATCAGACTAAATTGATATAAAAGTATAAATATAGGGACTAACTTGTACAAATTTAAAAATTGAAGGACTTGGATTATAAATAAAAAAGGACAAAATTGAAATGAAAGATGAAGTATATGGACTAAAGTGAAATTTTTATAAAGATGAAGGACTTATTGTGCAAATAATCAAGGACTCAAAAGCAAATTTGAGTGAATTCATGTGGAAATAGTCTTTTGATTTTAATTTATTATTTTATTAATTAATATAATATTAATTATGTAGTATTTTTGAAATAAATAAGCTAAGTTGTTAGATTTAGAATTATTTTAAAGGCAAAATTGACAAGAGTCCCACTTTTTGTAAAAAAGTTGAAAAATACTTTTTTTTAATTTTTCAAAAATACCTCATTTTCATGGTTTAATATAAAAAAATACCTCTTTTAATTAAAAACAATATTTTATAATATGGCATGATGATGTGGCATTTATTTATTATATGATAGTCCATGTACTTTATATAATATTCACTTTAGTTTTTATATTTTCAATTATATTTCAATTAAGTCATCCAAAAATTACATCATATGTCCTTAATCTTTTACATCTTTACACTTTAGTCTCCAAATTTTTAATTATCTTCCAATTAAGTCCTTCAAAAATTGTATCTTAGGTCCTTCAACTTTTTACATCTTTACACTTTGGTCTCCAAGTTTTTAATTATCTTTCAGTTAAGTCTTCTAAAAATTGCATCTTCTGTCCTTCAACTTTATACATGTTTAGAGTTTGGTCCTCCAAATCCTTGATTTTAGTGGCCAAAATAAGTACAATTTTAGTGGTCAAAATAAGTGCACTTTCAATTAAATCTTTGACTTTACACTCGAATTTTCACCTAAACGAACAAAATAAATATTTGTATACTATTTTAAATTATGGTAACACATATGTTACTTTAATTTAAATTAGATTAACACGTGTTGCCACAACCAACTATCATATTTGTATACTATTTTAAATATAATAATAATTATAATCATATTTTACAATTTATTTTCTTTGATAATTGTTTAAAATTACAGTATTTCCACAAAATCAATATTTTCATTTTTTCATTTGAAAAACAATATTTTTACACGAATAACATATGTGTTATTTCATCATTTTCATTGAAATTAATACTTTATAATTTACTCATTTTATTATTTTTTAAAAAATATATTATTTTCATTTAAAATTAATATTTCAATTTTTCATTGAAAAACAATATTTTTACATGGGTAACATATATTACTTCCTCATATTTCATTACAATCAATATTTCACCATTTCTATATTTTTATAAATTTTCAAAAATACATTATTTTCATTTAAAATCAATTTTTCATTTAAAAAAATATTTTTATACTAGTAACATATATGTCACTATGTGTTACTTGCACATTTGCAATAAAATCAATATTTTATAATTATTTAAAAAATTCAATATTTTTCTTCAAAATTAATATTTCAATTTTTTTTTTTTTTAAAACAACATTTTTACATCGTTAACATATATATATTATACTATATAACATATATGTTAATTTTTCATTAAAATCATATATGTTACTATATGTCACTTCCTCATTTTTCATTAAAATTAATATTTTATCATTTCTCTATTTTTATAATTTTTTTAAAATACATTATTTTTATTTAAAATCAATATTTCAATTTTTCATTTAAAAAAAATATTTTTATACTAGTAACATATATGTTACTATGTGTTACTTGCTCATTTGCAATAAAATCAATATTTTATAATTATTTAAAAAATACGTTATTTTTCTTTAAAATTAATATTTCAATTTTTTTATTTTAAAACAACATTTGTATACGGATAGCATATATATTACTTCTTCATTTTTCATTAAAATCAATATTTTACCATTTCTCTATTTTATAAATTTTTTAAAAATACATTATTTTCATTATTTGTCAATTTTTCATTTAAAAATAACATTTTTATACTAGTAACATATATGTTACTATGTGTTATTTGCCCATTTGCAATAAAATCAATATTTTATAATTATTTGAAAAATACGTTATTTTAATTTAAAATTAATATTTCAATTTTTTTATTTTAAAAAAATATTTTTACACGGGTAACATATATGTTACTATATGTTAATTCCTCCGTTTTCATTAAAATCAATATTTTACCAATTCTCTATTTTTATAAATTTTTTAAAAATACATTCTTTTAATTTAAAATCAATATTTCAGTTTTTCATTTAAAAAACATTTTTATACTAGTAACATATATGTTACTATGTGTTATTTGCTCATTTGAAATAAAATCAATACTTTATAATTATCTAAAAATACGTTATTTTTTTTTTAAAATTAACATTTAGTTTTTTTTTAAAACAACATTTTTACATAGGTAACATATATGTTACTATATAGTACTATATAGTAACTGATACGTTATTACATGTTACTTCCTCATATTTCATTAAAATCAATATTTTACTTTTTCTCTATTTTTATAATTTTTAAAAAAATACATTATTTTCATTTAAAATCAATATTTCAATTTTTCATTTAAAAAAAATATTTTTATACTAGTAACATATATGTAACTATGTGTTACTTGCTTATTTGCAATAAAATCAATATTTTATAATTATTTAAAAAACGTTATTTTTTTCAAAAATTAATATTTCAATTTTTTTATTTTAAAAAAAATATTTTTACACGAGTAACATATATGTTACTATATGTTACTATAATTTACTTTCTCATTTTTCATTAAAATCAATATTTTACCATTTCTCTATTTTTATAATTTTTTTGAAAATACATTATTTTTATTTAAAATCAATATTTCAATTTTTCATTTAAAAAAATATTTTTATACTAGTAACATATATGTTCCTATGTGTTACTTGCTCATTTACAATAAAATCAATATTTTATAATTAGTTAAAAAATAAGTTATTTTTCTTTAAAATTAATATTTTAATTTTTTTTATTTTAAAACAGTATTTTTACACGGGTAACATATATGTTACTACACAGTAACCACTATTCTAAAAAGTCGGCATATGCTTGAAGATTGGCATCCACGCTTAGCCACGCCACGCTTCGCCTTTGCTTTGCCCTTGTCCTCGCTCTACCTTAAGTCCCAAAAAAGTTAAAGTTTCTACCGACGCCCACCCATGCTTTTTCGCTTATTAGAACTTTGATAGTAACATATATGTTACTATATGTTACTTTCTCATTTTTCATCAAAATCAATATTTTACCATTTCTCTATTTTTATAAATTTTTTTAAAATACATTATTTTCATTTAAATTCAATTTTTCTTTTAAAAACAATATTTTTATACTAGTAACATATATGTTACTATATGTTATTTGCTCATTCGCAATAAAATCAATACTTTATAATTATTTAAAAAATACGTTATTTTTTCTTTAAAATTAATATTTTAATTTTTTTATTTTAAAAAAAATATTTTTACACGGGTAATATATATGTTACTATATGTTACTTCCTCATTTTTCATTAAAATCAATATTTTACTATTTCTCTATTTTTATAAATTTTTTTAAAATACATTCTTTTCATTTAAAATCAATATTTCAGTTTTTTATTTAAAACAACATTTTTATACTAGTAACATATATGTTACTATGTGTTACTTGCTCATTTTCAATAACATCAATACTTTATAATTATTTAAAAATACGTTATTTTTCTTTAAAATTAATATTTCAATTTTTTTTATTTTAAAACAATATTTTTACACAGGTAACATATATGTTATTACATGTTACTTCCTTATTTTTCATTAAAATCAATATTTTACCATTTCTCTATTTTTATAATTTTTATAAATTTTTTAAAAATATAAATCAATTTTTCAATTTTATATTTTAAAAAAATATTTTTATACTAGTAACATATATATTACTATGTGTTACTTGCTCATTTGCAATAAAATCAATATTTTATAATTATTTAAAAAATACTTTATTTTTCTTTAAAATTAATATTTCAATTTTTTTTTAATTTTAAAACAACATTTTTACAAAGATAACATATATGTTACTATATGTTACTCCCTCATTTTTCATTAAAATCAATATTTTACTATTTCTCTATTTTTATAAATTTTTTAAAAATACATTCTTTTCATTTAAAATCAATGTTTCAGTTTTTCATTTAAAACAACATTTTTATACTAGTTATATATATGTTACTATGTGTTACTTGCTCATTTGCAATAACATCAATACTTTATAATTATTTAAAAATACGTTATTTTTCTTTAAAATTAATATTTCAATTTTTATTTTATCTTAAAACAACATTTTTACACAGGTAACATATATGTTATTACATGTTATTTCCTCATTTTTCATTAAAATCAATATTTTACCATTTCTCTATTTTCATAAATTTTTTAAAAATACATTATTTTTATTTAAAATCAATATTTCAATTTTTCATTTAAAAAAAATATTTTTATACTAGTAACATATATGTTACTATCTATTACTTGCTCATTTGCAATAAAATCAATATTTTATAATTATTTAAAAAATACGCTATTTTTCTTTAAAATTAATATTTCAATTTTTTATATTTTAAAACAACATTTTTACACGGGTAACATATATGTTACTATATAATAACATATATGTTACTATGTGTTATTTCCTCATTTTTCATTAAAATCAATATTTTACTATTTCTCTATTTTTATAAATTTTTAAAAATACATTATTTTCATTTAAAATCAATATTTCAAATTTTCATTTAAAAACAACATTTTTATACTAGTAACATATATGTTACTACGTGTTATTTGCTCATTTGCAATAAAATCAATGTTTTATATTTATTTAAAAAATACATTATTTTTCTTTAAAATTAATATTTTAATTTTTGTATTTTAAAAAAATATTTTTACACGGGTAAGATATATGTTACAATATATGTTATTTCCTCATTTTTCATTAAAATCAATATTGTTCCATTTCTCTATTTTTATAAATTTTTTAAAAATACATTTTTTTCCATTTAAAATCAAATTTTCATTTAAAACAACATTTTTATACTTGTAATATATATGTTACTATGTGTTACTTGCTCATTTGCAATTAAAATTAGAGTAACACTTGTGTTACAATCACCACAATTTTTTCTCACCACTGCATAGCTCTAGCACCACAATTTATCTTACTTACCAGTACAACTAATTTAAATTATGGTAACACGTATGTTACTCTAATTTAAATTATATTAACATATGTTACCACCACCCCACTACCACCCCCACCTTATCCCAACACCACCACAACCGAGTTTAGATTCGTTAACATCATCCACAATCGGGTTTAGATCTGTTACAATTATCTATAACCACAATCACTTCAATCACAACCGGAGCAATACGTGTTACCGTAACTTAAAATGTAATACATGTTACTGTGATTGTAATTTAAATTAAGACAACAAACATAATACTTGTAAGACAACACATGTATTATTCTAACTAAATTACGATAACACGTGTGTTACTACAACTGTAAAATTAGGGTAACACATATATTACTTATAAAGCAACACATGTGTTATCATCACCACTGCTCACCACCATCAACAATCATAATCACCTCCACAACCATAATCACCTCCACTACAACAGGAGGTAACACATTTGTTACCATCACCATCCACAACTATAATTACCTCCACCACACCGAGGTAACATATGTGTTACTCTAATAAACTTTTTCATTTAAAAACAAAATTTTTACATGGATAACATACGTGTTATCATATATTATTTTCTCGTTTACATTAAAATCATAATTTTAAATGTATCTTCTTTTTATAGTACATCATTTTTATTTAAAATTAATATTTTCATTTTCATTTTAAAATAATATTTTTATACGGAGTTACTTCACCATTTTCATTAAAATCAATATTTTACAATTTATCTCTTTTTATAAAATAAATATTTTCACTAGTTAGCCAGCTACTTTCTTCATTCTCAATTACTGGCTCTCGCAACTCCACTTCAGTTGAAGAATCATGCCAATCAAATTATTTATTTACATTTCGCTCCAAATTATCACAATAACTAACTATCTCATGGACATAAATTACCTCAATTCTATGCTCATAATTTTCAACAAAGACTTCAAGATGTTCACTGCCATCAATATACAAATTTTCCAATGATCATTTATTGACATTATTCTCCGCGATGGTTTCAGTGTCATTGTTCTCTGTCCAGCCTGCTCAAGTAGCTCTTCTTTGGTAATATGAAGGCTTTACAAAGAAATAATCCTTGTAGATTTCATTATCAGACACAAGGCACTTCCTAAGGATGCAAAAAGTGAACCAGAAGTGCGTCGGCATCGATATTCATGCATTCTCGGTCTAGATCTACCACCATAACCAAAATTTCAAACAATTAAAAAATCATCGGCACATTAAACTCCTTGGAATGGCTAAACCACCACCATAACTGGAATTTCCAGATTCAAATCAAAATCCAGATCGATATCCTGCCGGAATCGATTGCAGGCACATGGAAGCAAGGAAAGCAAACCAATAATGAAAAAATGAATTTGATAGTGAAAAAATTGGGTTAATAGTAGTGAAAGAAGCACGATTCAAATTTTATTGTGTGGATATGATGGTGGTTTTGATGGAGATGGTTCGATCCATGGTGGCGTGATGAAGTGGTCGCCGGCGACGGAGATAATGGGTGATGAGTTGGGTTGATGGTGGGATGCTTTGAGGATTAGGGTTTTTTAGTTAGGATTATGATTTGGTTTATTATATATATGTAAAATGTAAAAAGGGTAGTTTTTAGAAATGTATAATTAAATGTAGGTAAAAATTTAAGAATTAAAAAAGTAGGTATTTTTCAACTTTTTTTCAAAAAGAAGGTATATGGCATAATTATCTCATCAATAAATATAAATGTTACAAGTACATTTTAATCAACTAGTTAGAAATACTTGCGTTGTGGTTTTGAAATAATTTTGTTAATTTTTAATATTTTTCTAATTTTTATTTTTTCATTATTAATAGTTAAAATGTTAAAGTAGCAATTGCAATAAAGATAGAACAATACGATTCTTGATAACATGATGCATTGTATTGTTTGACATTATAATGAATAATGTTGATATTTTATTTACATTCATAGACGTACAAATGTAATCGAGATATATATTGTGGTAATACCGATAGTAATTTGAACTTAATTAATACTTTTTGGTGATTTGAACTTTGATGATTGACTAATCCTTGATATTAAATATTATGAAATTGATGATGACTTCATGATTGTATTTTAGTATGAGAGAACGGTATGAAATTTATAAAGTTAATAAATACTAATTTTAGTCTGAAACAACGGTAGACATACATGTCATATTTGACATGTATATTATACTTTCTTTTTAATTCTACCATTGTTTATGTAAATTTATTTCTACTAAATAAAAAAAAAAATTCAACATATATCTTAAAGATTGAGGAAAAAGTATATTTTTGGATTTGTCTACCCCCTCTCCCCTCCGGGAACTAGTAGTCCACTTTACTATTCTTGAAAAAAATTCAAATAAGAGGCATCGATCCAAGTTTCTTTAATCAGTTTTGATCTTAAGTCCTCAACCTATCAACAAAAAAGTCACATTGGTATTCAAAAGTAAATGAGTTAATTCTTTGAATATATTAGGAAAAATTATTTAACATGGGTGGGCACTATAGACCATTTATTAAAGAGAAAAATGGAGAAATTAAATAGAAGATTGTGTTAAACTTAAATTAAATGGGTGAGCATGTTATTTTTGGCCTATTATGATTTAACTTAAATTGGAGAAAAAGTTGTTTGGATTAATAGCGTTTTAAATTTTTTGCTACTTCTAGGCTTGGATTGCCATTGGTTTTTAAGTCGAGCTTTGATAAAGTTAATATGACATCCTCTAATCATTTTCGTGTCCCGAGCTTGGAAGAAGGCTTAAAGGTACTATACATAAACTATTCTGATTTATTCAGTAATATTATGAAACTTTAATTATTTATAGTTAAAAGAAATAGTTATATGGGGATATGTCCTTGTTTGTTGCAGTTTTATGTAATATTGCTTTAAACACAAATGGTGAAGACAACATATGACATTTCTGTTGTCACTTATGTGCATAAGACAATTCAAGTAATTGTTCTATCTTGTTATAAGGATGCTTATCCAATTATGTACATGTTCTATTTAAATATATAATAGATTATCTCAAAATCTCCAATATACATGAAAAACTACTATACATAGCAAAGTAGAGAATAATCCATGCATCTCACAGTTTTTCAAAAAATAGGTATTTGATAATTCGATTCACTATTTACCAAATTGTTGAGCACTTGCAGATTGCCTACTGGATAAGTATGCCACAGACAAACCTAAAAATGAGTCCGTAAATCATCTCTTATTGACATTTTGGTAGATATGCATGATATCATTTTTTAATACTTGTTATCAAGATAATTATGAATTAATGTTATTCAACCCGTAAAACTTTTGTTTTTTCAAATGCTTTTAATAGTTAAATGTGATTTAGTGTAGGAATCTAATATGAAAATTTTATTTTATTTTATTTTATTGAGAATTGACACTGTATAACATGGATTAAATATCAAATCTTGAGAATTGTTTGTATGATAATTACATAATTTTTTTATGGTCTTATTTCTATGTAATATTTGGATTATTGGAGTCTGAGAAAGTACTATATTTATTTTTATTCCTTTTGGGCTTGATTATCTACATTTAGTTGATTGTTAATGCTTCTTTCGTCGAGTTATTAATTCAAGAAAATAGAATAAATTTATATAGTGATAACAAATGTATAATCTTTTAAGTACATGTAAATTTTGAGGACAAAACTTATATAAAGAGGAGCATTAATGTAATATTGCGATATTTCATATACAACATTAGTGATGTAGCTGAATAAATACGAAAGATGATTAATATTCCAAAAGCTCTTTGATTCATAAAAATACTGATAATTTAGACAAAATATGAAGAAAGAGTTTCACAATATTTTATTATCAATAAAGAGAAAAAAAAAATAACAAGAACTTTTGGTTGCTATCCACGGTTTTTAAAAATACCTAATTGTCGAATATTATAAATATTTCAACTATAGTTACAAATCTCACCTAAAAATAATTATTACGTTATCATTTAGCAACAAAAAAAAAAAAAAAAAATTAACAATAAAAAGCAATAAACCACAATTTTAAATGTTTAAAATTTTTAATTACACATTTAATAAATTGTTAAAAATTTAATGTAAAATTATTGAAGGTGGCTTTGGAAGGGCAAGAGATGTTTTATGAATGAATACAATTTTAATTTAATTAGGTAAACTTAAAATGTAATATAATAAATAAAATATTATAAGATAATTGTACATTAATGAATAATAATGGTGAATATGGAATTTTAATTTTTTTGGAAAGATAGAATAGTCAAAATTTTCGCCTGGTGTAACATATTGAAATTCACGAAACTTGTGTAAGAATCAAAGAATTTCCGGGGGCAACATTGTCATCTATCAGTCCTACCTTGATATTTCTTGGCTTTCATTGCGTTGAAGTGGAGCTGTTTAACTGCAACCAGTATTTTCTCGGGAACAAGGGACTTCCTCATGATCCATCAATTTGGCATCCCATCTCATACCTCCCATCATTTTCTTCAGCTTGACGAGCACATCAACTTCATCCCGGAATATAACTGCACCTTCTGGGCGCAAAATCCAATCCATCTCCAAAACAATGTCTTCAAAATCACACCTGTATTAATTTAATCAAAGTTGAAGTTGAATACTACATTTGTTTTTACATCACAAAGCAAACAAAACTCAAGCAGAAAAAAATCTGAACAATCAACTTCATTTTATCAAGAAATGATCATAATGTCAATGCCACCCTATCAATTTTAGATCAACTGAACTACCACCATAGGGCACGAGCCCACAACTGTGGAGGCATGTCTAGATGAAATTCTTTGGTCTTGATACCAATACGAATTACTCATATACGTGTTTCCTTTTAATTTTGATGACACTTTCAATTTGTTTTGGCAAAATATATTAGGTTAGATCAAGTGAAAGCAATGTTAGTTCAACTAAACCAGAAACACTATCTTAATTTTCATTCCACAGTGAAAAATGCTTTTTAGTTTTTCATTCAACTAGATACTAATTTAAGGGGCTGCTATATAGAGGTAGATAGCTAGCCAACACAGATTCTGCGACTCGACCAAAAATAATTACGCATACTGTACATGTTGAATTTTAATATCTTAATTTAGTACGTCACCCTTGAAGCTCCTGTCCTAGGTTTGGAGGGTTCGATTACAGTGAAAAGCACGAGTTTCAGAACAGTGAGAAGACCGATATAATACTTACTTTTCCTTGTATAAGCTGAAAACATCATTAGCATGGATGAGATCATACGTTCTTGGATATGTAGAGAAGGCTTCACACCTGAACCAGAGAGAATATAAAAGAAATTCAAATTTTTAGCAAGAACAACAGTATAAAAATAAATAATAAAGCTAATTGTTGGATCTTGATAACCCTAACCAGCACCGCACCAAAATCATACAGAAAGCAGTAAAGAAGAACACAAGAAATTGTTTCGCCACAAAGGCCCGGATGTTCACCAAAATGACCTACATCATTCGTTGAGCATCCCAAATGGGATAACGCCCAATCACTAGGCAAAAGCGTCAAGAACATCAAAGAAAGTATGAATTACGACCAGCCTCTCAACTACTCAAGAAACCCTATCAATATACAATAATACTCTCGATTTAAACCACCAAGGTTACTGCTTATCATCTTGAACCAAGATAAACCTTCCTTCCTCAAATCTATACACTCGGTTTGTATGAAAACCAACGGTTTTCATCAAAGATCAAAAGAGAAAGAGAAGAGATGAAGTTCTTCGATAGGGAGAGTAAAACGATATGACACACTAACCAACACAATGCCCCTTCACTTCATGATAAGGCATTCGTAATCGAAGAGCCTAGAAGGGTGAAGATCGACCATTCAATTAAGCAACGTGTCAACATCCGAGGGAGGTGTGAAGATGAATCAACATTCCACTCATGTATATAACAACACTTGGGCCTCGGATCTTTTCTTCTGACTTTTGGGCCTCCGACCGAATCAAGATTAAAAAGGGCTTTAAGAGTCTTGGGCTAATTGGGCAAAGACCCAACATACTCCACCTTGTCATCCCATTTGCCATACCAAAGAGTGATTGGAGAACCACCAAACCATTTGATCATCTGCTCGTTACCTGCACATTAGAGAAAGAAATCAGCCACAATCAATATTTAAGAAAGATAAACAGTTCTTAAATTTGTTTAAAGGGAGAATTTTAGTTCCTATATCAGATGGATTAGTTAGAGTCGAAATTTTATTCAACTTAATAATTCCCTTTTCTATTACATCTCTAATGAAATGAAATTTTACTTCTATGTGCTTAGTTCTATCATGGAAAATAGGATTCTTACTTAGATGGATTGCACTTTGACTATCAGAATGTAGAACAACTTGATTATCAATGAATCCTAATTCACTAAGTAAGCCTTTGAGCCAGATTCCTTCTTTTATAGCATCAGTGGCAGCAATGTACTCTGCTTCAGTAGAGGACAAAGCAACCAACTTTTGAAGTTGGGATTTCCAGCTTATACAACATCCATTTATGGTATAAACATAAGAGGAGGTAGATTTTCTGTTGTCCCTATCTCCAGCAAAATCTGAATCAACAAAACCACTAAGGACTATCCCCTCTTCCCCCTTCTTAAATTCTAAACCCACACAAGCAGATCCCTTTAAGTATCTGAAAAGCCATTTCATTGCTTCCCAATGATACTCACCAGGATTCCCCATATACCTGCTTAACACACTTATAGCATGTGCAAGATCAGGTCTTGTACAGACCATAAGGTACATTATGGATCCCACAGCATTAGCATAAGGAATCTTAGCCATTCTACTAAATTCTTCTTCAGTACTGGGAGACTGATCTGATGAAAGTTTAAAATGATTTGCTAAAGGCAAGGATACAGATTTAGACTCAATCATGTTGAACTTTTCTAGAATTTTAGAGATATATGAGTGTTGGTTTAAGAATAAGAAATTAGAAACCCTATCCCTTTTTATTTCCATGCCAAGAATTTTTCTTGCAGCACCCAAGTTTTTCATTTCAAATTTACTGTTTAGTTTATCTTTAACAGATTGAATTTCTTTCACATCAGAAGAAGCAAGTAACATATCATCTACATAAAGCAACAGATAAACGGAATTTGGACCACCATTACCTTTAAAATAGAAACAAGGATCAAAACTATTTTTATTAAAACCAATGCTTTGAACATAAGAATCAAATTTCTTATACCATTGCCTTGGAGCTTGTTTTAAGCCATAAAGAGACTTATTAAGCAGGCAAACCAAATTTTTATTTTCAGGTTTTTCAAACCCTTCAGGTTGAGACATGTATATAGTTTCATCCAAATCACCATATAAAAAAGCAGTTTTTACATCTAATTGGTCCAATTCCCAATTAAATTGAACTACTAAAGCAAGTAAAATCCTAATGGAAGTGTATTTGACAACAGGAAAAAAAATTTCATTGTAGTCAATACCTTCCTTTTGGGTGAAACCCTTTGCTACCAACCTAGCTTTATATCTAGGAACTCCACCTTCAGTTTCTCCTTCCTTAATTTTGTAAATCCATTTACAGTTCACAATCTTTTGTGATTTAGGTTTACAGACTAAGGACCAAGTGGAATTTTTTTCTAAGGAGTTCATTTCTTCTTGCATTGCAGCAAGCCAAAGCTTATGATCTTTAGACTTCATAGCCTCTTCATAAGAACCAGGTTCAATTCTAAAAGAAGGTTGAGCATTAAGAGCAAGAGCAAGATCAACTTCAGCTAACCTTGCAGGAGGTCTTATATTTGTTCTTCTCTCTCTATCCCTAGCAAGCCGATAGTTACTTAGGTTGGGAGGAAGAACAGCTTCATCTTCCAAAGGTTGATTTTCAAAGTCAGTTTCTATTTCTGAAAAATCTGTTCTTTCATTCTCATCTGGAAACTCCACCTCAAGTTGAGTGGGTTTTAAAGGATTTGAAACATTTGAAATTTCAGAATTATTTTCAAAAGATTTTTCTTTTCCAGAAATGGAATTTCTTAAACAAGGCATGACTTCTTCATTGAAAATAACATTTCGCTAATTATCACCTTAAAACCATTTGTTTCTCTAACCCATAGCCTATAACCTTTTATACTTTCCCCATAACCAAGAAAGACACATTTCGAGACTTAGGCTCAAGTTTGCCATTATCTTGATGGGCATAAGCAACACATCCAAAAATTTTCGTGTTAGAGTAATCGTAATTATAACCATTCCACACAAAATCGTGGGTTTTAAGATTTATAGCACTAGAGGGACACTTGTTTATCGACAAGTTCTTTGCTTTTCGCCTTCCCCTGAATAATTTTGGAAGGCCGAACTATGAAGCATGCACCTAACTTTTTCTAAGATTGTTCTATTCATCCTCTCAAAGAACTCCATTTCTTTGAGGGGTATAAATAGTAGTCCTATGCCTTAGAATGCCATAATTTTTGCTGAAGCTATCAAACTCAAAATTACGTAATTCTAGGCCATTGTCACCCTTAAGACTTTTATTTTCTTATTTGTTTGGTTTTCAATCCGAGTTTTCCAATCTTTAAAGACTTGAAAGGTTTCGTGATTTAGATTTCAGAAGAACGGTCCATACCTTTCTTGAGAAATCATCAACAACCAACAAATAGAACCTAAAACCAATAAGAGTATTTACAAAGGTGGACCCCAAAGGTCCGTATGTAAATATTCTAAAATGTACTTGGATTTGTGAGTTCCAGCTTTTAAAAGGTAGCCTATTTTGTTTTCCCATAACACATTGTTCACAGAAAGTTAATTTCTCAATTTTATCTTTGTCAAACACCCATTCAGTTTTTAAAATTTGAAGGCCTTTATCACTTATATGACCAAGTCTTTTGTGCCAAACAATAGATTTGTCATTTTGAGTGACAGAGGCAACAAGGTTAGCCCCTTTTAGAGGGAATGCTTGCAAAGTATAAAGGCCATTTTCTTTTAAAGAACTGAGGATTTCAAAATCATCTTTACTTATTTTCATTTTTCCATTAGAAATAGTAACATTGAAATTTTGATCATCCGTAATGCCTAAAGAAATTAAGTTTCTTTGAAGGTCGAGAACATACCTTATTTTTACTAAAATAAGAACATTATTGTTGTTCGGTTTTAACATGATTTTTCCAATCTCCTGTTATACTACAACACATATCATTTCCCATTGTTACCGCCCCTTTTATTTCACGTAACTCACAAAACCAACTTTTGTTAGGACTCATATGAAAAGAACATCCGTAATCAAGAATCCAATCTTGATTAATGGAATTGGAAGCCATTGAAGACTTGACCATTGACAATGGTGACTTCATTGTAAGCAATGGCACCGCTCCTTCAATGGGACTTTTCTTTTAACTCGGCTATCCTCTTGAAGCAATCTTTTATAAAGTGTCCGCTTTTCCTACAAAAATAACACTTCTTTCCTTTACTTGTCTTATTTTTGGACTTGGACTTCTCTTTTCATCGAACCCTTCTTCTTAACACTATTAAAAGACTTATTGTGATTATGCTTAGAGAAACCTTTTCCTTTAACATTTAGACCTTCCCCAACAACTTGATCCTTTTGATCACCTTAAATTCTAATTCCTTATTTTTAAGACAATGGAGATTATTTCATTGGTAAGGTTTTCTCTACCATATTCTAGGGTATTTTAACATCTCTATACTTCTCACCTAGAGAGTTTAAGAGAGCAACTACTTTTTGACCCTCGCATGCCTTTTCATCACAATCAAATAAGTCTTTTATTATCTTATTGAATCTATCTAAATTTCCATCTAAACCGATATTAGGATCAAACTTGAAGCCATAATACTTTTTTTAAAAGATAGCACTTATTAGGAAGAGTTTTAGACACAAAAGAGACTCTAACTTATTCCGTAGTTGAGTGCAGCTTTGATCCCCAACTTGCTTGAGGACACCGTCGAAAAGATGGAGAAAGATAGAGCTCCAAGCTATCTCATCCATATCCTTTCTCTTAACTTTATCAAGATCTTCGCACCAAGATTCATCAATGGCCTTAGCACATCTTTGTTGAAGTAAAACACTTTTCATCTTTTGGCGCCAGAGAACAAAGTCTCCAAAGGTGCGGACTAGACATCTAACTGAAACTTATTAGAAGACATCTATACCTCTTTTTATTAACCAAAAGAAATTCCCCCCCCAAAAAGATAACACAAGAAAGTTAAAATGAATAAGTTTGATTTAGATCATAGAATGTATCGACAATATGAAAAACTATTCGTATAGAATTTACCGTGATCAAACAAAAGAATTAAAAAGAAAACTAAGATCACTTTTCTTTTAAGGCAAAGAAACACTAAACCAGGCAAAGATCCCTCAGATTCTAAGATCCTCTCAGGAGATCTTAGACAAAGGAAATTTTTGCGGTTAAGGTGTTTAGCCCCTTCACAGATATATTTGATCAAGCAGGAATGATATGAACGAGAAGAGGATATTACCGATGTTGTTCTCAAAATAAATGAGACAAGTGCAAAGAACTCAAAGAAAAGCCGAGTTGTAGAAGAAAAAATTGTGTTCAGAAGATTTTTACCAAGAATACTTTTGGTCTAGACAAGTCCAGCCTAGTTCTCAACTAGATCTTCGAACTTTCACCAAGAAGAACAGATCCAAGTTTGATTTGAAGGCTTTCTTTTCAAAATGAGGGTTTCCACTCGATACCACCGTTGGATCTTGATAACCCTAACCAAAGACCGCACCAAAATCATACGTAAAGCAAAGAAAAAGAACACAAGAAATTGTTTCACCACAAAGGCCCGGATGTTCACCAAAATGACCTACATCACCCGTTGAGCATCCCAAATGGGATAACGCTCCAATCACTAGGGAAAAGCGTCAAGAACAAAGCGACAAAGTATGAATTACGCACCAGCCCTCTCAACTACTCAAGAAACCCTATCAATATACAATAATACTCTCGGACGAAACCACCAAGGTTACTTCATCATCTCGAACCAAGATAAACCTTCCTTCCTCAAATCTATACACCGGTTTGTATGAAAACCAACGGTTTTCATCAAAGATCAAAAGAGAAAAGAGAAGAGATGAAGTTCTTCGATAGGGAGAGTAAAAAACGTATATGACACACTAACCAACACAATGCCCCTTCACTTCAAGATAAGGCATTCAGATCGAAGAGCCTAGAAGGGTGAAGATCGACCATTCAATTAAGCAACGTGTCAACATCCGAGGGAGGTGTGAAGATGAATCAACATTCTACTCATGTATATAACAACGACTTGGGCCTCGGATCTTTTCTTCGCACTTTTGGGCCTCCGAATGAATCAAGATAAAAAGGGCTTTAAGAGTCTTGGGCTAATTGGGCGGCATTACCCAACACTAATAATAGCCAAAAATATGCACTTTTTAAACCGAAAGTTGAGCGCCTCATGAAAGCTAACCATAAGCAATTTGTTTGTATTGCGACTTGAAAGGTAAAAACAAAACAGATAAACTAAAGATAATACTTATTACGCTAAAAGATAATAGCGTGTTTGGCCAAGGAAAATTGGTGCAAATGGTCCTTAACGTATGATATTAGTGTGCAAATGGTCTCTAACCTTTCATATTTGATGAATGGTCCTTAACTCTATCCATTTAAATTGCAAGAATTGGTCTTTTTTTGATGGATTCTGTTAAAAATCATTAAACCTATATTTAGGTACGCAAAATGGTCCTTCTCAATTTTTTTTTCGTCTTTATTAGTGGGGTAAAATTGTCAAATTACAATTTTTATTAGTGGGGTAAATTTTTATTTATTTATCGCAGCCGCCGCGAGACGTTGAAAGGCCGCGTGGCACGGGGTGTGAGACACCGATGCGGCCTCCACCACCGATCCGATGCAAAGCAGTCACGATTTTAGAAATTTTAGCGTGTTTTTTTCTTTTTCGCACTTTCTCTGAATGAATGTTGTAGACGGAGCTCTAGTGCAATTTTAGAAATTGCATAAAAAGCCCCAATTTTAAAAGAAATAAAAAGAGTCTCTTATGCAATTTTTAAAATTTCATGAGAAGACCCGTTGTTTAAAATAAAAAGAAAGGTCTTTTGTGCAATTTCAAAAAAATTGCGTTATTGTTTTAATTTGGTGACATAATTGTCTGTTTATGTATTATCGTATTTTGTAACTACATATAAGTACTTTATATTGTACAAATATAAGTATTGTAGAAATTAAACTTTTATTTGTAACAAAATAAAATTTATTTTTCTATTTATGTTGTAATGATAAAATTAAAGTTTGAATTTTAATTAATATGATTACTTAATGATAAAATAATTTTAATTAACACATTTGTTAATAATTATGAGCTTAAATTTTAGTTATTTCATAATAATAGTTCATAAAATATACAAAATAATTTAGTATATTATCAATTTGTTAGTTTCTTTTAATTTTAATAAAAAAAAATCAAAGTATCGGACCCATTTTACTTTTTACAAAAATTAGAAATTCAATTGCAAAGTTTTTAAATTAAAATTAAGGATATTTTTATATTTTTCATCAAATAAGGACCAATTGCGTACAAAAACATATATGTTAGGGACCAGTTGCACCAAAATACAAAGGTAAATGTTATGGACCATTTGCGCCAATTGAAAGAAAGATAAAAATGTAATTTGACAATTTTACCCCCACTAATAAAGAAAAAAAATGAAAGGGACCATTTATGCACCTAAATGATAGGTTTTAACAGATTTTAACAGAATCCGTAAAAAGGACCAATTGTACACTTAAACAGATAGGTTATGGACCATTCTACAAAAATGAAAGATTAGAGACTATTTGCACACTAATATCATAATGTTAGGAACTATTTGCACAAATTTCCTTCACTAATGACAAGAAAGTAAAGTCACTTTTTTTTCCCAAACATGTTTGGATAACTAACATGACTTTTAAGTAAAAAAATTAACTCCTATCTTTGACCAATAAAGATATATTTATCTTAAAGCTTAGCCAACCATGCTCTTATAAGTGTGTGGCACAATGGAAGTATAGATAAACATCTACTAAATTTCTCCTTGGGCATGCATACGTATTTTTTTTTTTTTTTTAAATATTAAAACGTAATTATATTAACAGTACCGCTCTCCCCCCGGCCACATACCCACAATGGATAAGAATTATTTTGTCCACTTGCCTATGTGGCATCTCCAAGAAGATCCAATGGAACACATGGCAATGTGCCACACAAAAAAAAAAAGACACCAATTCCGCTCTCATTCCCTCGAATTCCCCAATTTTAGTGCCCTAAATTCTCCCACCCCAAATCACCCATCGAAATGGGAACACCACTTCCCTCGTCACCGAATCTCCCAAAAGTTGCTCAAAAAGCTCAATCTGCGGCCCTAATAAGAAAAAGAGTGACAAAATGCGAGTTTATAACTCAAATGAGTGGAGAGTTTGAAAATGATTATACTTTTTCCTGCTTAGAAACATTTATCGAAATTCAATTTTTCCATAATACTTGTAAGCAATAAAGATTATGAATTCTTTATACTTGATATAAATAATATAACTACAAGCATAGAGAAACCGAGAAATGCTATCATAATCAGAATCTTCAAATAAAGCGTAATCTGATTAAACTGTAAGCTGTAATTAAAGTCTGAAACTACATGATCTGAAATCTGAAATCTATATACTGATTATTCTGAAATATATAATACCACACCAAAAAGGTACTCTGGATAACTGATAATCTGTAATATGTAATCTGAATCTGGTCATATACACAGAGCCAGCCCAAAGGGCTAAGCACCCCGGTACACGGCCCAAAGCCTATATGTGTACAAGAGTGGGTCCCAAAGACCTAATAATCTGGTCATACACTGTGGAAACAGATTCACACCAGTGCAGAGCGGGTAAATCACCATATCTCGGTCATACATCGAAACGGATTCACACCAAAGTCAGAGCGGGTAAAATCACCATATCTCGTCATACACCTGAAACGAATTCACACAAAGTCAGAAAGCGGTAAAAGTCACCTGGGTACTTTTTGGTGGTTTTTAAAATAAACTTTACTAAAATTCTCATTTACAAAAGTTAACTTGTACTAAAAATCATGCTTGTCCAATACTTGAAAAATAATTCATTTTTGAAATTTATGTAATTTACTAGAAGCACTGAAATAATAAAGCAATTCATATAACTTTACAAATCGATATAATATAATTAAAATGCTTATTTCTGAAAAATAAATTTTTCCACTCACAGAGTTTTTGACTAGAACTAGGTTGGTCGGTACATGGCACCAACCTCCTCGTCACCTCCTGAAATAAGATATATTTGCTTGAATCAATAAATAACCATCTCAAGAAATACTAAGAATAATTTTCTTAACTTTCTTAGCAAGGTCGTCAAGCTAGAACCCATTTCTATTAACTCAATAACATATAATGCTCCTTAACATTCTCAATCATTCCTAACCTTCCATAAAGCTCAAAAATAATCTCCTTTATAATACATTTGCTTAAAGGACCCAAATTGGAATCCTAGGGTTTGCTAAAATCATCAATCCAAGCTTATAATATAGATAAACCAACATAAGCCTTAATATCCTTAAAATAGCTTAAATATCTAAATAATTTCACTAAGTCTAGAACCCTAAAATGTCATCCATTACATCCTCCATTTAACATATAATATAGCTCATAACACTAAAAATAACTCATATTCTTTCATAACATTCACATTTAAACTCATAAGCAAAACCCTAATTTTAACCTCATTGTAAAATAAGTGGGTTCTTGCTTACCTCTTGAAAATGGAGAAGAAATGGAGAACCCAAGCTTTAAGGTTGATTTCGGCAGCTCAAGACCTTCTCCTTCCTTCCCTTTCCTTTTTCCCTTTCTTTCTTCCTTTCTTCTCTTTTTCCCTTTTCTTTTCTTTTCTGGTCGCGTTTTTCTCTTTCTCTCCTGCCTCTGCGTCTGTGAGTGTAGAGCCAAGAAAATTGATCCAAATTCATTTTACATTCAAGCCCAATTGCAACTTAAGCCCCAACTTCCATATAGTGACATTTAAATCCTTAAATAACCACAATTTTATAAAATAGCCCAAAATAATTTATTTGCTTAATTTAAGTCCAACTTTGACTATTTGACTTAGACTTGACCCAAAATTTCATTGACTTTGACTAAAAAGAATTTGACTTTGACTAAATTGAAACGGGTCGTAATGTAAACACTATCTTAATTTTCATTCCATAGTGAAAAATGCTTTTAGTTTTCATTCAACTAGATACTAATTTAAGAAATGCTATATAGAGGTATATAGCTAGCCAACACGATTCTCGCGACTCGACCAAAAATAATTACGCATCGTGTACATGTTGAATTTTAATATCTTAATTTAGTACGTCACCCTCAAGCTCCTCCGTCCTAGGTTTGGAGGGTTCGATTACGATGAAAAGCACGAGTTTCGAGCATGTGGAGAAGACCGATATAATACTTACTTTTCCTTGTATAAGTTTGAAAACATCATTAGCATGGATGAGATCATACGCTCTTGGATATGTAGAGAAGGCTTCACACCTGAACCAGAAAGAATATAATGCGCAAAAGAAATTCGAATTTTTAGCAAGAGCAACAGTATAAAAATAAATAATAAGGCTAATAATAGCCAAAAAATATGCACTTTTTAAACTGAAAGTTGAGCGTCTCATGAAAGCTAACCATAAGCAATTTGTTTGTATTGCAGCTTGAAAGGTAAAAAACAAAAACAGATAAACTAAAGATAATACTTATTCTGCCAAAAGATAATAGCGTGTTTGGCCAAGGAAAATTGGTGCAAATGGTCCTTAACGTATGATATTAGTGTGCAAATGGTCTCTAACCTTTCATATTTGACAGAATGGTCCTTAACCTATCCATTTAGCTGCGCAATTGGTTTTTTTTGATGGATTCCGTTAAAAATTTGTTAAAAACCTATATTTAGGTACGCAAATGGTCCTTCTCAATTTTTTTGTCTTTATTAGTGGGGTAAAATTGTCAAATTACAATTTTTTATTAGTGGGGGTAAATTTTTTATTTATTTATCGCAAGCTGCTGTGAGACGTTGAAAGGCCGTGGCCGCCGGTGTTAGACACCGATGCGGCCTCCACCACCGATCCGACAAAGAACAGTGCATTTATTTTAGAAATTTTTAGCGTGTTTTTTTTTTCTTTTCTGTACTTTCTGTTTAATGTTGTAGACGGGAGCTCTAGTGCAATTTTAGAAATTGCATAAAAAGCCCCCAATTTTAAAAGAAATAAAAAGAGTCTCTTATGCAATTTTTAAAATTGCATGAGAAGACCCGTTGTTTAAAATAAAAAGAAAGGTCTTTTGTGCAATTTCAAAAATAATCATGCGTTGTTTTAATTTGGTGACATAATTGTCTCTGCTTATGTATTATCGTATTTTGTAACTACATATAAGTACTTTATATTGTACAAATATAAGTGTTGTAGAAATTAAACTTTTATTTGTAACAAAATAAAATTTATTTTTCTTTTATGTTGTAATGATAAAATTAAAGTTTGAATTTTAATTAATATGATTACTTAATGATAAAATAATTTTAATTAACACATTTGTTAATAATTATGAGCTTAAATTTTAGTTATTTCATAATAATAGTTCATAAAATATACAATATAATTTAGTATATTATCAATTTGTTAGTTTCTTTTAATTTTTAATAAAAAAATCAAAGTATCGGACCCATTTTTAATTTTTACAAAAATTAGAAATTCAATTGCAAAGTTTTTAAATTAAAATTAAGGATATTTTTATATTTTTCATCAAATAAGGACCAATTGCGCACAAAAACATATATGTTAGGGACCAATTGCACCAAAATACAAAGGTAAATGTTATGGACCATTTGCGCCAATTGAAAGAAAGATAAAAAATGTAATTTGACAATTTTACCCCCACTAATAAAGAAAAAAAAAATGAAAGGGACCATTTGCGCACCTATATGATAGGTTTTTAACAGATTTTTAACAGAATCCGTAAAAAAGGACCAATTGTACACCTAAACAGATAGGTTATGGACCATTCTACAAAAAATGAAAGATTAGATACTATTTGCACACTAATATCATACGTTAGGAACTATTTGCACAAATTTCCCTTCACTAATGACAAGATAGTAAAGTCACTTTTTTTTTCCCAAACATGTTTGGATAACTAACATGACTTTTAAGTAAAAAAAATTAACTCCTATCTTTGACCAATAAAGATATATTTATCTTAAAGCTTAGCCAACCATGCTCTTATAAGTGTGTGGCACAATGAAAGTATAGATAAACATCTACTAAATTTCTCCCTTGGGCATGCATACGTATTTTTTTATTTTTTTATAAATATTAAAAACGTAATTATATTAACAGCCCGTTCTCCTGGCCACATACCCACAATGGATAAGAATTATCTTGTCCACTGTCTATGTGGCATGTCCAGTCAGATCCAATGGAACACATGGCAATGTGCCACATCAGCAAAAAAAAAAAAAGAAAAAAAAAGACACCAATTCCGCTCTCATTCCCTCGAATTCCCCCCAATTTTAGTGCCCTAAATTCTCCCACCCCAAATCACCCATCGAAATGGGAACACCACTTCCCTCGTCACCGGTCTCAACAACTCTTGCATCTCCGGCCCCACATCGTTCATGTCGCTGGACCCACCATTCTTCAGTCGCGGCTCATCACGCCGGAAACACCACTTCCCTCGTCTCCGGTCTCAACAACTCTTGCATCTCCGGCCCCACCCCACATTGTTCATCTCGCCGGACCCACCATTTTTCAGTCGTTGGACCTACACCACCACTAACCCCTCATTTCTGCCCTAAATCAATTGCTCCAGTCGGTCACCACCATGCTAGATGTCTACCACTGCGCCGAACCTCCACCACCACATTGGACCTCCACCACCACAAACGGAGTGTCAGATCGAGGTGAATGTGGTTAAACAGGTCATTTTTTGGAGAAAATGGGGTCCGGAGTTGATGACCCACCGGAGAAAATTGAGAAATTTTTTGGGAAGTGCAAGAGAGAGGCATGAGAACATTCGGAGAATTTGTGTTGGGTTTGATTTACGGGTGGTTTTGATGGCTCGATGAGATAGCTTCCAAAAGTCGCGGTGCTAGGATCCGCCATTGTTGTTACTCTTGGTTTTGAAAAATAAAAATGAGAGAAAAAGAGAGAGTTGTATACGATGAGATGGTTAAAGGCGCGTGGTGGACAACGACGATGAGGCGTTCACTGGTGGAGGTGGTGGTGGTGGTGGTGGTGGCGGAATCAAGTCCGGGTTCGACAATAGTAAACATAGCGTAAGAAGAGTCTTGATGGGAGAGATCGGGCACGCTACCGAAATTGGATTTTTGCTGGGTATGGTTTGGGAAGATTGGTTTGCCGGGTTTGGTGGTTAGTGGTAGTCAATTATGTTCCTTAGTTGGAGAAAATGTGAAAATAATATTGTATTTATATTCAAATCAAGAAATGTTTGGGTGTAGCACCATAATCTTGTATTTCTACAAAAGTTGGTCCCATTTGTTTTGACTGAAATAAATGTAAGCCAAGAGTAGGATGATAAAAAGGAATATTTGGATGCGGGTGTTTCAACCATAAAGATCTCTCTCTTTTTTGAAGAAAGATTGAGTCTTCTTTACCTACACAATTATCAGTCTACAATTTAATTAATTAGAATTCTTATAAAAGAAAAGAATCTCCAGCACTTGCAATTCTAACTTTATTATTTACATCCAAAGTCAAAGAAATGTTTGGTTTGGAAGAGGTTGCAATATATTCAAGAAATATAAGAGAAGAGAAGATGAGCTGTGGTAGTACATTCCAAAGTCAATATGTGCTAATTAGGAGGAAATACAATGCAACTTTTTTGGTAGAGGTGACTTATGGCAGTATGGGAAAATGCAGTGGATTTGTCTAGCAGGACTCCAGTACCTCAAGACTTTGAAAACAGTGCCTAGATGTGGTGTGAAGACTAAATATGGGGGTTTGCAACTCGTCTTTTTGTGGTGTACGACTTCGTGGCCTGGTAGCATTGAGGTATAGTTGGTTGCGAGTCAGTTCGGGTTCAAAACTCACTGGGAGATGGTGTTAGAAATAAAGAGATAGAGTCGGAGAAACCATCACAATGTGCTAACACATATCTTATATAATACAAGATTGTATAGATCCTATCTGTATAGTTGTTTTATCGAACTAGTTTAGGTTAAGTTAAACACTCTTTGTAATCTATAAATACAATTCACAACAGATCAATATAGTGTGGTAATTTATTCTCTCTCAATCTCTTAGCAAAAATCTGTTCACGGCATCAGTGCTGTGAAACTCTTGTGAGTACAAAATCAAATCCTTCTTTTCTTTCCTAGCCGATCTCTATCCCTCTTCCACCATGTCTGGCGGATCCCTCCCCACCGATGCCACTCCTGTTAGTTTAGTCACGGATGGTTCCTCTCCCACACTAGTTTCATCCCCCTCTCTCATTTCTATTAATGTAGCAACCCAAACACTTCTCAAACTCTCCACCACAAGTTTTCCTCTCTAATTTTCGTCCCTACGAAAAACTGCAGATGAGACTTGCATAAATTTTGTAAGGGTGAAATTTTTACCCTCTGATTTTTGCCCCTACGAAAAAGGTCAGAGATGACGCTTATGTTCTTCCATTTTTGGCGCGAGGAAAATTTCCTAAAGGAGATTTCGTTGACATGAATTTTCTTAAATTTTTTTTTTTTTTTGTATTTCACTACATTGTTCTTCCTTTGCATCTCTCCGGATAGTCATTTGCCAGTCTTTTCACCTCAAGCCGATCAACACAATCAAATAGTAAACATCATCATAAAGTTCCTCTTTTAGTCACTTTTGTCATTGTTGTCCTCAAAGAGCCGAGTTTATCCTAAACAAGCAAATAACACAAGGATTAATAAATTATTGGTTTGACAAGATAAGTGCCTCTTCTCTTTGGTGTTTTCAACCTATATTGTGTTTTGTATTTTTAAAAATAGTCAAAACGCGTTTTCTTTGCCATTTTCGAAAATGCATTTTTGAAAACAACCAAAAAATTGCAAAGGAAATAGAAAACGACTTTTTAGTCGTTTTTGCATTTTCTTTACAAATTTTGGGTGTTTTCCAAAACGGCCAAAACGCACGTTTTGGCCATGGAGGTCAGCGTTTCGAATCTTTCATCAGGCGTTTCCATTTTTTTTTATTTTACGCTAGGAAAAAACATTATAATTTAATCCTTTTCCACGTATTTTTTTGACAAAGTGTGGCTCCTTGCCAAAACAGTCAGTGTGTGTGATTCCAAGCTGGATATCAGGGGTTTGAGTCTCCACAATGCACGGCTCCATTTTAAGTATTTTGAATAATATAATTGTTATAAATTGTTTTTAATTCCAAATATAATTTTTTTTAATTGTTTTTAATTCCAAACATAATTGTTTTTAATTAATAATTATTTGTAAATGTTTTTAATTGTTTTTAATTTCAAAACATAAATGTTTTTAATTGTTATTAAATTTTTTTTAAATGTTTAAATTGTTTTTAGATGTTTTTAATTGTTTTTAATTGTTTTTAAATATTTTTAATTCCAACAATAATTATTTTTAATTATTTTTAAATATTTTTAATTGAACTTAAATACTTTTGATTCCAACAATAATTTAATAATTAATTGAACTTAAATACTTTTGATTCAAACAATAATTGTTTTTAAATGTTTTTGATTATTTTTAATTCCAAATAATTATTTTTAATTGTTTTTAAATATTTTTAATTCCAAATAATTCCAAATTTTTTCAATATTTTTAATTCCAACAATTAATATTTTGAATTGTTTTGAATTGTTTTGAATTAATAATTGTTTTGAATTCAAAGTAAGTCCAAATTTTTAAAAAATTTCAAGCAAACGCGTTTTCGAGTTTTCTGTTTTCAGAAACAATTTTCGAAAATTTCAAAAAGAACGCATTTTCAAAAATTTAAAAACAAGCACTCAAAACACAAAACACAAAACACAAAATGAATTCAAAACTCAAAAGATAAAACAGAAACACAAAGAGAACACCACTTCAACAATCCCTCAATATTAGGACCGAGACACGTATCAATTATTGCAGTACCGATTTCAGTTGGAGAGATTAAACTACTCATTTTCCCCCTTCAAAATAGTTGAATAGCACAAAAATATTAATATTATTACAGCTTTTTAAATTGTTCCATAAGAATTTTTATACTTTAAAAACATTATATAATTACCTCATTTCAATTTTATTGAAAAATTCACTCCAACGCAGTCCAATTTCACTGCAATACGTAATAAATAGTTAAATACACTTCAATTGAAATCAAACTCAACTACACAAGTCGTATAACATGCTTGTACAATTGAAATTATTTTTTAAGTATTTATAAGTTGTAAGTCATATGGAATGTGTATATAATAAGTAGATAGTAAATTTTACAAAATGTGTGAATAAAAAGTATGTTTGACTAATTTAACTAACTTAAATTATAATTTAAATATAGACAAACATGAAATTAAATATACTTCAATTGAAATCAAAGTCAATTACACAAGTCTTGTCAAATTAATCATGCTCAAAATGAAGCGATTTATACAATTAAATAAATAGTTCACTTAAATTAAATATAAACATGCTAAACCTAACAAAAAAAAGTCTCATTAAACCTTCTTCTACACATATAAGTAGGGGCAGACATTTTAACTGGAATCAAACTAGAACTAGAGGTTCCAGTCCAGTTCCAAAAAATTAAAATTAGAAACTACAACCGAGAATCGAGAACCAACCGAGTCCGAGTCGGTTCTTAGTTCTTAAACTGGAATGTGAGTACCTGATAAGTACATTTTTGTACTGATTGAGGCCTACAAAAATGGGACAATTATGAGTACTCTTATGTGTGTTTCAACATAATGGCGTGTTGTTTTTTATCATTATAAGAAAAAATCAAATTCGAGTGTTGATCGAATGAAAAGAAAGCAAACAGAAGAAAAATTGGCTCAATTGAACAACTAAAGAGAATTGAGGAGCTTGTCGTGCGAATACTAAAGAGCTAAACTGTAGAATCAGAAACAAATTAACCAAACGACCGTATGGTTAAGTTAAGGCGCAATCACAATAGACTGATTTCATATGCAGAACTTTACAAAGCACAACCATGCGATTGCATGGTTAAATCGTGGATAGAAAATTATGTTTCCTTATCGAAACATAACTCTATTCAAGACATGATAAAATATAACGTAAAACACGCTTTCTCGAGATTTTGATGAGGATATAAAAGACAGAATTAGGAAATCGCGGGGGGAGGCGAATCAAAGGAGAATACATTACAAGAAACAAATATCAAAGTAGCGTATTGAAGATTCTTCGACAATGAATCACAGGTTGGGTATCTCTTTTCTTGTTTTTCCTTCGGATGATGATTAGTCAAGTTTTGTAATATTTTACAAAATCATGTCATGCTAAATTACTTATTGCTATGATGAACGATGAAACCTCACTTTTTGATTAATTAGAAGTTTTCCGTTTTTCGTAATTTATTGCTTCCATGTTGATTATTCTTTATTCTCTTTTTACGTTTCGATACTTGATCACCATTGGAATGTTTTGTGATCTTTATTGTTTTCGAGATATTCAATCTAGATAAGCACATGATATTGAATAACATAGGGTCCAATAATAGATAGAGATTACTGTTATGCCTTATGAAATTATATTAGGGTGTTCGTTGTGATTTAAATACATATTTTTATGTTCGAAAAATAGGTAGAGATAGTTAAGTTCGCATATCGGTATAGAATTAATAGACCATCGAAAGAGGCTTTTGAGTTTTGTAGGATCACCGATTTTCAACATAGGATAATTATAAGCAAAAATAATTAGTGGACAATTGATTAATGAACGTGGAAGTGTATTCGCGAATCCTAGTGTTAGTTAAGCTCGAATTTTTTCTTAAACTATTTTTGATTGCGTAATAATTTAGATTGAGTTAAACTCGAATAGAACAACTTCAGAATTGGAATTCTTAACGAATCTTGTGTGTGTGTGTGTGTGTGTGTGTTTTAAAACTCAAAGTATATTTCCCTTTATATTTTATGTCAATCTCAACTATAATGAAACATTATCTTGAAAAGTAACAATGTGTGATTTGAGGGGGGTAAATTTAGTAAATGGCCATCGAACTAATTCGAGGTTACTACTTGCTCACTCAACTTGAAAATATTTCTAATTGCTCACTCAACTTCTCCGATAGTTTATCATCCATCACTCATTGCAAAAATGTTAGGTTAAGCGGATGAAAATTGCCACATGGTGAACAAAAAATTGTTGTGGCATAATTAAATTATTAAAATCGTCAACGTAACTAAATTGCAATAGCCAAACACGCCTTTAGCTTGCTTTAAAAGACGTTTCTCCAAGCTAAAGACGTTTTTTCAAAGTTGGAGAAACGTTTTTTAAAACAGCGTGTTTGACTATTACGATTTTGTTATGTGGACGATTTTAACAATTTAATTATGCCACATCAACTTTTCATTTACCATGTGGTAATTTCTATCTTCTCAGTTTAACGTTTTCCCAATAAGTGATGGATAGTAAATTATTTGAGAAGTTGGGTGAGCGATTAGAAACTTTTTCAAGTTAAGTGAGCAATTAGTAACCCGTAATTAGTTTGGTGACCACTTATTAAATTTACCCGATTTGCGGGTTCTTTAAAAGTCAAGTATAATTCAATTGATTTTGTCTCAATTTGATATTCTTGAATTTATTTTTTTGGGCAAGTAAATCTCAATTTCCATAAAAAATCCAGTGCATATATGTAATTTTACCGGATAAGAATCATAGGAAGAGGGCTAATTACATTTTGGGCGGCCCGTGGCTGTTTCTTTTCTTTTCTTTTCTTTTCCCTTGTATGTCTAGTCTTACGAGAACGAGACGCAAGTTTCCTAAATTACTCCTCAAAATATAATCCATGTGAGTTTTAACGGCAAAATAGATGGATTTCACCCCAATCGTATCTCACATGCACCAGAATTGAAAATTAAGAAACACATGTCACAAAAATTTAAATATGAATCGATCTCGACTCTAATTTTCCCTTCTACATAACACTAAACTCTGCAAATAGCGAACTATTATTTATTTCTGAACCCGGAAATAGTAAATTATGCAATACCTTTCAAAAAAAAATGTGAACTTTTAATTTGTTGACATTTCAAATCTAAATTTTCATCATATGTACAAAAAGACCGCACATTGACGTGCACAGAACTGCACGCCTACACAGCTGCTCCCCGCCAAACGAAAATTTTACTTTTTTCTGTGAACCAAACATGGACTTTTTTTTGTACAAATGGTCCTTGACTTTTGCACTTACTACAGGTTGAGGATATATTGTTTTATTTTTGGTAGTTTAACCCCTATTTTAAATGTTTTTGGCGACAATGATCCTTTTTATTAATTTTCATCCAATTCCTCTGTTAAATTTGATCATGTAAAATTTTTGATTTAAAAAGTAAAGAAAAATTTGCAGCAAAAGTCTCTAATCTTTCAAAAAGTGTCGAAAAGTTCCCAAACCTTCTAATCCTAACACATATGACCCAAACCTTTTTGACAATTTTACCCCTAACTTAAATAAATTAAAAATAACTCCTAAACCTTTTCAAAAATACAAATAAGTCCTAAATTGTTTTTTTTTTTTTTTTACAGATTTACACTTAAAATAATAAAAAATGTGTCATCAAGTCCCAAAACTTTTAATTTTGTTCACCAAAATGACATTTAAAATGTGTTTGATTAAAATTAGATTTTTTAGTAAAAGTTGATAAAAGTTGTCCAGTGGTCCGTTAATTAGTAGCCGTATTGCAGAAACTCAGCTGCGGATAGCAATACATACAACGCATATAGCACTGGCCTGATGGAGTCAAGGAAGAAGATTGATACTCGTGATGCCACTTCTAAATTACCAAACCACAACATACAATGATGAGTAGCAAACGAAAATAGTTGGAGATCTAGATGAGAAGAAGATATGAGAAGAAAATCTGAGGTGAAAATGATATATTAAGTAATAATAGAAGATACTTGTAAAGGCAATTCGCATGGTTCCAGGGTGAGTATCAAATGGATTTTTGTTTTGATTTTTTCTCTGAGACTTCAACTCTAAGAGAGCAACAAGTAGAGGATTGATAAAAAAGAGATTCTTGTGGAAGCAAGTGTTTGATTGGAAGAAGTTGAAAACATAGTGTTGACCTCTAAATTTGGCTGCCAACAGGAACCTCACGCTACCTCTTCCCACGTGTTTTCCCATTCCTATTTGAAATGCCACGTGGTTTTTCCAACCACGTAATGAAGCCTTGACATAATGGATATCTAATAAGAGGTAAATGGAGAACTCATTTGAAATAGGTAAAGAGAGAACTCATTTGAAATAGGTAAATGGCTTGAGGACCCCTCACTAACACTTTCCTAGGTGGTTTTTAGACACTTAGAAAATCTAGTAAAGAGGATTTTGTATCTATTTGTGTAAGTTGTCAAATTCAACATCATTTTCTTGTGGAAATGAATTGGGTATTTATAGACAAATTCTATTAGATTATCCTTCGTTCGATTCCTGACACGTTGCTCAATCTAAGAAGCTTTAGAGTCATTTCTTGAGTGTCACATCCGTAGCATTAATGTTGAAATCTCTTTCAGCCGCAACCTACTGGCTATGGTGGTGACGCGCCACCATTTGCAGGCTGTCCCATCATTCTTTTCATGGTCAAGTGATAGGCTTGTCAGAAAAACCTTCTGGACACTCAATCGCCTCAACCAAAGGAATAGTTATTTTAGCCAACCTCCTCGGACATGAGAAAAACCGCCTCAAACGTGAGGAAAACCACTTCGGATGGAGGGTGGCGGGTTCCAAGTATTGACTTTGCCTTTCTCCAAACACTCTATGTAGGATTGGGACGTAACAATAGTCTCCCAAGTCCAGGCCCTATTATTTATGAGGGGTGCTGGACTTGGTACAGAGGCAGTGCATTTGAAAGAGAGTTATTTAGTCCCACAAGATCAAGACCTTTATCATTTATGTGAGGTGTTGAGATTGGAGCGGGAGAGAAATTCGGGGTTGCAATGGATTGTCATGGCCAGGGCAGCAGAGGCATCTCTGAAATAGAGAAATGCATGCTGTTGGAGAGCCGAGTCCCAAGTTAGAAGAGGTGGGAAAGTTGAGTCCCAAGTTGGGAGACGCCGAAAAGTCGAGTCCCAAGTTAGGAGAGGCTAAAAAACTGAGTCCCAAGTTAGGAGACGCTGAAAACTCGAGTTCCAAGTTGGGAGTGGCAGAAAAGCCGAGTCCCAAGTTAGGAGACGCGAAAAAGTCGAGTCCCAAGTTGGGAGAGGTAGAAAAACGGAGTACCAAGTTGGGGGAGGCTGAAAATCTGAGTCCCAAGTTGGGAGAGGCTAAAAAGTTGAGTTCCAAGTTGGGAGAGGCGAAAAAGCGGAGTCCCAAGTTGAGAGAGGCTGAAAAGCCGAGTCTCAAGTTGGGAAAGGCTGAAAAGCTGAGTCCTAAGTTGGGGGAGGCTGAAAAGTCGAGTTCCAAGTTGGGAGACGTCGAAAAGCTGAGTCCCAAGTTGGGAGAGGCTGAAAAGCCGAGTTTCAAGTTGGGAGAGGCTAAAAAACTGAGTCCCAAGTTGAGAGACGTTGAAAAGCCAAGTCCCAAGTTGGGAGAGGCTGAAATACTGAGTCCCAAGTTGGGAGACGTTGAAAAGCCGAGTCCCAAGTTGGGAGAAGCTAAAAAGCCAAGTCTCAAGTTGGGAGAGGCAGAAAAGCTGAGTCCCAAGTTGGGAGACGCTGAAAAGCCGAGTCCCAAGTTGGGAGAGGTACAATACAGAGGTAGTCCCAAGTGGGGAGCCTGGTGGCGGTTGTAATGATTACATGGGTATAGAGAGTATGGAACGTCTTGTTGGGCGTGCTGAAAAGACGGCTGTAGGCATTTAATGCGCCTAATTCATCAGAGGTAAGTGTGACATCTCCGACCCTCGCTAACGAGTGTGTGGGTATCACCGTGTATTTTAGAACGTTGATTAAGGGTTATTTGCGTAGCCGTTTGAATTCAAGGGTTGAGATGATCATTCAGTTTGGGTGGTTGGGATGGATCTTAACTTTGATCCGACAGCTAGGGATGGGGTTTCTTTGTCTATAAAAAGGTAACGAAATCCTTCACATTATCATTTCTTAACATTGCGTGTGTGTGTTAAGGAAGAAGGAAGAACTTTCGGCCATCGTGTTATCAGCGAGGAGAAGTGTTTCCTTGGCGACATTTCATTGGGGGAGGACTTCTAGTTTTAGGTACCCACTAAACTTACTTTCTTTATCTCTTTAATTTTTTGTTTGTGTTTGTGGGAGGGGGATGTCGGATCGCATAGAGGTTCTTGAGGGTGATATAACCGTAGTTATTAGTTCATCCGAAGTGTCTCATTTGGTTGCTAGGGTGAGACCCATCCGAGGCGTTGACGCCACTACCGGTGAGGAGATTGTTATCATGTCCCGAAGCGGTGGGAGTTCAGTGGCCGGGGTGTCTGGTAGTGATTCTGCTGCGGGGGAAAATGCTTTTAGTGGAAGGTGGAGTGCAATGGATGTCCATTTGGTTGCGAACGAGGTGAATTTGGAGAAAATCAGGAGTATGTTCCGGGTCCCTGATGACATTGAATTTCATGTACCCGGACCCCACGAGAGGGCTTGTCATCCGAGGAGGGATTGTACTACGCTGCATTTTCAATCCTTTAATGCCGGGATGAGGCTTCCTCTTGATCCGTTTCTCTGAGGAGTATACTTAGAGCGTATGGTTTGTCACCGACCCAGTATCTCCCAATGGTTGGAGTCGATGGTGCCGAGCCTCTACCGGGTTCGCATTCTCTTAGATTTGAGATGCCCTTGCACATCTTTCGCACCGCTTACCTCCCAAAGAAGTTGCCTAAGAGGAAGGATAAGGTTGAGGATGTGGGGTGGTATTACTTCGGTCCATGGGGATCCCATAAGCCTTTCGTACTGGACTGTCCTTCTTTTCTCAAGCGTTGGAAGGAGGAGTGGTTTTGGGTGTCCAGAAACTGGCAAAGGGTGGTGGATGATCCTGAGCTTGATCTAAACGTGCCCAGCATCTATAATTTGGCGAGTTAGTAGTTTAGAGGTTAGGGGATTGTGTGTACGAAATATGAAAGTAATCTCTTATTTTTATTTTGCAGACGCGCTACCTCGCTGCGAGCTAAAGGAGGAGGAGCTTGACATCATCCGCGTGATTTACGAGCTGCCGGCTAGAGAGGAGGTTTGACTTATTGCTTAAAGCACCGAGGCATTTGATTGAACTTGGGCAGATGGCTAATAGAGGTACGGATCCCCTACCGTGTTCTCTTTTAAGCTTAGTAACTCCTTATTTTTGTTAACTCGGTCCTGTCCCCACCTGCAGCTGACTATGAACAAGGGAAGAGGTCTACGCCCCCTCTGGCCAGACTGATGGCCTCCAAGGTGTGAGAACTTCTATCCTGTTCTTCAGAGGATGGCCGTCAGAAAAGGGCCATCGAAGAGATCATTCGGTGGCCGCCAGAGAAGAAGCGCAGGGAGGCACCTGATACGGTGGTTGAGAATGTGCCATCCGAAGAGGATGAGCCTCTTCTCAAGAAGAGGAAAAATGATGCTCCTACCTCTCGATCTGCATCGTCCAGACTTGTGAGAGGGGCTAAGCCAGTTGCGCACGCACCCGGTAAGGAAAAATCAGTTGAAGTGTTGGAGGCCATCACCGTTCTTCCTCCCAATCCTAGACAACGTAAGTTGACTGTCACCCCTGTTGGGGTAGTGGTGACTTTGGACGATACAGCCATTGGTGCCCAGGGGTCAGCTGGTGGGGCCTCTTCGTGTGAAAATGGAGGAGGAGGCCGTGCTGAGACTCGTTCTAGGAGAATGTTCGCAAAACTCATCGGTGAATTGGAGAAAAGCTCCCCAGGCCACAAACGAAGGACATGGGGCTGTACCCAACTTTGGGGTGGAGAGTTTTCAAAAGTATGTTAACAAGCCCTGGAAGACATTCTTTACCGAGGAGGACGCCGAAGACTGGATGGAGGCTTCCTTAGCCTGTTCTATTGGCTCCGCTGCTGGCAAGCTGAAGTCCCTGATGGCGATAAGGGAGCTAAAGAACAAAGATGTCGTTGCTCTGGAGGCTGCTTCCCAATCTGACAAGATCAAAGAATGTCTTGACAGCACTGTCGCCTTAGCCAAAAGTGCAAAGATGGCCTATGAGAAGGCGAGGCAAGAGATGGAAGAGGCGGAGAGCCAGATTGTCATTCTGACTCAAAGGCTCGAAGATGCCTTGAACACCTAGAAAATAGCATTTGAGGCTTTGGAGCAGACGAATGGAGAAAAACACCAACTGATGGTTAAGGTGAAAGAGAAGCAGAAGGAGGTGTCAAAGTTACAATCTGACCTTGAAGAGTGCCAAAAGGGGAAAGCTGAGGCTGAGTCGCTCCAGGATTCTACGCTGGTGGAAAAGGAGATATTGAATAAGAAGTTGCAAGAAGCTGAGGCGGAGTTTGTAGCAAACTTTCATCATACCGAAGCTTATGCCAGCTTTTCAAATTACTTCGCCAGTGTGGGTCATCAGGAGGTATTGGTAGCTCTACGAAAAGATTTTCCCGATCTGGACTTTGCTGTGTTGGAGTCTAAGTTCCACCTAGTCGAACTGGAAGGTGAAGACGATGGAGGAGTGGGGGCAATTTTTGATTTAGATTAGATTTTCACATCTTTTGTAATGAGTGGTATGGTTATCTTTAGTATGAACTTTGTAGTGCTTCTTATTTGGCATACTTTGGTTAATATTGTTACTTCCTTTTAGCGCCTCTTATGTTATTTACATTAATTAAACTGCGTAGTGAAAGTTCTTCCACAATATTTGATTTATATAACAAATATCGTTCTGACATAATGAACATGGAACACAAAGGTGATCCCATCTAATGATAACAAAACGTACGGATTAATGCAAACGACGATTCTTTAGATAGGAAAGGGTAACCATGTCTATTGATAATATCGACGAAGGTGCTCGACATTCCATGGATGAGCCTGTAGTTTGGCCTCCAAGTTTTCGATAAGGTAAGTACCAGGCGCACTTCATTGCTTACCCGATAGGGTCCTTCCCAATTAGGGTCGAAAGTTCCAATCCTTGGTTCTTTAGAGGAGGTGAACACTTTCCTTAGCACTAGATCACCAACGCGAAAGGACCGTTTCTTAACTTTCTTGTTGAAATATCTGAACATCTTTCTTTGGTAAGAGGCTAGCTTCACCTGGGACTGTCCCTTCGTTCTTCTAGGAAGTCCAGGCCAGCCCCTCATGAGGTCATCGTTGTTGTCTTCGTTGAAGAGCAGTCGTCGAGGCGATGGAACGCCAACTTCTACTGGGCTCACAGCCTCGGATCCGTACGCCATTAAAAATGGGGTTTCTCCTGTTGGTGTCCTGGCCGTAGTTCGGATCGCCCAGAGGACATGTGGGAGTTCATCGACCCATGCCTCTTTTGATGCTTCAAGCTTTTGCTTAAAAGTGTATTTGATAGTTTTGTTAACAGCCTCCACTTGACCGTTGGCCTGAGGGTGATGGGGGCTAAAAAGTGTTTAGCGATTCCGAGCTCATCGCATAGGTTCCTGATTTTCTTGTTGTCGAACTGTTTCTCATTATCGGAAACCAGAGAGTGAGAAATCTCGAATCGACATATGATATTCTTCCATATGAATTTGGAGGTGTTGGCCTTGGTGATTTTTGCCATTGGCTCTATCTCAATCCATTTCGTGAAATAATCGATGGCGATTAAGGCGTGGCATGCATTGCTCCTACCCCTAGGCATAGGGCCTATGAAATCTATCCTCCATTTGGTAAAGGGCTATGGGCTCGATACTGTGGTAAGTTCTTGGTGGGGCTGACGCAGTATTGTAGCGAAGTGCTGACACTTGTCACATTTCCTTGCGTGATACAAGTAATCTTTCTTTAACGAGGGCCAGAAGTATCCCTGTTTGAGGATTTTTGGACCAAGGCCAAACCCCCAGTGTGATTGCCACATATTCTCTCGTGGACTTCTCTGAGCAGCTTCATTCATCCCAACACACTTGAGGAGTGGTATGTAGTAGCCTCGTTTGTAGAGGACGTCGTTAGATAATACGAAGTGTCCTGCCCTCCTCCTTAGCTTTCTAGCTTCTTCTTTATCTGTGGGGAGTGTTCGGTCTTTTAAAAATGCAAGGATGGGATCCATCCACGTGGAGGTCTCCTCGATCCACATTACTTCCGTGATGGCTTCTATGGAGGGCTTGCTAAGGTGTTCGATGGGAACCAGCTTAAGAAGTTCCGAGTCTTTGCTGCTTACTAGCTTGGAAAGTGCATCTGCATTGGTGTTATCTACCCTGGGCACTTGAACCAGCTCGAACTTTTCGAAGCAGGGGATGAGGTTCCTCACCATTTTTAGGTAGGAAGCCATATTTCTTTCCCTAGTGGCAAAGCTCCCATTTACTTAGCTCACTACTAGTTGGGAGTCGCTTGCAAAAAGAGCCTATGTAATTTCATTTCTTTGGCCAGGCGAATGCCAGATAGCAGGGCTTCGTATTCCGTAATATTGTTCAAGGCTTTAAAGTCGAACCAGATCGCACAATTCAATCTATGGCCTTCGGGACTGGTGAGGACCACACCGGCGCCTGAACCCATATCTTCCAAGGAACCATCTACGAGAAGACAGTCGGTGGTTCCACGGGTGCCATCGGGGTGTCTATTTCGGGTGTGTTAGCAAATTATGCCATAAAATCTACGAGGGCTTGCTCTTTGATGGACGCTCTGGGTTTACATACAATGTCGAACTGACTCAGCTCGACGGCCCATTTCAATAGCCTCCCTGAGGCGTCGGGTTTCTGCATAACCTGCCTCAGTGGGAAGTTAGTCAGGACGTGGATGCTCTGGGCTAGGAAGTATGGCATAAGTTTCCTGGAAGCGGTGATGAATGACAATGCCAACTTCTCTATGTCTGGGTAGCGCATCTCCTCCTCCAGAAGATCCTTACTTACATAGTAAACAGGCAGTTGGTGCTCCTCCTCCCTGATAAGGACCGAGCTTACTGACTCGGTAGATACAGCTAAATAGAGCAACAATGTTTCTCCTAACTTAGGTTTTGACAATGGAGGAGCATGGCCGAGGTGCTCCTTTAGGGCCTGGAATGCGGCCTCTCATTCCTCTGTCCATTCAAACCAGTTACCTTCTTTTAAGACTTTAAAGAAAGGAAGACACTTATCTGTAGATTTTGATACAAACCGGCTAAGGGCTGCCATTCTTCTGGTGAGGCATTGCATATCCTTGGGCCTCCTAGGTGACTTCATTTCTATCAATGCCTTGATTTTCTCTGGGTTGGCTTCGATACCCCGTTGGTTTACCATGTAGCCCAAGAACTTTCCAGAGGCAACTCTGAAGGCGCACTTTAGGAGGTTGAGTTTCATCTTGTAAGCTCGGAGGGTCTGGAAAGTATTTTTCAAGTGTTGTATGTGATCCTCAGCTTTTAAGCTTTTAACCAACATATCATCCACGTAGACTTCCATGGTTGAACCTAGCTGATCAGGTAAACATTTTGTTGACGAACCTCTGGTAGGTTGCCCAGGTGTTTTTCAAGCCAAATGGCATGACTTTGTAGCAGTAAAGACCCTTGTCTATTACAAACGATGTGTGCTCCTCGTCTGGTGGGTACATGAGAATTTGGTTATAGCCTGAATAAGCGTTCATGAAGCTTAAGAGTTCATCCGGACGTGGAGTCCACCAGTTGATCAATCCGAGGTAGTGGGAAGCTATCCTTAGGACAAGCCTGGTTGAGGTTGGAGAAATCTATACAAATTCTCATTTTCCCCTGGCTTTTTAACCAAAACCGGATTGGAAACCCACCTATGGTAGCGGGCTCATTTGGAGTTTGCCTTACGTCATGGAGGCGTTGGACCGGGGCCGAGCCAGGTTTCTGTGACGAGAAGTAATTGATGAACGTCTTTTTCAGCTCTGGCCAACTAGAAATACTTCCTGCGACTAGTTTATTATACCATCGCTTCGCTCCTCATGACAAGGTAAGGTGAAAAGCTCTACACTCCAAGGCCGGCGTAGCTCATCGGAGACTTATTTCTGTCTTATACGTGTTTACGTGTCCATTGGATCTCCCCTACCCGTGTAAGGAGCAATCTTGGGTACGCGAAACTCATGGAGAATGGATGCATTCCTGATTTCAGTCGAAAATAGGAGGTTCTCGTCATCGTCATCTATTTCAAACGAACTTGTTGGCCTCGGATATTCTTCTTCAACGTTTGTCTCCGGAGGAAATTGTTGGAGACGCTGATCTTGCTGTTCGCCCCCATAGCTTTGGGACTGCGGTTGCATGGTTTGTTGAGGTAGGTAGGGCTGGAAGTCAGATTCTCCCCTAGCTTCCGCCTCCCTTGCTCTCCTTTCCGCTTATTTCTAGGGGGACTCTGAGGCTGTTCTCTTCTTTGCGGATTCTTCCGAGGCCACTTTCTGCTTCCGCATCCACCTAGTCTTTCAAATACGCTTGCAGACATCATCGGTTGAGGCCTCATGTCTACTACTGGGGGTTTGGCCCCTTCCTGCATGTCCCAGTGCGCGAGGCTTCTCCCCTGACTTGCGGATCACGGGGATGACCGCTGTCAACTTCCCGCTCTTCATCGGAATCATCTGGGTCAGACTCATGATGACAGTTTTCACCTCGCACCTGCATCATTTGGATATATCTTTGCATCTGGGCATGGTATTGGGCCAGCTGCCTCAAGCTGGCAGCCATTGTTCTCATTTCTCGCTCAAGATTGGTGGGAGGCCTCCTTCCACGCCTCCTCTAAGAGGCTTCTTCAACTCTTGCTCCCGCCACGGTTTCTCCGCCTGTTGTGGGCCTGGTTCTTCTTAGATTTTTATCCTCATTGCTTCCGCTAATTTGGTGGGTCGGTCGATCCCTTGTTCAAGGAGGCTAAGGCTTTTAGTTACGATTCCCACAGACGCAATCTGTTGACCTCCAAATTTGGCTGCCAACAGGAACCTCAATCCACCTCTTCCCACATGTCTTCCCCTTCCTATTTGAAAAGCCACGTGGTTTTTCCAACCACGTAATGAAGCATTGGATAGAATGGATATCTAATAAGAGGTAAAGGGAGAACTCATTTGAAATAGGTAAATGGCTTGAGGACCCCTCACTAACACTTTCCTAGGTGGTTTTTAGACACTTAGAAAATCTAGTAATGAGGATTTTGTATCTATTTGTGTAAGTTGTCAAATTCAACATCCATTTCTTGTGGAAATGAATTGGGTATTTATAGACAAATTCTATTAGATTATCCTTCGTTCGATTCCTGACACGTGGCTCAATCTAAGAAGCTTTAGAGTCACTTCTTGGATGTCACATCCGTAGCATTAATGTTGAAGTCTCTTTCAGCTGCAACCTACTGGCTATGGTGGTGACACGCCACCATTTGCAGGCTGTCCCATCATTCTTTTTATGGCTGAGTGACATGTTTGTCAGGGGAAACCTTACTGGACACTCAATCGCCTCAACCAAAAGAATAGTTATTTTAGCCAACCACCTCGAACATGAGGAAAACCGTCTCGGACATGATGGAAACCACTTTGGATGGAAGGTGGCGGGTTCCAAGCATTGACTTTGACTTTTTTCAAACACTCCACGTATGATTGAGGCATAACACATAGTATGTTATTATGATTGATGGTGCCAAAAAAAATCGTAATAGGCTTATTCTCATTTCGCGTTTCCTGAAATTAGACATCCCTTCTCTGCTTGGAGGGGACTAAATGTAATTTTAAAGTTTCAAAATGCAAATTTGGGAAGAGATTTCTGAATAATAAATATCTCACTTTTTTTTTGAAAGACTTAAATCTCTTTATATACACAATTATCATTCTAGTACGGCCACATGAGAAGATACCAAGCAAATGAAAGTATGAAACCGTGGGGAGAGAATTTTGGGATTTCAGCCGTAATAAAGTATTGACCAATTGTCAAAATTCAAACTGTCACAATCATAGACAAAAGTGTAGTGGTGTTACTATTTATTTTAATTTTATGTTTTATATTTTAATTTATTTTTTATTTAATCAAAAATAATAAAGGTAAGTTGTTATTTCTAGTTGTATTTTAGTTTTGTAGGGAAAAGAGGCCATATGGAGTCAATTATGTTCCTTAGTTGAAGGAGAAAATGTTAAAATAATCTTGTATTTATATTCAAATCAAGAAATGAACACGATGTAAAAAAATTATTCTACAAACTTCTAGTTTGTTTTTGAAGGTCTATTGGTTCCTCAAAAACCAACATCTTGGGAAGTTTAGATTTTCTCGAATTTATAGATATTTTCTTTTCTTTCTCATTTTTTTTTTCTTGATACGAACAATTCGTGTTCATATCAATTGGTATCAGAGTCAGACATGGCTCAATCACTTGATCAACGAGTGGAACATCTGGAGAAGATGGTGAAAGCTATATCTGATTGGCAAAAAGAATTTCAGCGTAAAAACTGTTGGCATGAGCTGTCATACAAGTTAATATAGAAATTTCTAATCAAAGTATTTATAGAAAGTATTTCATTGTAAATCCTACAATTAAGGGGTCAACCATAATTATAGCCTTAAATCATATGTGCCTTAGAATAAGCTTGCCGTGTATCTTTATATACTCTTGTATTTAGCTATTGCAAGAAAATATACAGAAGATAGAGATTCTTGACATGGTATCAGAGCAGGATCCTAGGATCTTTGCTCCATCCACCCACTGATCAAAACTTCTAACATTCAACAACCATGGCAGACTCCAGTTTCGAAGACTGAATAACTAAAATGACAGAGGTCTTGAACAAAGTCCAGACCTCTTCTCAAACCCCATCTGATTTCTCCAATGCTCCTATTGGCATTGAGTTGGATGGTTCCAACTATGCCTTATGGTCCCAAGTTGTTGAGATGTATATCTCAGGAAAAGACAAACTGGGATATATTACTGGTGACTCTCTGCAACCTCTCGAAACCGATCCATTGTTCTGGAAATGGAGAATTGAAAGTGCCATTGTCAAAGGATGGCTGATCAACTCGATGGACCCCTCATTGATTGGTAATTTTATTCGATTCCCAAATCGCTAAATGTGTATGGGACTCTATTGCTACAACATTTTTTGATGGGACTGATACATCCCAAGTATATGACCTTCGGCGCCGTGTAACTCGCATGAAGCAGGCAGGTGATTCCATTGAAAATATTATAATGATCTTCAAGGTTTATGGCGCGAAGTTGATTTTCGTCGTCCTAATCCAATGAAATGTGCAGGAGATATTCAGAAGTATAACTCCATCTTACAGGAAGATAGAGTCTATGTCTTCCTCGATGGCTTAGATGATCGGCTAGACAAGATTCGAAGTGATGTCCTTCAATTACAACCCTTTCCTACAATTGAGCAGGCGTATGCTCATGTCCGACGTGAAGACATTAGGCAAGCAGTCATGACATCAAGTAATGATATTGCTCCAGGTGCGGTTATGGCATCAAAAGGATTCAAACCTGGAAAACCAAAATCAAAACCTCAATCTGATGGCACGAAATGCACCCATTGTGGCAACATAAAACATACCCGTGAAACTTGCTTTAAGTTACATGGGTATCCTGAGTGGTGGAATGATTTTCAAGCACAAAAAACACGTGTGGAGACTGGCACAAATGAAGACATGGGAAGGGTAGCTGTTGCAAGTGCATAACCACAATTATCTCTTACTGCTCAACTAGAATCAACAAATCCTTTCACTACCCTTAGCGATCAAGGTAACTGTGGACAAGCTTTGGTCACATGTCATGGTCACAATGAAAGCATGTGGATTATAGATTCTAGGGCTACCGATCACATGACCTTTGATTCCCATGATTTCTCACATATCACTCAGCCCAGGAGAACTTGTATTGCAAATGCTAATGGAGTTCAATACTCGGTCACAAGCGCGGGAACAGTGGACCCTATCCTCATCTCTTTCCTTAAACCATACTTTACTTGTTCCATCCTTATCAAATAAATTGCTCTCTATTAGTCAAGATACAACCGATCTCAATTGTGTTGTATTAATGTATCCTACTTTCTGTCTTCTTCAAGATATTCTCACCAAGGAGATCATTGGGCGTGGTACTAAAAAAGCGGGACTCTACTACATGGATGACTTCAGTTTAGAGAAAGCAAATCACACTCGGCACACTAGTGATAAAGAATGGCAAATTTGGCTTCTGTATAACCGCTTGGGACATCCTTCTTTTGGATATTTGCAGCATCTCTTTCCAGCCCTATTTTCTACATTACAACCATTATCTTTCAAATGTAAAACATGTATTGTAGCCAAAGTCATAGAGTTCCTTATCCAGTAAGCCACACAAAAAGAGACATGCCTTTTTCTTTAATCCATTCGGATGTATGGGGACCCTCTCATGTTATTACTCTATCTGGAAATAAATGGTTTGTTATTTTCATTGATGATTGTACTCGGATGACATGGTTGTATTTACTTAAACGGAAAGATGAAGTGTTTGGTGTGTTTCAATCATTTCATGTAATGATTCAAACACAATTTTCAAACCAAGATTCGTCGGACCTCCGCATCGATAATGGCGGTGAATATGTCAATACGAAATTCCAGACTTACTTTCAGCACCATGGTCTCATTCATGAAACTTCTTGTTCCCAAACTCCTCAACAAAATGGCATTGCCGAGAGGAAAAATCGACATATCTTAGAGACGGCACGAGCTTTGTTGATTGGAGCACATGTGCCTCTCAGCACTGGGATGATGTAGTCACC